>OY292276.1:27800000-27954248 GCA_958496175.1 Sisyra terminalis
CTAAAGTATGGGATGGATTTTATATGGTTTTTACTAACATTTAGACATTTTTTCCTGGGTGAATTAAGAGTAGAAAAAATCCAATGCTTTATACCCAAATTGCCACAACATATTTCTTGAACCCTATCAAAGTTGGTTCTGGCCAAATCGTAGATGGTACACCAAAATATTGGAGGAAACAATTTCAGGTATTAAATAAACCCTTAATGGTAAGTGCTTCTCTTATAAGGTTGAATCAGTAATTATAAGCATTTGTATGATTTACCTTATTAGAAGTTTCAAAAAAATTGCTCTTAAATATCACTATCTATATGGGGTTTTTACATATAAATTACCTTTAAATTTTTCAAAGCTCACTATTTGTTGTAGGTTAAGTTGGCAAAAGTTGAGGTTTTAGTGTTGTACACTTTTTTGACACCTAAAATCGTTACTTACGCTATATTGATGTATCATGAACGTTTTGAGCTTTCAAAAGTAAAAAGTTGAAATTTTTACTTCCGGAGACTTCTTTTTTGAGTTTCTTGGCCCTTCACCTTAGAACGAATTAAGCCCCAGTGTTATTCTTAATAACAATTGGTCAGACTTGCTTATAAGAGAAATCTCAGACTTTTCCTATTTCCTTAGTTATGGTTTTTATGTTCTGCATGTACTTGACTCGGTATTTACTCCTATAGTGTGAATATATTTCCTCAGATGATTACAAGTACTGGTATTATGTTTTCCTTCCTTCCTATTTAGAAGTTTTTCAGTTTACTACTTTGAAGAACCTTTGCTTCAAAGAACCTTCATTGAGAACCTTTGCTACTCTTTTAATTATTTTGCACTCAGCTATGCTACTTAAAGTTAGTGTTGTGTATTTTTCACATCTCTTTAGCTGGTTTTGGATTCATAAATAGCATACTTGAATTTTCTTTTACTAGATGGTTAGTTTACTTGGTGTCTCTGAAGCCAAAATGCTCTGGTACCCAAATAAGTTTTACCTGGTTAATTTTCACTATCATATTTTTTTTTTAGTTATAGTTCAAATTAAATTATTTAATTCAATCCACTACTTCTTTTCAATTTTAGTGCCTGTTTGAAGTCGATTCATATGAAAAGTATAATTACAAAGTAACTTTTTTTCACTTTGCTAATTTCTATAGAGATTAAATTTTAGATCAATATTAAATATTAGGTTCATTGAAAAACAATGTTTCTTCTGACCCTATAGACTTTCAATTGTCATTTATCGACATAAAAAATTAATACAAAGACATTACTAGATAGACCTTTTTTGATTAGAATGTTTTATTAATTCGTAAAAGAATAAAAAATATTTATAATTCTGAAATTTCTATTAAAATGGTTAGACAAATAGCTGAATAAAAACAAATTCGATATTGTATGCTTTTTGAATTTTTCAGGGTAGTTACGCAAAGTTGCTACCAACGACATTTGCATTGTTTATCCAAGTGAATTAGATAGTTATTAATGTTAATTGAGTTTTGTAAACTAAACTTTTATAATTTTGAGTTCTCCAGCTCGTACAATCAACAATGATAACATTTTTAAACAAAAACATGCTATAATAAAAAGTTGAATAAAATCCATGTCAGTCTACAACACGTTGATGCAAGATTCCTTTGCACAAGAAAAACCCTGAAAAAAATTAATAAATTAAAGATGTGTGATGCTTTATCCATAATCGTTCAAAGTTGTTCTATCGAATTTATATTTATTTAAATCGCTACAATGTTTATAACGTTTATAAGTACCTAGTAAACAAACTGAAAACTTAAATGATGTTCAAAATGTGATTTTTTGATATCTCATTTAATAATTAATGAACTTTTATTTGGCATTAAGATTTTTCACACAAAATATTAAATGGTTGATAAAATTTATTTCTATCATAATTCCTAATAAAAAACAGTTCGAAATTTTTGTTTGATTCTTAGGAGTAGAAAATATCTTACGAAAAAAAAAAAGCTACTGATAAAAAATTTCATACATGTTTCCAAAAAATGGTGTGTCAATTTTTGAGGTAATAAGTAGAAATTGTCAACAAATCATCATGATATAATTTACTCAATCTTATTGTCAGCAATAATTCACGAAAAATTTTGTTAATTGTATGTGCTTTCTTCAAAAATTTTGGTAATTCAAAATTGTTCGGTTGGAATTAATAGTTTCTTTTATTTGATTAATATTATTGAACTATTGTACAATATGTTCCAAGTTAAATAAGTAAATTTTACTTAGGTAATACGAATAGCCAATTCTTTATATTAACATGACATTTTTAACTGTAACGATTTAATTGATAAAATCAAAGACAATATATTATATTCTTAATTCTCCTTAAAAAGAGAATTAACATACTACATATGATTATAACGATCGTTATATAAGTAAAAACCATTTAAAAAAAATTAAATGACGGAATGGTAATAAAATTAAAATTAATTTTTTAAGAGATGTAATTAAAAATTTTACTCTGGCCCTTCCGTCCGGTTTTGTTTCTCTTTCTTCGCGTTACTTTTCTTCTACAATTAGCAGTAGGTAGTAGTTCTACACTGTAGTAATATTTTTATACTTAGAATATCAGTAATATAGATGAACATACGCTTTTAAACTAATAAACTGTATTTAAAAGGAGTTTAACTATATTGAATTACGTGGATAACTGTAATTATGGTAAAACAATATAGCAAAAGTGTCGTGATAGTCGAATCTTACATTTTTGGGATATAACGGGCGATAACAAATTTTATTCCAAAAATAATTCTTCACTGGTTTTACGCCAAATTTATTTAAATCAATATCTTACAATCTTTTAGTTAACGATGAGAAGGATTGAAACTAAATATTCAAATTATTTTTAAAATTGTTGTATTATTATCAGTACTAATACCTGATATGTACATAATCCGTCAGTATGTATAATTTTAAAAACTTCTTAATAACTCCCATAAAATAACGTCAAAACACCTAAGTCTTAACATCATTTCAAAATTTTATTATATTTTAGGATTGTTTTGACGTTGTCTTTTCAAAAGGTTAGCTGTCCATCTTGATTTATTTAGCAAGACATATCAAATCCATCGGAACATAAATAATGTTTAATTTATTTATAATTTTCTAATCTATACCAAAGTGAGCATAAGAATTCAATTTATCGACATTTATTTGAATGTCAACATCATTGCTTATAAATTAATCATAAGCGAGTCTCATCACAAAGTTGACAAACTAGGTTATTAAACATTCACATTCGATACCTAATCCTACATTAAAATTTTAAATCGAAAAGAAAAGATGCAGACACCTAACTGTACATGTGTTATCGTTATTTAAATTCGACAGTTTTCGTTGCAGTACCTATATGCATATTATTCAAATTTATATGCTACAGCAATTTATTTCAAATGTCTAGAAACATAGGTATCGTTTGTGTAAAATTTAAATTTACAGATTTTCAACATTTTTCTATATTGTAATGAAATAATCGTTATATTACATTAAAATGTGCTTGAATCTATGAGTAGATTTGTTGCAGCTGTATGTTGAATAGAAACCAAGTGTACCAGCTGTGCTGTAAGCAGAGTCCAGGTGAAGTCCCGTGGGAACCACCACTTTAAGCTATTATTTTAGTCGAGTAAATTATATTTGATAAATTCGGAAAAACTATTTTATTGAATGATTTTTCGCATGTCTGTAATCAAACACTTGATGCTAAGGCTTCCTTTTTTCGATACAAGCGAGTCAATTACGCACGTGCACGTGCTAGCCACGTGGCCACGTGCACTGTGAACGCTGGCAAAGAATAGTTCCCAGCGCACACCGCTCAGCTGCCCATTTATTCATTAAAACATTTAATATAGGAATTGTAATATAGATAAAATATAGACCTCTGAATTCCTGCTATAAATCGAGGGACACATACATACATGAACCAATTGCATCCCCTTAACACTGATAAGTCCTATTCCGGTACCCTTTAAATTAAACGGGTGTTATCTGCCCGCATGTGTTCTAATATAGATTTTTGAATTATACAAATATGAGTATTGCTAACAGGCTTTTTTTTAAATGTCAGCTGTGTGTATATAATTAACCGTTATTGCAAATCTCCTTTTAAATAATTTCCTCAACAAAAATATTCTTAGCCACAAAACTGCCAAAAACTAAAATCTCACGAAAAACTCACTTATTTCATATTGTTCCATATTAGAAAATTTAGTTGAAAAAAGTCAAAATATAGTTTCAATGAAATGATGAAAATGATCAAAAAGCTCTAGTTGTTTAATATTCAATATTTTTAACGGTTAACATTAAGACAGCTGTTATTAACAACCCTTATAAACTGGTGCTATATCCCCATAAGTATAGATTTCGTCACACAATTGTGACAAATGTGATCGAACATTTGTTCATATTTCTCTTTGTTTGTAATAATTGATTCAGATTTTATAAACTTAATTATAATCAACGAACAGTTGGCTCTTACTATAATGATGATATATATAAAATAGGCAAGCAATTTCAGTCGATTTCCAAGTATTATCATATACTTATTATTATTTATAGCTATATGTAAAAATTGAAACATACTGTTTTTCTTATTGGAAAAAGGTTAAACCAAGAAAAACAAATATTATATATTTTACCAATTATTCATTTCTGATGCTTTTCTTGTGACCAACGATAATGGGCAATACAAATTTAAAACTACATAAGTATGACATTATCTTATTGCAACTGTTGCCGATGTTCAATCTGTTCTCAATATGTGAACGAAAAACCAAAAATACATTCTTTTAATGTAAAGTTCGATAATAGAATTACGGCAAAAGTTTTCGGCGGCACATTTTATTGTATTAGTATACATACGACATTTACTTTTTGATGTACAGATGTGTGGAACATGTGCGTTGTCAATTACAGTATCTATCCTAGAGAAACTACTTCTGGACCGGCTGTCGTCCGTCTGTTTCGTTATTAACTAAATGAAACGTCTATTTAGCCTTGGCTATTGAATTAAGAAGTACTACCCTTATTTGTTTGTTGTAATTTTTAATCAAATTGCAAAAAAAAAACTTCCACGCCATCTATCAATCACTTACATTACTAAATTACTATTTAAAAATGTATAACTTTAATTAACATTCTTTCTTTTTGCTTTTTGATGTAGAAAATAGATATAAGTACTTTCCATTTTTAATGAGCCGTTAAAAAACAATAAACGTGACAACTTTCCCGATTCGAAAATAAGGCATTAGGTAAATACTAATCATTGTCTGCTTTGTGATATGTATATTTATAAATATAGGGTGAAAGCGCAACCCCTTAACAGATGTTCAATCGAATTCTCACCCATTGGATTTTGAGCCTCTCCCCATGTACACCACACTCGTCATTTAGTTAAGTATGTGACAGTCGTTTCATTAAGGACTGGTAATCTCGTAAACAAAGATTAAAGGATGTTTTATGCCTACATATTATTATAAACATGCGACTATTTTGTTTCTATTGACTTTATTAGTCTCCCATTATATGATACACTCTTGCAAAAAATATGACTGGAAAAGAGTCAATGTAGGAAAATTATTGTAATTTATAAATATTTTTAAGGGAAAGTTTTACTTTTTTTAACTGCTGGTTAACTGGTGCCAACAAGCCAACAGACATTTAATGATACGAACGCAAAAAATGTGACGAAAATATGGCAAACATTTGCATTCGCATCTGGATCGTAATCCTTGTAAACGATAAATAAATTTTTACAGTAGTACACTAAAATATGGTAAAATAAACGTCTGTTTAATATTCCCTTCTGTGGACCGACCAGAAAAGTTAAAATCTTTTTCTTAATAAAAAAATACGAACAATTTTTTTTTTCTTATTTTTAAAGCCCAAATTTTTAATAATTTTGTCCTGTCCGCATATACCACATTTCCTTACTATTAGCACTTGTACATTTTGTTTTCATACTTGTAAATGTTTAAAGGAAACTAGATGGTCCTAAGAAATTAATTGAGATCCTGGATTCATTAAAATGAGGAATAAACCACAATTTAAAGAATATTGCCGAGGATAGACGATGCCAGAGGGAGGAATTCAACCACGCGGGAAACTGAACTTGCCGTCAAGCAGAAAACAGAAAAAAAAGAAGATTAAATTTTATAGTATTACAGTAAAATCACTTCACTGTGTCAGTAAAGTGTTTTAATGAACCGATATACAATGGTGTAAGAAATAATAAAAAATACGAAAAAAATATTACGCCACTGGTTACAAAATTCCAAAGTTCAAAAATCAAACTGGAAAAGTAGATCAATGTTTATGGCTCGATCATAAGGAAACGGTTGGTCTGACAAAAATTTACAATTAAACTTTTTTGTAGAACATTCAGTTTCCTTCAAGAAAACATATTGTTCAATTTTTTTCAATGTGATGGTTCAAAAGTTTTGAGAAAAAAATATGCTTTGGATTGAAAAATCAAAAATTGCGATGATAGACCTCTTAATATCAATATTAAAGGTTTAAAAATTCACAAGATCTGTTTTTGCCATCCTGAATAATATTTTTGGTATATCTTTAAAAAAATAGTCGACTTTTTGGCTCAGCCTAATGTATTGTAAGTACGGTCAAATGGCTAGTTTAAACTTAAGATAATATGACTCGCAGGTACAGAACTTGAAGTAATATTGAGGAATAGTACAGGTAGTGTTGTTATGTACCTTTATAGTTAAAAATTATTAAGACTAAGATTTACTAAGATAATTAAGATAATATTAAAGGCATCAGAATCGGTAACAGAAAATTTTCCTACATACTATCAGGTATTTAATGTTGAGTTTATGTCGGTACGGTTAAGTGACCAGGTAAGTAATATAACTGCCATTTTTTTCTAAAGGTAAAACGCTTTTAAAAATCACTAATTCAATTGTACCTAATCCAATAATACATACATAAGATAAGGGATAAAAAAGATTAGAAAAATTCTATTAATTTATATTTAAATATTTGTATTTATGTTTATGAAATTATTTCAAGATTTTGAATTTTTAAAACATTATAATAACGAGGGAGCGATTTTTTTTATAAATGAACAATAAACACGTAAAAAAGATTGACTTCAGCCTATAGAACAATATCATAGTTAATAAATGGTAGTAAACATTTGGTTGAAGGTTTTATAGTACTTTAAATTTAAATTAATTAACAATGTTAACATGGAAAAAGGTGACAAATATTTTTAATGAATTCAAAAAATTCTTCTTCTCGTGTCGATATTTATTTTCATGTAAGAACTTAATTATACAAATCTATATTATGTGTTAAGTATCTAATTCTTTAATTAAGACTTATCATGGAGTAAATAAATAAATAATAATGGAAATGTTTTTTCAAACTAAAGAGGAGAAAAAATATTTTTAATGAACGTCTTCCATATGCTCAAAAATAAATAAAACAACAATAATATCATGTTTTTGGTTTAATATAAGTCTGGAAAGTCTGCTACTATTAAATAGATAAACTTTTTGCTGGTAAGTCACTACATATTTGTTAATAAATCATTAAGATTCAGTTAATACTGTAGTATAGTTTTACTGTACAATTTATACAAATTATGTACTATAGATCTAAAATTTATTTGCTATGTTCGAAGTTATATTTTGGGTAGTTTTACTTTCGTTTAGCTTAATTGCTGCCTCATAATAACGTTTCTTTAATTGATACATACCTTAACTTAAAAAATTGTAGAATTTCCCAAATTACACAAATATGTTCGAGAATAGGCATGATGATTACTAAAAATTTACTAAATTTTGTATTTATTTAATATGATTTGAGTCAGGATATACAAAACATGCATTTATTTTTTATTAAAAGTCAAATTAATAATTATTTTGGTATAATTAATTTACGAAATATGCACGGTAATCTACCATGTTGAACATCAATCACAGTGAATGACGTCATAGTTGTATAAGTAAATGCATTAGAATTAGATGAACAATACTTACCAGGCGGAAGTGTAGTAGTCGGGATAACTTAATCAAGAAACCTGATATTATTACCGTTTGTATTACAATTTAATAATTTTTACGTTTGGAACGTACAAAAAAGTACGTCTGATAGAAAAAAAAAATCTTTAGCTTTCAAAATATGCCAAGAAAATATTTATGCGGTTTTAGTTGAGAAAGGAAACATGACCACAGCGGAATTAGTCAATATTACAAGGAAATGGTGGAGCATTGCACAAAACAAAGAGCCTTTTAATTGGAAAAATTAAAACAAATCCATATGGACTTCCTTTTCGATCCATTGTCGATGAGAGCAAAGGATTTTTGGAACAGAAATTTTGTATCCTGGACGGCTTAAAGAAGAAATTGTGTAAAGGTTAACGAGAACATTTTTTGAGAAAAGATACTTCAAATGTACTTCTTAATACCACGATAGATTTTTAATTGAATTGTTGAAGCTTTCAATAATTTATTTGGAGTTTTTATTGGTGCATTACCATATTGAGAGACTGTACACACACTTTTGAATTCCTATTTAATAACACAAAACAAAGTTAATCAATGAGCCTTTAGTGTGTACCTATGGATAACTCTCATCAAATTCCGAAATTTGGTAAAAAAAATTGTAAAATTTTTTTTTTTATAATTTGATTTTTTTTATCAATTTTTTAAGTATTTGTGTAACTAGATTTTATTAATATAGTGGTCCCTAGATTAAAATAATTTTAGACGAATTATAAGGATGCTTTATAGTTTTGAAAGTGAAGGAACGGTTTTTATTGGCCATACCGTCTTTGAATTGTGTCTATTATTATTTGATAATGAGCAAAAAGTTTGGGCCCTAACAGTATCATTGTTACGTAAATATAATACTCCTCTGTAAAGTGTCATTTGCTGTTCTGCATCGTCAAAGTAAACTAAATGTATCTCTGTATTGTACTTACAGCTATATAATTTTCAGTAAAGTCAATATGAGTGATGTTCTCATTTTTAAACAGGAAAAACGGAGAATTTAAAGATTAAATAAGTAAAGAAATAGAAAAAGTCAATTTCGACTAGTTTAAAAGCTATTACTCAGTATTGTTATTGAAATGAGGGAATGACGGTGAGGGAATGACGAAATGAAGTATAACTTAAAAAATCTTGATACATAAACTTTTATTCCATCTAAACTTTTGGGTAAGTTTACCGCTCCAGACAAACCTACTTTACTATGCAATTATTATTAAGATACAGTAAATACCTCTGTTTTTCTTCAATGTGAGGGAATGACAACTGAAATGTAATCTTGAAATAACATTCATATTTTTATTTTGAGCAGATTCTCTTACACGTGTAAGATGACTTAAATATCTAAAATAATTGATACTATTGCCAACAATCAAAAATCGATGAGAGCTTTCATTAATGATTACAGATGCGTTCATATATCGACTGTTCGTAAAGGTTTGAAGCAATTATTATTTTTTCATGGGACACATAAAAATATAGTCGAACACATGTTTCTTACTTCTCATCTTAAATTCAAAATTTATTGTGTTTTAATCAATTAGCCAAATTCGCAAACAATTTTTTTCTAAACTTTTGATTTAAAAGTTCAAAAATGTGCTAACCTTAAGTTTAGGACATAGTGAGGGAATGATTTTCAGGGAACTTTTTTTATTATCTATAGAGATATTCATATGGTTCAAAAATTATAACCAACACCATTAGTCCACGTAAGGTTCTTTTCAAGAAAAAAAAATACCATCATAGGTCTCTTAGAATTTTGTGAAAACTGAATAGACTAGAATTTCGAGATATCATAAGAATTACTCGTATACGTTTGATATATAAACGTGACGTCACAAGCAACGTCATGACACTTTCAAGCGTTTTGGCGTGGATTTCAAATTTGAAAATTAAAATGCCAATTTTTTATGTTATTTTTCGTAAAAAATATATATTTCCAAACATTATAGGATAGTTTTTCAAAATTATAAAATTTAAAAAAAAAATCACTTACCGAAAACCTTAAGAAATTTTTCTCTACAATTTGTATTTGTAGTATAAAAATGGTGTTTCATAGTAAAAAGGAACTATATTTTATAAATAGGTGTGTACTTTTCTTTAGAAATAAAGTTTGAATATAACTAACCAGTTATAAGAATTATCCATAAGGGTATTTTCTTATGTCTTTAGATATCTATTGGTTATGTTTTCAATTTATATGCAAATCTTCGAGAACTCATAATGGATTCTTAGTTTAACCGGTGCAACCCTTAAGTTCTTTCCAAATGCATTCGTTGTCAAAGAAAAATCAGATTTGACGAACAATGATCATGTTTCAAGTCACATAATAACAATTTTTGACTCTTCCTTTCCGGTTTGTCGCAACCATTTTTATTGCCGGTGCAGTTGAGTTTTTAAAATTTCACACGTGGCATTCGTATGAATGTGTGTACTATTTTTACTAAACATATGTCTTCTTTTTCCCCGGCGTGTTTTTTTTTCGTCATCTTTCGTTATCATTGAAACTGTGTATAGAAATACGGGCCCTATGGATTCTGTTCTTCACGTGTACGAAATGTTGTTATAAATATGGATGGATGTCTGTTTTTCAAAGCCAAAAAATGCAATGCAATCATCCCTGATGTTAAACATACATACATGAAACCAACCCATATAATATTAGCTTGCTTTGTGTGCTTTAAATATAACGGATGAACGAAAAACAGAAACCATACGACACCAGGACATTTAACATCTCGTAAACGATATTATTAAAGTCCAGATTTGAGGCGACCACGTGGTTGAAATATGTTAGAGCCTTGTGAAAAGTTTTCCTCTAAAAATATGATGACATTGTACAAATCAAGACAAACTGCCAAAGATGTGTGCCGTTTTTTCGTTTCAATAATTATAACATAATCGATTGTTACCCATTTATTTTACTTTCAGCTGTGCACAGACATCTTTTATCCCGAAAGCTTTTCATTAATTTTACGTTAAACTCATTACATTTTTTTTTTCTAGTCAAGCTTTTTATTGGACGTAACAACAACTGAATGAAGTTGTATAATGCATATTATTGTGATAATAATGAGGCATATGTGCCAAATAAACAGATAGGCCATATACGCAGATGTTTGTCGCCGTGATTTTTGCGCGCCTTGTCCTCTATTTGGTTTTTATGTGAGAGGTATTATCAGCTGTCCGAGGTGCGATTCCCACGGTTTAGTTAAATATTTGGTGATGTGAATAATAAGGTCCTTTGATCAACTCTCATCAGCCAAAAAAGGAACACGTGTGTAGTTTTCAAACGGTCTACACCGCAGCAGCCGTATATCTCTCGTATTCTCTCCGATTCACGCGATATTAAATAATCAAGTCTCCCTGTTATGAACTGTATCGTACTATTACAGTAGTTTTTGTACTTTTATTCCCTTGTGTCAATAAACAGAGGAAATATTTCATTTCATTTTTATAACGCACAGCGAATATGCTTGTTCATTTTTTCTTCTCATTAGTGAATACATCGATTTTATTATTATTTTCTTAATTTATTACCCTAATTAAAAATGAAATCTAGTTTCAGTAGTAAAAAAAAACAATAACTGCGTTACTATAAATTAACGGTAATCTCTCATTAATGACGAGATCGTTTTATGTATTCATTAAGTTCATTGAAGTACCTTTTTAATATAAAGCAGGCCTTTCACGCTTCGACTTGCAGTCCAACTTGTGGTCCGACTTTCGAAGTTGGACCTAAAGTCGGACCGTGAATGGTGTTGTTGGAAGTTGGATGTCTAGTCGGACTTGTCAAATCATTTAGGCGATCCAAATAGTAGTCCGACTAGTTGGACTGCAAGTCGGAGCGTGAATGGCCTGCTTAACACATCTTACAAAAATCCTTTAAACACAATTCTTTGAGTTATACAAACGCAATACTTTCTTTTACATTATCTAAGGCATCAAAAATAATTAATGACGAATCATACATAAAACCAAGAATTTGACTACTTTAAGCAAAAGTTATCCCGGCGATATACAAAACTTTTGCAGGATAGACTATATACACATTTTTTAAAATTTTTGAAGTTATAATTCTCTAGTGGCGTTACGAAAAAGTAATCAGACTGAATTTTTCATAAAATGTGACGCCGTTGTTATATGTTTTGGGATTTTTGGAAGCGATTTGCAGAGAACTAAAACGACTAAACCACTAAAACACTCTATTGAATCGATCGAGTCGATCGCAAATGTTTTTCGTTTGTCGGAAGGGAGAACGAACCGGACTCTATCGTACCGAACAATTCCGAACCAGAAATGAAGTTTAAAAATTGCAGCCATTACATCAGACAACATCAGACTAAAGGTCACTGTCATTTGTATTTTTTATTTAGACCATAGAAGTCGTCAAAATAAATATTTTCAAATTTTATAGTCTAAGCCAATGGTTTTCAACCATGTGCTACGCGTACCAGTAGCGGTACGCAAACAAGCAGCTACCGGTACGCGAATGATTTTACAGTTTAAAACAAAAACCTATTAAAAATTTATTTTATGCACTGACCGTTGCGCTGAAAACGAAATATAGAGCTTTGCTGGACATCGAATCAAATCTTCGCCTTAAACTTACAAACATTGAACCCGATATTACTTCTTTAGTTAATAATAAGCAGCAATAATTATATATATTTTCAAGTTATTATTGTATTTAATGTAGGTATATGCTAAGCAAAAAAAAATAGTTACTTGTCTTTATTACAAATATTTTCCATTGCGTTTTATTCCCAATTTAATTTTTTTTGGTTTACCGGTACGTCATCAAATCGTTTACAAGGTACAGGTACGGTACTATAAAAAGGTTGGGAACCCTTGGTCTAAGCAATATCCTTATTAATACAAAACTAGTAATTTCCCGTGAAATATTCATCGCTCAATATTGACACAACTGACAAATGGTGAAAAAATTGGCAATAAAGTTACCCATAGGAAAAATATAAATAAAAAAACGAATTTGGCCAAATTATCAGGACGTAATTAGTATCAAAATGTTCTATAAAAACATTCTATGTGGGCTATAATAGAGACTTTTTATATAACTTCTCCATAAAAAATAAACTTAATAAAATGTAGGTACCTAATCTCAAAGTTACTTCTTTATTCTCTTTATATTTTAAGAAAAACTACTGTCGGAACTTCATCCCAATCTGTTCATTAACAAATTCATATACATAATTTTTCCGTTAACGCAAATCAAAAATCTCTTGGACTTGATATTGAATGAGAGAAAAATTTCCAAAAATTACGAACTTGGAGGGGAGGATCTAAATTTAAGGATGATGTCATTAAGATAGGGGGAGGCATGGATTTTGATGACGATTGCTGACGTAGGAGACGAGAGATTCCAAAATTAGTAAATAAATGATAACGTAAGGTATGGTATGATAAGGTATGATAATGGAAGACCCTTGACTTAATCCTTATACTTTTGTACTTACCCCTTGCTTATTGAAAATCAAGTGAAATATAAACGTCCACCTTAAAAAACAGTTATTAGAAATAAATCCTAAAATATAATATATTTCTCATATTCTACACGTACCATTAGTTAACCTTTTTTGATGTATATCATTCCCACTAATTTCTCTAAATCCGATTTCCTGTTTGACCATTTGCCCGAATTTTGTCGAAATTTCAAAAACTTTTATGATTTCAAATTTGATGAATTTAAACTTTCTTACTGTAGTGAGTTCTGGTAGTTACGAATAGGAAAGAAATTGAATATATAGTTTAAATCATTAAATGGATCACCCAAATTGTTTGTATAGGCTTAAGTTTATTAGTGAGTTAGATTAAATTACCTGGTTTATTTATGATAAGAAATATATATTTAATTCATTTTTATTAATAAACGAGAAATTTGTTCAAAGAAATGATCGAAGAAAAGGTCATTAGAAAAAATTATCATTACAGAAAATGATTTGGTATTGTCATTTTTACGCTATGTTTTAACTATCCAGCTATGAAGCAAAGCTTCTCAGCCCTCTTGGAGCCACTGGTTATGAGCTGGAAAATATAAAAAGATCCTATTAACATCTGAGATTTATCTCAGAAACAGACCTGACTAATTGGAACTAAAAACAATGATAAGACACAATGGTTCTTTTAAGATGTATCGCAAAGGAACTCTTAGGAAAGTCTCCCAGAATGATGAAGAAGAAGAAGATCTACGCTGTTATACTGGTGAAAGATTTGGGGATTCAAAATAAAATTTATCTTGCAACTAATTAAATATTATTAAGAATGTATACCTAAAACAGAAAAAGCTAAATTATATTACATTCCAGTTCCAAGCAAAGATTAACAACAACATTAGGACGTTATTATTAATGAGGTGTTTGATAATTAGATGTTATCTTTCATGTTTCATTCTGAAACACTTTTTAGAATGCTCAAAAAGAAATAATTTATGGTTTTGTTAAGATTATAGATATCACAGTTAACGATTGCATTTAAAATGTTCAAAAGAAAAAAGTTGTGACCTTTGGTACAACTTTTCAAGTCTAACATTTCATCAAACGGTTGTAAAGAATTTGGAATTTGAATAAATATGTGAAGGACTCATTGACATAATTACCACTGAAATTCATGTACGCGTCATCTGAGGAACTAAAAGGAAATTGTCAATAAAGATGTTAATTGACACTAAGCCGGACACGAAGCGATAAACGTCCACTTCCTGATAAAATTGATTATTTCATCCAATCTTTCTGGTCATTTCTGTGGACTTTGGATGTGAGGAAAACGTTTTTTTTTTCTCTATGAATTTTGAAAAAAAATTATATTCCCATCGTTTTGATCGTAATCAAAACAAGTCTTTGAGTAATTGATACTGAAAATTGAAATGAATTCTAGTTGGTCATGTGAATGGAAATACAATGACCATCTGGATGACGTGAAGGAACTATCCTCGATGAGTTTTTACGTTGTCTTCGACGCCGTCAAGTGCATCGCCATATCCGTTGTGTGTGATTTCCTCATCTTTCTACTCACCTGTTCCAGTTTCGGAACAATTATAATGATGATCATGAGAATGATTTCTATTTAACGTAAATAATATATTCGAAATCTATATTAATAAGTATATTGAGAATTTTTTTTTCGAGATATTTTCACGCATATTGTTAATTACATTCATAAGATTGAAATGATGGTAGGTCTTGTAGGTCTTATCATTGATTTGAGTCGCGGTGGATTGTTTTAAGGAAGTACGGTAGCTGATTCGAAGATGGTGCAGGTGATGTTTGCACCAGGTGTGTGTTTCTCGCATTGCTATGAAGATCCTCCCTATCAAAATAGAAACTCGTCGACGTTAGTTCCGGTTCTTACCGGCAATTCAAATCACTTCACTGGCCACCTGTTTATTACCTCCACACTGATTAAACAAAAATTATTCAAAATCGCAACCATGTTGCCTCGTTTTGATTTACAAAAAAACACTGTGTGTACTTATGTACGCAAGAAGTTATACTTCTTTGATATAGTTAAAAATATATTTTTAATCCCCTACCGTAGCCCCTTCCGGTAGTGCCTGAACTGACATACCAGTTATAAGATTTGTGATTACTAAAATATGATACAATTTTAAACACAAATTACTTTTAATATCAAAATACATAATAAGAAAACGTTCGGTGTGCGGCAAAGACAAGGACAAAGAATATAAAGTTTTAAATACATTCATGTAAGTGAAGTACAAATATAAAAATTATTAGCTCCAATTTGAACTACCATGTCATTAGTTTCAACTGTCATTTCATTTTATTCAATTGCTAATTTTAGCCATTTGCCAGTTGTGTCAGTGTCGGACTGTAAATATTTCACGGAAAATTACTGGTTTTAAAATAAAAAAGTAAATTGACTATTTTTGCATAGATATTATATGCTTACACATTTGGTTATTTATAAAAAATGTGTATTATATATTATATTAATTAACTGTTTAACCGAATTAACAGATTGAGTCACATGTTCGAAATATACTTATCGAAAACATTTACCATATAGAAGTAGATCGTTGCCATTAAATATCATGTATAGATATGTATAAACAATCCTAAATAGCGACGTCCTAAAAATTATATGAATACAAAAGTAATTGTATATTTTATTAACTCATGTATATCTATATATTGAAACTGATTTTTAATTCAAATATAGAAAAATATAATGTAATATAATGTATCAATCGACAGATATTGACAAATATTGTAGAACAAATATAATAGACAAATATTGTAAGCACATACGTGTGAGTGAAATACCATCATTGTTTCAAATTTGATCTGAATGATTGTCGCTATGGTTTCAACAGTCATTTTGATTTCCTTCAATCAATTGCCAATTTTTATCATTTGTCAGTTACGTCAGTATTGGGCGGTGAATATTTTACGGGAAATTACTACTTAGTTGTGTATTAATATGGATATTGTTTAGACTGTAAAATTCGAAAATATTTAGTTCAATGAACTTCTTTATGTTCTAAAAGTACTAACCGGTCTAAAGAAGAAATACATACACTATCAAGTGTATATGTATTTCTTGATTGTTTGCTAGTTATAACTTCGTATCTGTTTCGGGATTGTTCGGGATGATCACCCTTCCCTCCCTTTTCGATAAACGAAAAGCATGTGCTAGTGCTGGCTTGATCTATGCGATCTATCTAACTTGATCGATGCGATAGAGTGTTTTAGTCGTCTTACTATTATGCATATCGCTCCCAAAAATCGGCCAGATTTCGCCCTCTTGAACCGTTCTTTCTCGCTAACCGTTTGTGATCAACTTCATACTGTTCCTTTAAAGCGTTATTTTTTTAACAATTCACTCTCATTATTTTTGTTTCAAAACGCCGCTAAAGAAGTATAACTTCAAAAAAACACTCATCGTCAATTTAATTGTCAATTTCCCTTTTGAAATTAATTAGCCTTATTTCCTATTTATAACTTCGGATTATGTAATTATTTTTTTTCTTGTTCCAGTGAGAAATTCGTACATATTTCTTTTTGTTTAACTTGTAATTTTTTTTTAAACTTTTTTACGAGTTTGCGTGTCTGAGAAAGATGAGATGTGATATTGTGTAATAGTGGACGAACCCCATTGCAACAAGATTATCACAGGTGTGCGAGAGATTTCGTGAGAACGTGAGTTCGGATCCATTGGATGTGAGTTTGGTTAAAGGAATATTGGACCCTTAAATATTCCCAAGCCACGGAACTCTCTAGCTCTACCCTTTGTTGTCAGTACGTGGTATTTTAGACACCCTTAGGCCAATTACTCTCCGACTACAAATGAAATCAACTTTAAAAAAATTGTTATGTTCTTCCAATACTGCTTTTAACTGGTTCTTAATAGTCGTATTAAGGGTACATACTTGGTAATCAATTACGAATCTAATAATAGAGATATCTTATAATTATTATGATATTAGAAGATAATCCTTTAATTCCTTTTTTAACTAACTATCTAAAAAAATATTTGTCTTAAAAAATTCGTAAAAAAAAATTCATCTCCTTTTATATACTTTGTTCGATGACCAAAAGATACCGCTTAGATTTTTTTTTTAATAAGGAAAGTATTAATTTGGCATGTTCAAACTAATTAAGTATCAAATTTGCTAGATGATTACGTGAAAGAAAACGATAGACATTTTTATCGATAACATCAAAGCCGTTTCATTAACAAAGTGTTGATTAAATTTCGAAAATATTTCAAGTGTCATTAAAAATACCTTTTATGTATACCACGAATGCGTACGTAAATGGTAGAATATAATTCTTTTTAAATGGCCAAAACTACTCAGATTATCAGAAATGATTATGGTCTGTATTATAAATGTTTAAATTCGACCAGGTGTGTTCCCACGTTTCATAATTTGAATGGTGTGGATTAATGTCCCTTCATGTACATATTTAATAAAGAGTTATGCCGCATACAAATCGTTAAACGATTTTGTAAGATTTATATTAAATAATTAGAATATGTAGTTAATTGGAAAAAAAATTGTTTCTCTGGAATTCTATTTGTTTTTAAAATGAAAATGACAATACACTTACATTCAGTAATGTTAGTGAATGTTAGTATCCATTGATACTTTCAAATTAAAGATTCAATGATTCGTAACCATGACGGTAATTATCTAAATCTTTTGATAAACTTTATAAAACTCTGTTTAGGCAGGTAAAATAAAAATATGCAAGTAATAATTGAATATACTTAGTTGCTATAGTATATTAAATCTCTAAACTTAGCTATTGATCGACATTTTTTAACAAGCTAGATAAAATATTTGTATATGTTTTAGCACTAAATTAAGCACTTAATTGTAAACTTTCTGTAAAAACTTTAAAAAAAATAAGACCTACATGGAAAAAAATTAAAGTAAAAATTACAATTTAACGTCGTAATCTAGAAGTAGACTTTCACTAACTTAGTCTTTACAATATTCTATTTTCAAATTCAAATAACAGAAAATATTAAAAACAATAATATGAAAACAGTTGTTTTCTATTAAATGAATTCAATCATTAATATAAAAATTATTTGGGACTATTATGATTAATTCAGCATAAAGTGTTATCTTATACAATAAGATTGCTGATCGGTGAGACGTTTTCGTTGGGGCTCTCTTACTCCATTCTCATCCATTCCATGCATATTACAAATTGCGATCTTAAAAGCATAGCAATCTTATTGTATAAGGTAACACTTGATGCAAACTTAATCATAAAAGTGCCAAATAATTTTTATATTAATGATTGAATTCATTTGATAGAAATCAACTGTTTTCATATTATTGTTTTTAATATTTTCTGTTATTTGCACTCGTGTAGTAATCGAGTAAGCTTTGTTTCTGTCTATGACATTAATGGATTTTTGTGTAAAAAAAATCGGTTTTTAAAAGAAAGAGCTCTCTTTTTTCAAGGATCTTATACACCGATAAAGCTCTTAATTTTTTTTCTAGAAGCTACGATCAGTTTCTATAATATATCCAAAATTCAAATAAATCGATTCACAAGTTTCAGAAAAACTATTTTTTTTTAAGAAGAATACATAGGGATCTGAAACTTGCCGAATCAATGTATCTTAATAGTACCAACATGAAATTATGAACCAAATACCCTTCTGGGGCCGATTCACTACAAGATTTATAAAATACACAGGTGGCCTCATGCGCTGCGTGACGTATTCAGAAGAAATTCGTACATATCTTCAGACTGATTCAAATTTCAAAATTCTTCGTATGACATCATTTTTTTTTTCTAATGAGACAACCTGTGCAATTTATAAACCTTGGATTCACTATACTTATCGTCCTATGCCCTTTGAAACGCATATGATTAAGTTTTATTATACTACATGAGCATTAAGTCAATAATGAAGTATATGTAGGTATACTTATTCATTTTTGTATTGTGACGCTTAATGGTTCAGAGTAGATGGAATTGTTTTGAGAATAAGTAGGCAGAGTAAAAAGTATCGTTTTTTGACTTTTACAGAATAATATCTATATGTTCATTCATTGCCCGATACACAACAAAGAGTTTATTGTAAAAAGATTTGTTTATAGTTGACGTTTTTCATTAAAAGAAGAGAAGGAATGGTTGTGGAGATATGTCGTTCTCTATTTACGAGTAACAGTGTGAATGTTTGATAGTGGAGATTGGCTACGGATCGTAGTGCGCTGGATCGGTGCAGGTGTTACTCAGACTTGGTGGCGCCGGCGCGCATTCCTGTGTCGCTCTCACACGTGCAGCATCCGCGGTCCACCACCGGTGGCTGTGCACAAACCAACACCAACGCTCCCGTCACTGATCACCACCAACAACTTTTCTCTCAGCTACATTATCGCTTTCGTACATATATATATATATATATATATATATATATATATCTATATACATATAAATGTACCACACTTTTCTTATCGCCATCACAAAAAGGTAATAACAACGAATATTATTACATTCTTCTGTAGGTGTTACGGCTATTTGAAACTAAAAGAATTTTTAACCGAATCGAAAAAGCGTCACGTCATGCGTGCATACTGAAAATTTATTACACACAGATTTCATCGAACTATTTTCAATCATTTCCATTATCCACCTATGCACTTAATTAAGAAAATACTGCCTACTTTCTCACTCTGTCCAATTTGATGACCAGTTTTTTGTCGTTTGAGAATATTATTATAATTAGAAAAGTTTTCAAAAAATATTACGACAATATTTATTTAAAATCTTTACTCACAATACAATATGTCAATCATTTCGAAATGCTCAGGTAAAGTGACTAGTATAGGCGTGGATTATATGGAAAATAAGTGTTATCGATTCAAAACTTTTAACCGAGTCCAAAATGAATTTAAACATTCATCAAGCATTTCAAAATCTGAAATATTAATTTTCTTTTCGTTGTTCATATATATTGCTTTCTTTTATGTATAATTAAATTCTACTAATAATTAAATCTATCAAGGAATACATCTAACTTCTATTTTACATCACAAATTCCTTTGGTTTTTGTAATTAAAATTACGTAAATCGAAAACAAAACAAAACTCAATTTTTGTAGGGAATACTTTTGTCGTTATTGTGGTTATTGATATTAGCTCTATAACTGCCAAAGTTTGTAGCGATTACCGACTCTAGAGTGTTGAAAAAATCATAAATCGTAAAATGAAGTAATCCCTTCCACTGCGCGAGTTGAGTTTTTCATATCAATTTTCGCACTGCACGATTGAAATTTCACATTGCACGGTTTGTAAAAAATTGTTACCTCTATACGGGCCTTAAATTTTGGCAGAAAGGATATAGGACGATAAGTATAGTTAATCGGCTTCAGAAGGATATCTGGTCTATAATTTCAGAGTATGTAAGTACTATTAAGATACATTAATTTATACTATGTATTACCGTTTCTACAAAAATCGAAAAAGGCTGGAAATCAGAAGAAAAAAATCTCAGAAACTTGTGAATCAATTTATTTGAATTTTGGATATTTTAGGGGCTGATAGTAGCATCTAGGAAAAAAATAAGAGCTAAATCGATCCATACCGATACTTCTCGTCCTATGTCTTTTATCAGGTTATAGGTAAGAGGTTTCTTTTTTCAGAGACAAAAAAGCTCATCAGATTAGGTATAGCCGCAACATCTCTTTTTATGACAGAAAATTTTTAAATTGGTTTTTGAATTTTTATTTGTTTCCAGGTTATAATATATACGTGCAATGTTATTTTTTATGCAAATTTTAATTTATTTTTTGGACATTTTCTAATATTTGAAATCTACTTCCCCATTTCATACAAAATAGGGTTCACATTGCGCGATTTGGAACTACCGTTGGAAGGATTACTGTACTGAAAATTTCCACGATACAAGAATCGAACCCAGCAACTAGTAGTTTTGACGGGGCCACTTTGATCACTTGGTCACCAGTAAGCTCGGGAATATTATATTTTTCATGTTGACTGATTTGTCGAGCTTTGATAAAAATACATAAAATATCTTTTTATCATACATTTATTTTACTACACCTACATTACATTCAATCAATGGGTGAAATATCGCATATTTCATAAAATGATTTATTTTTTTTCATAATTTCGTAAAGTGGGGTGGTAAAATTAATATGTGTATAAGCTAAAGCACCTACACTATGTGAAAATAATTTTCATAATTCATTATGATCAATAGAGAATATTATTCTCTTTATATATACAAATTTCATGTGCCGCTCTGTCCGTTAAGAGCACTGTTTCTTAACTTTTTAAGTGGCCACACCCCTTTGAATCAGAAAATAGAACTCCGCACCCCATTGAAAATTGTGTTTCGATTTTTAAATTTAAAAAAGTATATTTTTTGCGAATTTTATTGAAATTTATTATCAAAAATTTAATAGTTTACATTGTTAGGGGCTTCTTCCGCACCTTCAGAGGTGCGGCAACCCTCGGTTAAGAAACACTGCCTTAGAGCTTCATCAATTTAAATTATTACTGTAAGTCTAAGTATACTAACGATTCAGCCAACTGGTGGCCGAGTAGTCAAGGAAGCCACTCCAAAACTGGTAAGTGCTGGATTTGATCCTCGTATCGACCAAATTTACAATATTTATCGCTTTACGATTTTTTATTAACCCTAATGTCGCTGCAATTATAAAAACTTTGGTAGTTATAAAGCGTCGATAAATATAAAAAAAAAACAATGATTTCGATAACAAACATAGAAAATTAGCAATTTCAATTCAGCGAATAAAGCAGAATACAGTCAGAAGTTATTTACCGAAAATAAAAAATTTATACTTCTTTTTGGCAAATCAATAAAACAAGAACTATAATTTTTGGAAACCAAATGGTAACGTGACTTCGTAAATGCTACATGGTACTGTGAGACCTTTTGAAATTGCGGAGCTTGATTAAAATAAAAACCGCATAATTACTGCAAAGAGAGGTCGATTTCTGTAGAACAATACCAGCAAAATCATGATATAATTTCTGAACTTGTTAAGCTGAAATATTTGGAACTATCTCCACATTTACCTACTCCTTTTTTTTTTTTAAAAAAATGCAGTATTTGCTACTTATTCCTAATATATTTTCTCATTTTGTAAGAAAGCTTAACGTGATAGCAGGAAATGGATTTCATATTTGAAATAAACACAAAAAAAAACACATTGAAATGGCCTATTACAGTCAAAACAATTTTTAAAAAGTATTTTTTGGCAGGTCTGTGTTATTTAAAATATCTGCGATCGACTGCCGACCTGTTTGTGATCGACCGTTTGCCCATCACTGGTATAAATAATTATTTTAATTATTGGTGTCACTTTCTAGCCTTAAAAGCTTCAAAGATGTTTTTATTCTTTTTTTTTTAAAAGTATTTGTACTGCTATGGCTTGAACCGAACGGTATTAAGAAATGTTTTGTGGAAATATTAGTTTTAATGTATTCATATAAGTAGGTGCATGAAATTAAAAAATGATTACCGATATTTTTTCATATCTTATATTTTAAAACCCATTAAAAGTGCAATTGTATAGTAAAGTACCGTGTAATTAGAGTAATACATGCATTTCATTTATTTAGTTAGTTCTATGGGTTTCTAGTTAATGTTCTGCTTACAAAGACGTAAATGGAAAATTATGACTAGGTAAGTATAGTATGTACGATATCAAGTGCATACAAAATATATGGACAGCTTATTTTAAACGCTCAATAAAACCTCAATATGACAAAACCTACAAAAATGTTTTCAGTTCAACTTGTTAAGCTGATAAGAAAGTCTTACATAAAGATAACGACCACCACTCAGCAAGACAAAACCGTGGGTAAAGTCAACATTTAAGTAAACAGCATCAAAAATACCACGATGAGAGATAACCCTTCCATTTTTCCTATCTATGAGGCGATTTTGGACCATAAGAAAATCATAAGACAAATTCATATTTTTATTTTCATAACTATGTTCATATAGCCTCGTTTGAAAGAAAAAATGTAACATTATGAGGTCGGGATATGAACCCGGACCTTGCAGGTGTGCGCCCGCCTTGGTGTCGCCGACAATGAGAGCTGAACGCGTCATTCTTTGCAATCTTCTCACATCCAACAGCAACACATTGACCACACAAAGTTCTTTACCTTCGCCTAAGTTTAAATCACAACATTATTACGACAAGAAGTGCACAAAAAGTAACATTGAACACAATATACATATAGGTACCAATATAAAATCCTCTTACCTTAGCCCAATGCATACTATATCGTAAATGCACACGTGTGATTCTGTCCCGAGGCTTTTTACAGCACATGATTTTTTTTTCGTATATTCAAGTGGGATGGTGATTTAATACAAGTTCACAGCTGACTTTCCAGATACTATCTTTGGTGTTATAGATGTATCACCCTGTACACAAAAAGTTATCTGATTTGACAACGAGATTAACTCATACGCGTTTAACATGGTCTAATAACATACACATACCGAAATAGACGAGTTTAAACTCCAACTAAACCAAATCTTGTTTATTGATCTTTGGAGAAAAATAAATGATACTTAATCATTTTATTAATTGACTAGTGTTAATAGGACCTTCATTCAGTGATTAGTGATTAAGATCTTAACGCAGAGTTAATAAACTTTCATTTATTTTCGTATGTGTCGCAAGATTTCGCCAAATAAGTTACATATAAAGCGATGAAAAATTAAATCATGTCGAATTATTAATGAGTAACACTTAACATTTATATATTTTTTGCATAAAAATTGCTTAAGATTGATATGGTATGTATGGTACGGAAAATTCATTGTTTTGGTTCCCCGCACAAAAAAATCAGGTGATTGTCGTAGGATGCAAAATATTGATTATTTTCAATATTCTATTACTGTGAACAAATACAAATATATAGTTACATCATTTATAAATCAAATTCTTTATTAAAAATACTGTTATATGTAAAATCAATTATAAGTATTCCATCTTAACAACTTAGTTGGTTTATCTTAGTAATGAAAAATTACCACTTTTTTTATTGTTACTATTTTAGCTAGTAAGTTACCTGTTAATTTACCTGGGTATTTATAAAACAATATGGCGGATTCTCAGAATTTTATAACCACCATGAAAAAAGGGCGCTCAATTTAATAATTTCTCTATGATAAAAATGAGTTATGATATTTAAAAATGAATTTCAAAAGCAAATTCATATTTTTATTTTATTATTTTATTTACGTTGGATAAATGGATAAAATTGATCATAAAATACTTATATAAGAAATTATTATTTATAATTAGTTCAACAATTACGGGTGCACGTACAGTTATCCTTATGCGCACAATTTTTCTGCGCAGGTAACGTATAATAAGTAGCAGCAGTTGTTTAACCAGATATTTAACTGGCTAATTAGCTAGTTATTTATTCTTTCACATCACTAGTTTACCTAAACTGACAAGGTACCTCTGGTATATAAGTCTTAAAGAGAGCTGTCTGAAAAAAATATTTTAGCTACTTTACAGTATCTAAGTTACTATCTCTTAGTTCCTTTATTTTTTGGCAAAAAGTAGCTAGTTACTAAGATACTTTTTAAAGAAACTGTATCTTGTAGCTTAAAAACATATCTAAGATACTTTTCAGTATCGAAGATACTAAAATAACGAATAAAATTGGGTATCTGATCACCTAATTGTATAAAATGTTTATTTTGTAAAGTTTTTGAAGTGAAAACTTTTTTAGTATCGCTGTGACTTGAAATTTCATGAAACGAAAAAGCGACAGTTAAAAGAGATAAACATATAAATCTATAAGATTTAACGACCGAGAGAACAAAATAGAAATCATTACAGTGTTTCTTATGTATGTGCACGCCTGCGTATTACGCTGCTTGGGAATAGTCATCCTAATAACCGTGGTGCATTGTGTATTGTTTACATAAACATTTCATTATTTTAAAAAAAACATTTTTTAAGTATGCCAAAAACGAATACAGAATATTATCGTCATTATCGAAAAAAAAGAAGAAAACAAGACTGCAAAAATATTTATATTAAGTTTATCAACGAAAATTTAATAAAATACACACAAAGTATCGCAAATTTCAAACAAGATAAATTTCCAAAAATTTTTAAGTGGAGATATTATTGTAAATATTGTATTAGATACAATGATCTCTTTGATTGAGTTCCGGGACACCAATTTTTTTTTGAAAATGTGTAGTACCCGCACTGTATCAACAAAAAAAAGGTCAAAAACAGTAATTGACGATATATTATATAATTACGAGTAATCTTTAATCGCCCAGCTGTGATTGGCTGAAGGTGGGAACACCATCTCTATGTTTTCTGCTTGGTTCTTCCATTCGACGTAATTACTCATATACCAACGTTATATCTTTTGTGTAAATCGAAACTAATGTATTTCTGCCATACTTTAGTACCTAACCATAAACCTCTCATATCGAAAATGCAAACTCGGAATCTGGAACACTTTTTAATATATACCATATGTGAGTAAAATGTAAAATAGTTTTTAAACTTGGTATCAATATTATTATAATTAAACGCTACAATTATTCTACTCTCGAAACTTTGCACTCGTTTCATTATCTTGAAGTCACATTTTTGAAGGTTTTACTTCTATTACGTGTGAACTGTACACATGTTTTTTTTTAAATTAGGGAATTTTAACAGTTTTATTTTACTCAATTTTGTTGTAAGTAGGTATGTTTAATTCATTTAGTTTTATTCTGTTTATTTCTATATAAAGTAACTAAAATATATCTTAAAAAGTAACTTCAGATAAGGTATTAATTTCCTTTTTTTAAGAGTGCCTAGATACCCATAAGTGGCTTTGGATAATTTTTAGCAAAAGTATCCAAAGTAATAACTTATCAAGTATCTAGATACTTTTCAAAAGTATCTTTGGCAACTCTGGTTTCGAATAATTAAATTAGAAGGATTTTATTTCTACACTTTTTTCTTGAACGAAAAATTGCACACAGAAACTGTTTTAATCAAGTCCATTGTTCATATACGGACATGAACCAGAATCCTAATATTCAATTAAAATCTTGAATATCATTGTTATCTATATTCATAATTTACTAAAAAAAATAATACCATAGTAAGTAATTGACCAAATAAATATAAAGGATATATCTAAGTCGGGTATAAGGTCAGCATTGGACGCAGTTATAAAACCATTTTAATAATTGGTGTCTCAATTAAAAATACTGTTAAGTTTAATTATTTAAAAATTATCAACAATTTTTTATAGTAATTCGGGTTTACCTACACTTTACATCGCTGTTATATTTATGAGAAATTAAAAAACAAATCTTTACCGAATTATACGATGAATTAGCGTTGCATTCATACAGCTGTGTTGAATAAGTAATTTTTAATCACATTATAAAAATACTTTCGAGCAAGTAACGATGACATAATGTGGTTTTTATAAAATATTATTCATAATGTGATAACATTTAGGATATTGTTTAGTGACGAAGAGCTTACGTTTCATAAATTTTGTATTAATTGAAAAACTTAATCAAATTTAAATGGTAAGACAAATAACCAGATGGTTAGATGGATACACCTCTACTCATATGGATTTAAGAAACTAAAGGAAACCTATTAATGTCTAACAAGTTATTTCGTGTACTAAGAGGGCTCCTGTAATTAGAGATATGAAAAATAATAAACATTTAAAAAAAAAATATTAACTTTATAATGCAATACAGAATGATCACATAAGAGCAATATATATTTTTAATTTGAAACATAGCTTACACGGTATAAGATATAAATATTTTTATTTATTTTCTTTTAAACATTAATTTTTAAATATTCATCATTAAATAAACATCTCTAAACTTTTAACGCTAATTTTCAGTAACTTTTTCCCACAAATCTGCATTCACTTCAGCGATAACACGAACAATGTAAGTTTTAAGTTCGTTCATTATTTTGAGTATATTAGAAGAAGCTAATGAATCTTTAATGACTAGCAAAGTCTCAAAGAAAAAAAGTCCAAAGGAGTTATATCACAGGATCTTGGTAGTCAGTTCACATAGGAATTTCTGGAAATTATGCAGTCGTTGAACTTTTTCCGCCATAAGTTGATTATGTCATGAGATGTATGGCATGTTGCACCATATTGTTGAAACCATAAACCGTTCAGGTCGAAATCATTGAATTGATGCCACAAAAAAAATCGAATTATGTATCTGTAGTGCTCTCCACTTACGGTAACTGTAATTTCATTTAAAAAAAAATGTATACAATTACACCTACAATTATAAACCACACTAAACTGTTTCTTTTTGAGGGTGGAAATGTTTTCCGTGAAGAACATGTGACATTCTTTTTACTCCAAATGCAACGGTTATGCTTATTTATAAAGTATCAGTCATTTAATCAGAAATGTGCTACATTGCTAAATATGATTCTTCCATAAAATAATGCATCTCTTTCAAGTTGCTCTAAAACCCAATCACCAAAACTTCTATACAACAAAGAGTAATTTAGTTTCAGTTCTTGGGTCAACTGAATTTTATATGCTTTTGAAATGCACATCTTCAGGATTAATATTCTAAATAGTCCATAAGAAAATTCAAGAATTGATTGTTCCCGAATTTCATCCACACTTTGGTTCATAACATCGATATTTTCAGCAGTACGTTTACGTTTTTGACAAGTTGGGTTCATAACATCATAAATACTTTCATGGGTCTGTTTTTTTTAATTATGAATTCATTATGAGTAGTAAGTTTTGTATATAAGATTTTTATAATTTCTAAACGCCATGTAACTTACCATAATGATTTTTCAACCAATGATGAAAAAAGTCCCAATTTTGGAGATAATCGAAAACCAAATATTACTATTGTAATGTTTGTAAGCTATATATTACTTTTTTAGATTTAAGGCTTTCACGGTCGGTCTTATTCAAGATACGGCTTTAGATCCGAAAGCCACAACTTTTTCAATTAAGAGTTGTATCTATATATTACTTACATGAACTCATATTTATTGCAACTTAAATGAAAAATTTAAAAAAATGGATCATATTATCAATTCAATTCCGATTCTTTCGTGGATAAAAGGTTCATTTAAAATAAATATGTTGATTTGGTACTAAAAGTGTAGAAAACTTTTGGAAGCAAGTGGTCACTTACATTTTTATGAATGTTTGAATTTTGTGGTTCAGATTTTTCTATTTAACTTATTTAATATGAATGCACATATGGCTTTTAAAATTCAATAATCACCATTTAAAGTATTAAAAACTTATCATATTCACCCTCAAATAAGGGTATTAAAAAGGTCATAAAATCATTTAAAGTACCTTTGAAAATAACTATCTTTTGGAATACGAGGAAAACTTAAAAAAAAAAAATGATGATCTAATAGCGCGTGGCTCTTAAGTATTGGAAACTACTACAGAAAAAAGGCAAGACACAGAAAGCATATTTGTTTGAGATTTAAATTAAAAGAAAAATTAAATCATCAAATTAAATTGTAAAACACTATGAATATTAAATAATATCATTTGTCACTATGACTAATTTGAGACATTTGAGGAATTCAACTGATAAATAGTTAAAGAATTATTAAAAAAAAATCAAAGCTTGCCGAGCGAAGTGAGCAGAGCCCCTTGTATGAAAATGCGGAAGTTATATATAAAATTTAATAAAAATTAGGATACTACAACTTCATGCGCTCATATGAACAATGAACATATACTCGTATATCACTAAATACTAGCACCAGAACGGAATTAAATTTTGGACTTTCCAATACATCATAATGAGTGCCAAGGTCTTTGGGTCTCTGAGAATGTTTAAGTGCACAAACATACATAATAAAAATATATATATAATTCCAGAATATGAAATTCAAATAAATCAAAAGGTTGAATTAAAAAAAAAAATGAAATCAGTGAAATCATGATTTTATTGTTTTGATTTATGATTTATGTTGTAGATGTACTTTTTTTTGGGAGACCTCGATATTTATTCGTTTTAAGATTATTTTGTTGTCTTGATCACCTCTAAGATTTGAAAAGGTACATTATAGAATAAAATATGAACAAAATAAGAGCAAACCTTGAAATATAACTTTAAGTCCATTTAGATTATTACCTACAATTTACTAGATTTACGCTAGTAGTTAACTATACTTTATAAAAAGTATTTTTTAAATTTTCAAAATCTTCGTTTTCCATTGTTTATGTGTATGTAAAATATATATATATATATATATATATATAATTAAATGAATATATTTTTTTTAATAATAGAAAACAATAAAATTCTGAAATACTACCTATGTATTTTTAGGTGCCAAGGATACTTACAATTTTCGAGGGTGTTGTTCTTTTTTCTACAGCATTAACTCTGGTTTGGTTCAAATCCTTAATAATAAACTATTTTTTTTTACCATTAAGTTTTGAAAGCACAGGATAACAATTGTTTACCACTTTCGTGGAATAGGAGATTTCTATCTTAAACACACTTTTGATATACTAACAGGGGCTCGTAAAGCATAGCTGTAAAAAAAGTATCTTAGTTACTTTAAACGGTCAAAGATACTAGATTTTACTTCCTTTATTCTTACAAGGAGTAACTAATACTTTAGATACTTTTAAAAAGGAACTGTATCTTCTAACTTAAAAAGGTATCTTAGATACCGAAAAATAACTTAGATACCTAGATACTGAGACATTAGATACAGAGTTTTATTTTGTTTTGTTCAATTTACACCTAATATTAAACTTCTATCGTCTTTAAAGTTTTTAAAGTGTACTGTGGTTACAGGGGATTAGACATAAATACGTATGTAGGCATATTCCTCTTTCCTAAATTAATAAAGATAAGAATACATAATCTAATTATCTAAGAATTTTACCTAATATGTTACGAAACTTAGTGCATACAAATTTAACCTTAAAACTCAAAAACATAAGCGCATCGACAGTATAATCTATACAGTTTTTAAAAAAAGGTGTAGTAAACCTTCATTTATTTGCAGTTCATGATTTGTACCTCGCATATTCGTGGATTTTACTTTAATTTCTTTTTTCATTACTTCAGCAATTTCCTCAACTAATTTCCTACAATTTTCACGCCATTTTTAGCAGAAACATAAACACAATTATTCTAACTAGCAAATAATTTTGTCATTACTACATATTGGTAATTATTCTTGTAAAACTAGTTTTATAATGTGTTTGAGAAGCATATTTTAGGGTATATAATATCATACATACGCGTTTCAAAACTGTATTAATAATTCGCGAAAGGGGAAAGAACGTAATCCCAACGAATAGCGGGAAACTGTACTAAAATTGTATTTCATTTATTCTCTACTTTCCACTTGTCTCACAATGCCACCTTTTCTTTTTCTTTTTTTCTGTTTAAAAGTTTAAGACTTAAGTCTTCTATAATCATAGAAAAATTACTATTATATATGCACAGCCGAAATCAAGATTTATTTTCAAAGACCAACATTAAGATAAAAATTATTACTCTTGGTCTTGGTTTTGCTAAGTTTATCACTATTTTAAATTGATTTAAATATTGCAATAAAGGTCAACATAAAGTATGATTTCAACTAAGGTCAAATTCAGATTATGACACACCTGCATCAAAGGTTTCGTTGCAATCATTTCAATGACATAATAATTTCATAAAATGTAATCAATTTGAAAAATGATTACGTAAGTATAAAACAACATTGTTTAGTACCTACATCAACTTTAAAGATACAAAAAAAATCTTCCAATCACATTAAATACGTGTGAAATGTCATATATAAAGAATCTATAAACGTATTTTGTTGGGATTTGAACCTTCTACAAAAAAGGCATTCTATTGTTTTTAAATAAATTCAGGTTTTTAAAAGCTCACAAGTTTTACCTTTAGTTGAACACAAGTTCACAAGTTGCTCCTTAGATAGGATATTATAAAGTAGATGGTAGAAAAGTAGTATGGTACCAGAATACTTTGATATCTAAAAGAATGGTTTACTTAGTATTAAAGTTTAGAGTCGACGATAAATATAAAAGATGTTACTCCAACACCTTCAAAGTTATAATATAACGTCAAATAATGTGATTGAAAATTTATTGCCTTGATAAAATTTTAAGAAAATAGGGTATATTTTTGGTTCTTTTTGTAGAGGGTTTGATTGCTTACAAAAGTATGATTTTAGATTTCTTGTTATTAGTAAGCTTTAAATAATAATGTATTAATTAATTATACTATTAATTAATTAATTAGTATAAACGCCCTCAACCGTTGGGGTTTCATTTTTAATATTTACCCAACTATAAAGGGTGAAACAAGGTGTTGAAAATGTTTGTTTTAAATTTTCACCAATAACTCATAACTAATAATAATTGTCAAATTAGAGAAAAATTTCGATTTGTTTGTATTTTTAAAATCCATTATCATTATTTCACAAATAAACGAATAGCATTTCATGCTATACTTCTTTTATATTTATTGTTTACGTCAAACAACAAAAATAAATAAATTTGCTATGTTATCACCTTTCGTTTTTTATTTTGTCTTAGGAATTTAGCTTTTTAAATTTTAGCTTGTTGGAAACTGGTAAGTCAGTAATAAAATGACAATTTATTCACAATGATTTATCATATTTGTTTCATTACGATTACTTCTACAAATATTGCCGCTTTTTGTTAAATCAAAAGTGCCCAAGATATTCATATACACATAAATATACGAACACTTTTGAAGACGTTAAGAAAGCATTTATGAGATATGGTATTTACTTTTATTTGATGAAAGAAAATTGAATTAATTAAGATATTTTTTCTCGAAAATTAATAAAATTAAAATCAATTTAGGTTTTTCGCTGACTTTGAACAGTTATACTCTTTATAGAATAAATAAATTATATATTTTTTGCTCAAGCAAATATATTTTGGATGTATTGTCCAGATACGTATTTTGATGGCCAAGCAATCTTCCTCAGTGGTCAGAAAGTAGTATTAGATCGTTCCGTACCTGCTGTGATAAGTCACGATCCAATATTACTTGATAATCACTGAGGAAGATTGCTTGGCGATTTTTAACTTTTGTTTGTTTTCAACAATCAAACTTTTTAAAATCTATTTTTTTTATGAACCAATGATTGTGACTTGGAGCAATTATATATTTTGCTGGAAAGCATTAAGGGAGCAATTATTTGTCATATATTTCATTTTCAATAAAAATATAAAATCTTCCATACTAACTTTTCTTCGTTATTAAGAACAATTTGAAAACCAGTTATTGTTATTGAAAATAAATAAAATATTTGAATTTATTTTCACGCTTTCCACCAATTTCCAACAATTTTGTATTAACAACGTTTAAATGTGCGAAATTCAATAGCTTTTTAGTTTTCATGGTAATAAAAATAAAAAGGTCATATTTTTTTCGTTTTACATTGTATTTTCAAATATAAATGCACGTTTGTGTCGATGAAATTTGGAAAGTGTTATCCTTATACGATGCAGATATATAATAAGAAAGGGTTTTTGAAAACTCCTCCCCTAAAAGAGTGAAAAATGGTGGCAAAGTTTGTACAGCATAACGCCTAATAAACAATCGAAATTTCGAATTTCATAATCAAAGTACCGTTATAGACGAAACGTTTTACCACTTAATGTAAAACAAATTTGGTTTATTATTAGAAACAAAACTTAGGTCCTGTTTAAAAATTTAAACTCTGATAGATATAATTGAAAAAGGATAAGTTAAGTTTATAAGTGAGTATTAAGTTCTTGGCTTTCACAAATTGTAAACTTGAAAATCCGAAATATGTATTCATAAATAAATACATTAGTGAGCGAGTACCTTGTGAAATTCGGTAAACTAAAAGAAAATACTTACCGGCATTTTTGTGAACTTAATTTAGTGGCTCCCATCAACAGGGAAAAAATTACAATTTAAAAAGGGGGGGGGGGTTCAATGTTAAATATGCGGTAAGTCATAAGGATAAAAGAAATTTAAAATCCTCCTCCAGAGCAAATGGCATACGCCAAATCGTGTATGGTGAACTTGAGACTATCCAATATGGTTTAATTAAATAGTTGAAATTCAGATATTTTAATAAGTGTATAGTTACACAATGTTTATACTTGATTATGGAGGAGCTGAGTTTCGTGCAATTGTACAAATATAATAAATTTAAACTATAACAAATTTAAATTTCGCGGTAGTGTTGTACATTGCAGAAGGGTAATAGTTTTGGGAAAAAGGTTCGTTCGGGATTAGAAACAGTGAGATGGGATTTCTACTAATATTCAAAAATCTAGATCCTAAACTTCTGTTATTTTGACGCGAGTATTTTGATAACTTTGTACTGTTTTAAGTCATAATTAAGACCGGCTTTATTGACTTTGACGATATTTTTTTATGTATAGATACTGACTGATTTATGGATATTAACGGTAGGTATACATACCGTAGGTATACGCAATAGACCATACTCTTTTTTGATATTTATAAATATTTTTTGAGAATTAATTGATTATTACATAGAACAATTTTATTCTTTGCAACAGTTTATTAAATGTGTCTTTTTCAAGTTGACAAAATAGTGTTTTTAAGTATGGTATGATTAAGTTTTTCGTAAAAGAAATAAGAAAAATAAAAGTTTTCAGATACCACTACAAATAGCAAATTTGAAAAGAAAACATAATCTACACCTACGTTACGTAGACGAAGTTGCGGGGATCAGCTAGTACTTGATAAGTCGAATCTGGTATATTTCTTTTTGATTTTTAAAAGTTGACGTTAACTTATTACTGATTATTGAAGTATAAGATAATGAATTCTCTTTATTCGTTCAATGATTCACATTTCCATTGTGCGATACACTTAATTGTATTTTCTTTGAATAAATTTATGCACATTTATACTTGCGGTATGACAATATGTCGTTGGAGGTGTAGAGATAAATTCTGGTCGCTAGCATTAGCAATAATGTGACTAAAGAGATGGTGATGGCGCCAGTTAGTCTGCAGCACACCTGCACGACGCTGAAGGCTTACTTCGTTCAGCCTTTGCTAATTATAATCGAACGTCATTCAGACTAGCCAAGAGATCAACTCTCATCATATCACATACATACAAATATCAAGCAAATATTATGTAGAAGTACACACATGATCTACAGTGGCTAGGTACATGTAATCATTTCTTGTACATTCAACACACCACATGTTTACAAATCATTCAGCAACTCAATTGAGGAAAATTAATTTCTAATGTCATTTAGTCCAAGGTTATTCATACGATAAAATACACGATTTTTCCTCGTAAATTTGCGGAAAATCAAATTTTTCACGTTGATATCCCGAAAAAAGACGACTAAGCTTTGAACAGTTGACATAGATTTCACTTCCTTTGTGAAGAACAGACCATACAACATTGCCTTTACGGGAGAGAACATACATAAGATATGCGTTTAATATAGTTGTACTTACGATATTTGTGAATTTGTGCAACAGATGTATGAATGTCGATATATTTTCGCTACTTCGCTACACATAAATAAATATAAAAGTTGATTGTTCACATATGATATTATTCATGCCATTTATGGCCCTTCAAAAGCACTCGGATGTTGACTACATATGGCATTGTCATTAAAATAGTAATTAAAACAGGTAAGATTTTAATTTTAAATCTCAACTCGTAGCGATTGAAATTAAGACGAATTAAAAAAAGATCGCATAGAAATGTGTTCCGTTTTTAAACATATCGAGATTTTCAAAAGAAATCCCGACTTGGAAGATAGTAGGTATACTACGTACGCTAACTGAAACCTTTGATGGAATTTGCGGCGTTGGTGCAGAAGTTGTACGACTATTTAAAGCCGGGCCAGATTGAAGTGCTTTAAGCGTTTCACGTGAGTCGGATAACTTGTTGATGATGGATTTTTTTTCTTGTTTTCGCAGTTTAGATAGTTGTGTGAGTATTTGTATACGTCGTTGATCGAAGAAGACGTACAACATAAACCATGTATTTATATTACATTATAATATAGTCGAGGCCGAGTTAAGGCCGTTTCTTGTCCAGTAAAATATATCTCAGACCGCCACACTAAGGTCAAATTTAAAAATTACTATTAACTATAAATAACCTATAATTAGTAATCTAACAATAATAAAAACGAAACGAAACTAAGGCCGATTAAGTAAATGACTCGAAATTGATTACAATATCAAGTATCGATTTTTAATTATGCCAATTTAGTGAATTTGATTGAGTGTTCAGAACTAAGCATAAGCAAACTTGTTTAAGATTTAATTACATTTCTAAAAGTAGCTAATACCATTTGACACTTCCAATTTCGGAATATCATTAGATACATAAGTAGGCATCAATATTAATTAACTGCAATCTACTTAATTTCAATTTACGGCAATTGTATTCTTTAGAAACTGTTATTTGTATACACCCAATAAATTACTCCATTAAAGGACTGCATCATGTTGTGGTAGGGTATGGTGGGAAATACTCTTAAAGCATTTGCTTTAAAATTTCAAAATTACGAAAGAAAATCCGCTCCGAACCTCATAGAAACCTAATTAATCAACTATAATAAACGAAGCTACATAATTAAATCTTTTTTTATTGTATAATTAAGTAGTCGAACGAATGTGAACATATGTAGAAACGTGAAAAGTATGTGAAAATCAAAAGAGATTAATACACTCGCGAGAAAAAGTTGTCCGAGTCTAGATAAAATCTATTTAATATTCTATCGATACGACACTCGCGGAAATGAAAATCCAATTTTACAATCAATCATTCTTCGTGTAGAATTATTTTAAATAGTTATTTTTCTTTTTTGGAGAAAATTATAACGTTTATTTAATCATCTATATATATATATATAAAATTGTAGGTCCTGCTTGACTGATGAATTAAGCTACAATCTAAGCCGCTGGTTGTAAATATTATTTAAACATATGAACTTATTAATATGTCGGAATAACAGGATTTACGGGGATATTAATACCCTTTCCTGTTTTTCAAAAGTGACGACAATTAAAAGTTCAGTAACAAATCCACGATCGGGACGCAAAGTACTTTCTCGCTTCAAAGTTCAAACAGTACTGGTCACGGAATTACTTTCGTCGATTATTAGGTTATAACATTTTTAAACTAACCAATATAAATTGTAAGTTCTGATTGAATGAATGATTGGCTGACTGATGGATTAAGCCACAGCCTAGCCCACAGATGAGCAAACTTAATACTGGTATGATCGACAATAATTTTTTTTATTTATACGCGATAGACTTCGAAAAATGAGTTATAATTTAAAAAATGCATATTTAAGGACCTACAAGGGTTTAATCGGGGAAAAAATGGCCTATTTTCAACAATGAAGATTTTTAGATGAAATGGGAAGACTTTGTCTTAAATATTTGTTAATCAACATCAAAATAATATCGCATTGAATTTTTCAATTATTGAAGCTAAGGCTCTTGATGTGCATAAATATTGAGAGATGATTAAATGAAGATTCAAATAGGATATTTCAAGCTATTAATGACTATCATGGAAGAATGTGATCCTAATGGAGAACATATATCTCTAGTACGTAGGACAATTGAAAAAAAAACCGCATGTAATAGAAATATTTACCAAGAAGATGAAAAATGGAAGGTATACAATTAATAATAATAATTATAATAATTTCCTTCATAACTTTTTAAACTAAGCACCGGAAAATACTTAACACTTCTCTTTAACTTCATTATTTTTACATATTAATGAATAAATACTTTAAAAGTTTTTGGTGCGTATTTTTTTACATTTCTCTACTTTCGAATGTAGAAATAACAGGAGTCACTAAGGCATCAACACTCTTTCCTGTTTTATTCGTTTTCTTTATATCTCAACAGTGACCACAATCAAAACAACTACGATGATAATAAAAATTTCGGTAACGAATCCCAGGTTAGGCCAAAAAGTACTTCCTTTTTCCAAGGTTCAAACAATACTTCTTCCTGTACCTCCCATTGTATAGAATTCCCTTTGCCGATTGTTAGGTTAAACTATTTTTAAACTAACCAATCAAAATGGCTGTGGTTACGTTTAAGTGGCTATATGTACCACTACAAACCCAAGCTTAGCATCTTAAAATTAAAATACAATCGAATTAAGTTATGAATAACAATTTCTAAGTTTTGTTATTTATATATGAAACATATTATAAAAATTGGAATAAAAACCGTTGAAAGCTCACAATTCTCCAGAACTTAGTTCTTACGAGACATTTCCATTATTATTGATTTTCGTTTTTTAAAATCACAAATTTTCTTAACTTCTTTCCCCAACGTTTTGAAATTTCTACACAATGTTGTATTCCTAAACGCACATCTTAATAAATCCAAAGATTCTAGAGTCTCACATCAACAGGCACAACAATATATGCTACGTATAATGTGAAAGGATGTTTTTTGCCGTTATTTACGCAGTATAATCAATATTTTCTGACAAATAGCAATTTTTCTCAAAACTTAATTAAAAAATGTATAACTTGAAAATAAGTTACAATAGACATAGTGAGGAATGCTGCGTGTTGCTGAGGAAAGTGTTTTTAATGTTTAATAAGCATGTTTTTATTAAGATTCTATTTATTTATTTACAGCTATTACAATATAGACTAACAGGACGTCTGTCATTCCGTTAGTTTTACATAAAAATGGAGAGTTGTTATTTGAAAACTTATTCGTAAAGGACTTAAGATCGCAAAAAAAGAGGGATGAGTGATAGTTTTAGATTACTTAAAAAGAGGAATGGGCTATTATTTCTTGGAAAGCTTCTCAGGGAACGGATAGCGTTGGAAGAAATTATTCAACCAGGTAAGAAATTAAAATTACTTTTAAGCATTGGTTAGCGATTCCACAGTAAGTATACTTGACCCTATCCACAAATTACTTAGGAATTAGGATTAGCCACAGGAGTCCACCGTATCTACCTCATAGTGTATATGCTCGTAGAAACAGGCAAACTAATTTAAGTATGCATGGCCAATTTCAAATATTTAAGTATGTTTTTAAAACTAGAAGCCTATTCCGCAATTCAAACCATCAAATGTTTCATTACTCCTAACGAAAGTTCTTTCTTAATGAAATTACCAAACCCAAACCTCTACCCATATAAGCCATCTTCCTGGAAATGACATTATAATACATTAAACCCCACAAATGACGAAAGGATTAACAATAATTTCAAAGACATTAAACGAATAATTACAGCGACTTGGTAAAAGAAGTAGGATATGACACAAGTACTTCTCAGAAAATTAAATTTGAAGAAAATGTAGGAAAATTGGACTAAGTCTCCCTGGACACTAATAACAGGTCATACAAGAGAGATTTATTATTGGATTTTGAGAGGCGAATAACCAAAAATTTGTTCCTCATGTTTGAGCATCCTGGTCGCCAAACATGTTCTGGTTGGGTGCAATGGAGCTCTGCCCAGAAATAGAACTCTGGAAAAGGAAGATCTTAGACCATTAATATCCACCGCCCCGGGATATTCAACAGTCTATAAAAAGAAAGAAAATTTACTTATTACAGTAATAATTCTACTCCAATTAAAATATTGTTGCCTCCATTTTAATGTATACCAGATTTACGTAGTCTTGTACAATCTTGTTTTATTTATATTTCATAGAAAGAATGAATAATGAATAAGAAATAGTCAGATTGTGGTAGCTTGTCCTAATGAGGCGTGTTTTTGGCAATTGATGTTTAATAATTTAGTATCTTAAGAACTTGGAAGGTCAACGAAACGTAGTACGAAAGTTTAAATAAACATCAACCATAATGGTATCTTAAGAATCATAATTCCTATTTAATTGTAATATAATCTGCGTTGTTGCTTTTTCGATGCGTATTATAGTATTTGTAGCATAAATATGATCTCTATAACGATTAAGTATGCTAATTTTGGAGTAAAAGTGCTCCAAGTCCCCATTCTCTGACCGCACATAGGACCAAAGATTATGACGTCATATAGTGACGACTCATATATGGGGCTATTACATATTATTTGTACCGAATTGGCAGATGTCTTCAGAAACAAAAAACTCATTTAAGTGCGATCGAGAAAAATTGACGACCATCGGAATTGATTGAACATTGATGTTTTTCGGTAACACTATGTTTATAGTTTACAAAGCTCAAAGCTACTTAAGAAATGTATCTAGATACTAGATAAGTTATATTGATTTTATTTTAAATAAGTAACTTAAATACTTTTCCTAAGATACTTTTTTATTTACTTTGTATATTATGTATGTACTAACTTCTTTAAACATGCTAGGTAATTAGGTAATGTATTTCTTATCTGTATTAATTTTGTCTTAAAACCTGTAAACACAGCAAACTTTAAAAACGATAGAAGATTAATATAAGAGGTGAATATTTAATTTTATAGAACTAAACAAAAGAAAGTTCTTAATAAAATAGAAAAACATATAAAAGTGTCAAGTAGCTAATTTAAGTAAAATAAAAATAAAACAGTTGAAATTTTTCAAAACAAAACATTCACAAAGCGAACATTATTTTGTACAAATAGATAGTCAGGTATCCCATTGCATTGTTTCCTGCATAATGTATATTTTGCTACTTTTTGTTATCGTAGGTCTTTCTTTTCATCGTATCTAAGATACTTTTGCAATTTATAAAATACAATTCTTTATAAAGAGTAATCTAAGACACTAGTTACTTTTTGTCAAAAAATTATGAAACTAAAATACTAAACTTAGTTAGTTTAAATTAACTTAGTTCATTCAAAATACCTAGGGTACTTTTTTCTGACAGCTTTGATAGTTTCTTAATCAGTTTGATTTAAATAAAATCAAAAACACCTTCTTTTTCAATGTAATTTTGCCTCCTCCTCCTCTACTTTTAACCTGATTCAAATTTTGGTAGTTCTCTTTTTCTATGTGTAAATAACTCATATGAAAAGCATACGATTAAAATTGGTTATATGGTTCTCAAGAAAAGTGGACATTCGTCTTTCAAAAATTAAAAAAAAAAACTTTCTCTATTTCTTAGTCTCTATGAAATTAGTTTTGAAAGAAGTATAAAAAGCCAAAAAAAAAAACTAAGCATGGAAGAAAATTGGAAATTTTCTTTTTGTTCCATTACATTTATGTAATATCCTCAACTAATTAATCGATTTTCTAAACTTAGATACTTAGAGCATATCTTTTTGTTTGAAAAATTATATATTCAAAAATCGATCAATTAGCTTTCAAATCGTTGTTTTGTTGTTCCAAAATTAAGCGATTTTGCACGTATTTTCTAAAAAATGTTCAAATATTCAAAACGTCTTTCTAATTCTTAATGAACCGATTTAGAAATGCTGATGACAACATATTTTAATTGATTCGCCTATAACGAACGATTCGCTTTGGTTGGCATCGTTATGCAATTAAGTTGAAACAAATATCAAGTAAAAAACTAAAAATACCGAAAAACGATTATGAAATTCATCTTAACTTTAGATTTCTATACGCTTTTTGTAAGAAATATTTGATCGATTCTGTTTATTCTTACCGATTGGTCTGTTGCAATAACTAGTTAAAAGTTTCTTAGTTTCTACTTCACACATATCAAATAATTAGGAATGCAAACTGAGTTAATTAAAAGTTGATAAGTTTGAGCAATTAATTGGCGACAAAAAATGGATTATTTGCATTTTTTTTCAAAACAAACCATTAGGATATTTCTTAAGATTAAAAACAAAGAAAAAATCTTACCTTGATCAGAATTTTGTTTGTTAGACCTCGACCTTCCACTACATGAAAAGTTTTGACAACGCAATACTCAGTATTAATTTAAAAATGTTTTTCCAACTATTTTTTTTCGACACCTTATAAAAAGAAGATTTTTATGTCAATTAACCGATTGGATCATTATCGTAAGTTATTTTCAACCAATTTAAATAAGAAATATTTACGTTAAAAATTAGTACAAAAAATATGAAGTTGACTGTTTCACAAACGTATCTGAAAACATGATATTTCAGAAATATTGAAAAAAATTAAATAAAAACTAAATTTAAAAAAAAAAAATATTTTTTATATATTTTTTTCGCTGAATTTCGAAGAAAATCAAAATGCAATAACTTGTTTATAGCCTTGAGGTGTTTCTGATATAAAAAACCAGCAAATGAGTCATAAGGTATTTTTCAAAATCAGTATTTTTCAATAAATTAAAACGAAAAAACACATCATTTTGTTTTTATTTTAAATCCAGACCCTAAACCGATTAGCCAATAAAATTTAAAAGTTTGAATTTTCCGATTTTTTTTTGCCAATCGATTTATCTAATTTATTTATTTAATCGTTCGTAGAGGTTTATGAAAGAGTTATTTAAGTTAAATAATTACGAAAAAGTTAATTATTTAGTCATTGATATTGTGAAATGTAAAGAAAATATGGTTTTTAGTGACATAAAAACAAAAGTGCGATAAAATTGTGAAAAATTTTATATTAGTAGGGGTATCAACTTAAAAAATATATCGATGTTTTTTTCTATGTAAAATATTGAAACCCTGCATTATTTTGAAATTGTTAAGAGTGGTAGTTTTAACGATATGTGAATCTGGAACATTTTAAGTTTCTTCATTTTAGATACTTCTTATAGAGTATACGTCAAATGTGTGTGGTGAACTTGAGACAGTTTCATGTAGTTTCATTGTATAAAAATCAAATATTTAGTAGTATTTAAATGATGTTAAAAATCATCGAAAAAAAACACTATATCGTTCAAAAAATTCGATGTTGTAATATCGATATTTTTATGGGCAATGTTGCATCTCTACTTGCCTACCACTTGACCACTTGATCAAAATCCACGATACAACCGTGAATATACTCCCTTTTATTTCATATGTTTAGTAGGTCCAGGCCTTTATTTTTTGGGTACCAAAATGCTTACAGACATTTTCATTTTCCATCTTTCCTAGAAATTTAAGATGCATTAGACATAATACCAACAATTTTGTTTAGAACATTAGACCAATAATATTCTAATACATTTGTTAGTTTAACCGAATAGATCGCAGCGACTACAAAATGAATGTAATAAAACAGTTTAGCGACAAAAAAATACTCATCTGAATTTCACGCTGCGTGGTTTTTAAAATTTTTGTTATTATTTATTTGGTTCTTATCTATCCTCCCCTAATTTATCTGGTGCTAAAGCTCCTTTTAAAAATAATTTTTCGGGACGGAAAAAGACTGGTAGATAATCCAAGATATCAATTTTTTTCAATTTCAAAGACAAAAAAGCTCATTGGAATAAAGCAGCGACTGACCTGTTTTTATCCCAGAAAATCTTTTTTTATTGCAAACTAGTTCATATTGCTTATATATTTTCTTAATTCAAATTGGTTTTTGGAATTTTATATTTGTTTTTAAGTTTGGAATACAAATTTTATTTCACTTTCTTGACCCTTTTTTAATAATTGGAACCAAACCCTCCTATTTCCATATAAAATAGAGTTCACATTGCGCGATTTTGCTTTGCGCGCTATTTTTGGGGAACGGAACTATCGCGCAGTTGGAGTTATTACTGTAATTCATGAGAAAAATAACTCTTATTTGGAAAACTCAACCTTTGAAATTCTCTGCAAGTGTTTTTATCTCTAAAGTTTTTTTATTGTTTTCTAAAAAATATTATTTGATGTACCAATAAACATAAATATTGTTGTTTTAGAGCTTATACCAAAAACTATTAACAATAACACAGGCTTGCGATGGTAAAATTGTCTTAAATAAAATAATATATTGTTATTGTAATTTTTGCCCTGATTATGGAAAAAATAACGAAAAAATTTCATCATGTATGGTTTTCTTGCAAATTACAATTGAAAAGTATTTTTTCGGCCAAAATCGTGGACCCAAATCGAATCACTTTTTCTGTATCGAAAATGGTAGTACCGGATCTCTCACGACTAGCGCTGGTATCGTTTTATCTTCCGTTGGCTAGAGAAACAAACCGATATAAAGTTTAAAAGTGAGAACAAAATAAAACCAATCATTTCTGTTACTATATCTCACTTTCATTTATAAACTTTGTATCGGTTCATTTCCTCTACCAATGGAAGATAAAACGACACCAGCGCTAGTAGTAAGAGGTGGAGTACTACCATTTTCGATACAGAAAAAGTGATTCGTTTCGGGCCCCCAGCTTCGTCCGAAAAAACTTATAGATATTACCCTTATTAATAACTATGTATAATATAATATATATGTTTAATACATTTTAATGTGACAAATTTCTCGTGTAACTTAACGTATTTATTCCATGGAATTTAGGAAACATTTTTTTTTTTAAAATTGCGTTATTTGCTACTTATTCCTAATATATTTTCTCATTTTGTGAGAAAACTTTAAGTGATGGAAAGAAATGGATTTCATATTTGAAATAAGCGCAAAAAATACATTGAAATGACATACATTAAAAAGTATTTTTTGCAGGTCTGTGCAATTGATGTAGTGCTAATGAATTTTTCATTGTTTTCATGGTTGTTGTAAAAAAATGTTTATAGTGGAACAAATTTGTAGCTGAAAATTTGTATTCTTATTGGTCGACACCAATGCGTATCTGTTATTTAATTTAAAATAATGTTTTGATGGTAAATTCAAATGGTTTATCTTTCGTCATTTTATCCTGAAGGCCCAAAGATAAATTACATATTAATGAAATTCTTTTCACAGTTCAATTATTGATTTAAATATTTTGAGAAAATGATCTCATGAATCATTAGGTTTTAACACGTCAATTACGAGGTATTTATCCGTAAAATGAATGTTAACAACCCTAATTTATTTCGAGGGTGTGTTCAAAAATTGAAAGTTTCACGTTGCGTCGAGGAAATCTTTATTGGAGCAAATAACTTTTTAATATTTGTTAAGCATTTAAGGTATGCTGAGTATTTAAGCTTATCTTGAAGGCACCTGTGCTACTAAGACTTATCTCATTCATTGCCGAGATTTGTATCGAAGGGTATTAGAGAAAATTATTAAAAAGACTAGACCGAAATATCTATGTGGGCCTTTAACTAAATGGGCCTTGAGATATTCGTGTTCCAGGAAAAAATCCATTGGACAAGTGTCTGGGTGTTATGTTAAATGGGTACACAATCAGGGCCCACACATTGTGGTCCAGGTCCTGAGCAAACGAGATGACCGTGACGTCATATTCTCTGCACGTGAGAACTAAGTCTTAAATATCCACACAACAAATACATAAAGTATTCAAGTATTCGTATGTACGTTGATGCACCTGAGAATGCCGCCTGAGTGGCGCCGCCCTCCGTTTGCCCCCAACCGTCTCGCCAACACATTTACAGTTCCATAGTCCACATGCTCATTCCTTGTGACCAGTTACGGTTAGACTGTGACCACTCATTTCTTTTCTCATATATACTTCTTTTTATATCGAATCAAGTCCTTGTTGTGCTGCCTAGCTTAACAGGATCGGCAAACACTATCTCTTCGATCCCATGTGAATTTCTATATAAGGCTTTTGTGGACATCTTCCAAACAGGAAACTTCTTATTTTATTTCCTAAATCTGATCACAAATTCACCGTCTCAATTTGTATTGTCCCCCTATTTTTACGAAAATCGAACAAAAAATCAAAGATACAACCATGAAAATTCATAGCAGCAAAAACTATTAAGCGGAAAAACTGTCAATTAATCCGTGGAAAACGCTAAGCGTTTTCTGTTGAGTTAAGAAATTTAATGATCGTTCTTATAAAAATCAACAGGTAGACAGTAACACTGAGATTGAACGCATTCTCCGACACAGTGTCGCCATATTATTATCCTTTTTTGATCATCACAAACCGAATGATGGTCTCACACTCGTTTGCACAGGTGTTCAACAGATCGATTTCTCTTTTTTACATATTTCATAGGCATTGAACGCTATCTTTGTTCCACTAACGACATCATCTTTATTGTTGTTGTGCTTATTGTGATTATTGTTACTACATTTATTTGTGTTTATGGTCTTTCACTTAACTGCAGTTTGTTGAAATGAGATTTGATTATCATTTCGTTTTCTCACCGAACACAATTTCATTAAGCGATCTCGGAAAGGGTCTTTGGGACTCTTTTGCGCAAAGCCGAGGTTTTATGACTCACTTAATTGACCTACAATGATAATAAAATTTTATGGGGATAAATCTAGCTTCTGAGAATCATATTTTTAATTTGTTAAATAGGTAATTAGACTAAATTTATAGTAATAGTTTTAAATAGACAACTTACTGGCGTAACATTAAAGGTACCTACTTACGACTTCTATAAATACACTACAGTAGCTAGCCTAAATGTAGAATAATTTGCCTACTTTAACACTATGGCTATAGTTCCAACGTTGGCTACTTACAAGTTATTATTGTACATCAAATTCTTAATGCATCAGCTATGAACGTCAATAAATATTATCAAGAGAGATTGTTATCCTCCCCTCTTATCTTTAAAAAATCAGGTAGGCAATTCTTATTTTCATTATTTCAAATGTAAATGACAAAATTTCAGGTCGGAAAAACTAAAACTGAAAATATTTATTTTTTCACATTTTAGATCTGCAATTAAGGAGTGGACCTGTATATATTATGTAGCTTATTCTTATCTTATCTATCTTATATATATATAAAACCAAGTCTTGTTAGACTATTTATAACTGAAGAATGGCTGAACCGATTTTCATGATATATGATTTGTTGGATTCGTCTACGCCTAGATTAACAGAGTAACTATTAGAATATATGGGAAATTATGAACAAAATGCATTTTTAAATAAAAGGTATAACATATTCCGTAATTGTTTGCTCACGTCACGTATACTTATACATTTCTAGCTAAACCGGCAAACTTCGTACTGCACAGATAATGAACGTACTGTTTTATGAATGAATATTTTAGCGACACATAGTAACTTTAATAACGTAATAAAATGAATACAATTATTAAGTTCAATATTTCATTAGAGCCTACTGGTAGCCGAGTGGTCTAGGTGACCGCTCCAAAACTAGTAGGTAGTGGGTTCGATCCTCGTACCGTGCAAATTTTCAATATGTCTCGATACCGGATTTAATTAACCCTAGAGTCGCTAAAGAAACTTAGTAGTTATAAAGCGACGATAAATAATAATTGAAAAAAAAAATCATTAGAATATTATATAATATAACGAAAGTAAAAACTAAATTGAACAACAAAAAGCAATTATTTCAATGGCATGTCGACAGTACATTTGCTTTATTGAAGCTATGTATTTTCGTGCATGCGTTGTCCTCGGATTGATTTTTTCCATTGAAGCACCTTGCCATTACATTGACATACGAAGTTTGTCAACCATTTATAACTAAAGAATGACTGGATCAATTTTGATGATTTATGATTTGTTAAATTCGTCTTTGCTCTGAATAGCAAAGTAAATATTTACATATCATAACAATTCACAGAAAAAAATTATGGATAAAATTAGTTTTTAAATAAATTAGGCTTGGCATTTTCCGCAAGTGGCAGTTCACATCACCCATACGTAGATGTCAATGCTGGGGAAACTTTGGGAAAGTTTTGAATCCTTAAAGAACATTGAAGATTTTGAGTTCAAAGTAATTCCCCCCAGATTACAATTTTGGATTTATACCTAATCATAAAATAAATACCAAAAATAACATTAAGTAGATAAGGTAGGGTTATAAAAAGTAAGGAATATAAAATGTAATCAGATCAATCAAACATGGTAACCCGGTGATAGCATTATGTTATTCTAAGAAATGATGAAAAATGCAGGTGACCAAATATTTTTGAGCGATAGTGTATGTACCAAAAAATATATATTGCCTATAAGGTGTTTAGTTTTGTCATTTTTGGTCAAAAATTCTAGATTAATTAAAATCAATCGTAACGCTAATTTCTGTAAATATTGTCTTTGTCCACTTACTACATTGTTTCCCAAAGTGGGTTCCGTGGAACTCTGGGTTTCCATGAAAAAAATTTGTGATTCCTCCAGACAAGTTGTCATATGATTTCGAAATATTCATAAGATAAACTGCAATATTTTCATAAAAATGTATCAAACTATTAACGTAAGGCATTGCTTATAAATTTCTATTAACTTTGTCAAGTTCAGTCACTTGACCGATACCAACGCTGATATCATTGCCTGTTTAAAATATCTACTACTACTAAGAGTGTCCGACTGAATTTTCGGTTTCGGCCTAGTTTCGCCAAAAAAACGAGTTTTGGCTGTCCTTAAGCTGAAACTACGTCCGAAACCGAAACTGAATTCGGGAGATGAAAATACTGAAAAATTATTGTTTCCGACTTATAATATTAGATTCTTCAATTATGAATACTGATATTTATTAGCTTATTAAAAATATGTTCAATATTTTTTTTTCAGTTCGAGAGGGAACTAACCAAAATTTAGAAGAAATTATATTGTTTTTATGATGTAAGAAAGAATAATTTTTGTTTTATGTATCTAAACATATTAAATAAAAAGTAATTTTGTTTGATAACTTTTTTTCTTAGTTTATTTTACTAATAACTAATATAAAAAAGAAATATTAGGTGCATTTCTTTCAAATCAGTCCTTTATTTCAGCACAAATAATTAGCTTGAAATAAGAAGTAATAATAATATGTTATGTTAATGATTAGCTCAAGTAGGGTACTAAATGAAAAATAAATATCTATAGGATTTGAAAGCAAAGACTGACTAGTTATGATTAACAATTAATAAGTTTTTTATCTTGGGATTTGGACTTTATAAATGAATATGTCAAATTATAAAAATTCCGACGTTTCGCAGACTTTATTTCTGCTACTTTAGGCAAACTAAAAATCCGAACAATAAATAATTAACAAATCAATATTAAAAACTAAACATGAGAAAATTAAATAAATAATAGTAACTACATTTAAAGTTAACATATAAAAAGTTATGGTTAACTTTTTTTCTTACGAAAATATGATCTTACATGGAAGTTTCGGTTTTCGTTTGGGCCGAAACTCGGTTTCAGTTTCGATAGTAATAAATAGTTTCGGTCGGACCCTTACTACTAACCTAGTTTATAATAACTTTAGGTATCGTAAGAGTTCCATTATTTGCAAAAACTTTTGTACGGATTTTATGTACAAGTTAATTTTAAATTTTCTTTCGAACATATGTATTAGGCCTATTCTGCTAATATTGCTTATGGAAGGCATTTGATTTTTTTAGAATTTTCATAACGTCACGAATATGGTGGTATTCGTTCGCTAAGGGTTGATATTTAGTTTGGTTAAAACTTTAATTAACATAAAATATAAATGTATGATTGATTGGATTAATCGTGAAAAACCACATTCGTGAATCCATAAGGTACCTAAAAATATATTTCTTCTTCAATTTTTGTCTTATAGTTCAGTTTAATAATTTGATTCTAGCAATTTTATACCTACAGTGATTTATAATTAAAGTTACAAATACGAGAAGACAATCGAATCAATTAATAAATCACAGACGTTGAGAAAGTCGCTATTTCTATTGTTACTGGTTACCTCAACTATAAGCTTAAGCCAATGGATGTGAAACGTTATTGTGGATTGAATGTTTGATAAAACGAATATGTTGAGGACCCAAGCACGTATTTCAATAAAATGTTAAAATCTGATTGAAATAGAATGAAATTTTAATAAAGAGCAACATTATCGAGATGAAGCAAGCATTTTAACTGTCTTTTTGTGTTCGTATCCACGTAATGGTAATGGACGAGGTCATGCGGTTCTATGTACATGAACCGAATGAACACCTGTTACACACACCTGTGTGAAACAATCAACGTACATAGAATTTAACTACCGTGATATAATGCAACCGTTGCTGGTATCATCGCATTCCACCAAAATATGCAAAACGCTCTAAGTAAAACTATCTATTTCAATGGCCAGTCGAAAATATTTCAAAAATATATGTTTGTCTCAACAAAGCCTTCCAAGAAATGTGACCCAGGCGTACCAGTGTCTTCTAGTTCTAGCAGATGGTCGAAAGAAATTTTGTGACAGGATATTGAGGGTGGTTACTTCGTGGGAAATCTGATTAATTTGAATAATTTATTATGGGGATTATTTTGATTGGAAAAAGTTAGTTTACTTTTCTGTTTTTTTTTTTTTTTTTTTTTTTTTGATTGAATACTAAAACGAATATATGGTCGCTTGTCTGGCATATTGCAACCGGTCATCATATGCTAATGATCATGAATGAAATCATTCTTAATAAGCACTCAAGTCACATCTTGTGCATAAAAATCACAAATAAAATATACACACGTGGTGTTAACATTTTACAAAAGTTGCAACGTTTAAATTTTATTTCCAGTACCTATATTGAAAAGGAAATGTTCCTGTAAAATATCTAGATACTTATAAACAGTGCATAAGACAATGTTACTCCACAATAAAATTGATATACGTAGTTACAATATTTTATAAAGATTTACATATCAAATCATTTTTGATAGTGACATTTAAACTTCCCAAGCTTGAACTTGTAGTGCATAATAGTTTAAGTACATTTTCCTAGTTTTATACCTACTAAAAACAGTTTTAGCTATGATAGTTTTAAATGTAATGAAGAGAATAATATAATGAAAGTATTAAACTAGAAGCGAATAATCAAACGAAACATTTTCCCGAGTTATATACTTAAAGACGCGAATTTAAAGAGCTAGTACTTTATATAGGAATATATAGATTCGCAGCACTGTATACCAGAACAAAGTATTTCCATAGGTAAAACGGCAGTTCAATTTAAGGGAAAAATTGAATTCATTACTTATAATCCCATAAAACCAACTAAATAGGGTACAAGAATTTATCCGATTTAAAATCTGGATATGTTTTTTATATTTTTGCATACTATGGTTCTATAATAACGGAAAATCTTCCTATTTTTTTTTTTAGAATTTTCACTTTAGTATAATTTTGTATGGGCATATCTGTTCATATACCCACTACCTATTATTACTGAAAATTTCCATAAAATCCAAGAAAGTGATATTATATACATACCTTTTCTCGCTCAGGAAATAAAACCCTTAATTTCTTAAAAATCTGTCACCCTACTGGTCATTGTTCTAGAAAAATGCGTTCATTCGTTAAAGGTCAAAAATATATAAGTAAAAGGTTATACTTCTAAATTGCCAAATTTTACAAGAGGGTTAAAATATTATAAGTATCTATTATAAAGGATTCACCCATTTAAAAAAAATAAAAGTTTTCTACTATTTTGCTTTTTGAATTTTACTAACTGTTTGTCCTATCTTCAAAAGTTTATAATTGAGACATACAATCTTTTACATTTTTTTCTGTAGTACCATAGTGTATTATATCTATATGATTTCATCTTTAACTCTTTATTTACTTGAAATACACAAATAGTTTTCGTTTTTTAAAATATATTTTTCAGTTATCAGTAATAGTTTTCTGTTAAATATTTGAATAATTGATAAATATTATTGTAAGACAAACTTAGCGATTGTATTTTTCAATATTGTTATCGAAATAAAATAAACTTTAAATACACCTGTTTATTTAGTCAATGCGATTGTAAAACGTAAGTAAATACAAGGATTTCTCTTTATTTTAAGTAATTTCTAAAGGAAAATCCTTGGAAAATTCTATATACCAATGCAATATACTGTTAAAATTACTATTTCGTTATTTTTTTTTTAAATTTTATAACCGACAAAAAAAGAGGTAATTCTCAGTTTGACACGTTTATTTCAAGATATATGTATATATCAACCCACGTTTTTACAGAATGATTCGATTTTAATATTTTGCCATTCATCCCTTATTTATTTGTTTATTTCAGTATGTATTGAAGTTGGTCTCATTTTAATTAAACATTTAAAATCATATTCTAAGAGTCGCGAAATAAGGGATGATTGATGACTTGGAAAATAGATTAGTAATGAAACCTATTATCTCAACCATAATAATTTGGCCATTTTGAAAATAGTTTTCTTATTGAATCGGATATACATTGAAGCAAAATTTGAGTCATGCAAATTTAAAGACTGAAATCGTCTTTTAAGGGTAGAAAAGTAGTGGTTGATTAATGGCTGGTAAATTAAATTTGGAATAAAATCCATTACCTCATCTGTAAAAGTATGTCGATTCAAATAATTTTTGTGCTAAAACTTTTGAGTTCTTAAGAAATTTTAAAAACTAATTTGAACTAATTTTTAATATTTTCCTGCTCCCGGAAAATTGTAGAAAACCATTTGTACGAGTAGTGAAATTTCGTAATTATGAATACTCACTAAAATTTCTTGAAATTTTTTGATAAAAAAGTGTTTCTGCCTTTTATTTTAAATAATTTCTTAGGAAATTTTCCTGAAGCTTTATAAGTTTCGGGTTGAAGTTTTTGGAAAACTCAAAAGTTTTCTGAAACTAAATATTTTTAGATATACACTTAATAATAAACATTAATTTCATTAAACTTCTTAAATGGTTTCATTTAAGCAGACCGTTTTACAATGGTAATTGAGAAATATTAGGAAACTAAATCAGTAATAGCTTAAAGATAGAAATAACAGTAAGAAAACAAAGCGGGAACTACAATCAATCAAAGAAGGCATATTTACTTGCATATGACGTCATCAAAGTTGCAACCAATCACAAGACATTCTCGATCTCGTTGAAATTTCAAAAATCGCTATATTTTTTTTTTCGTGGAATTGGCAAAAACTAATTATAATTTCATGCGAAATAAAGTGAAATATCATTTTTTACGCTTATATCTATATATGATAGAATTACAGCAGTTTGTAGTATACTATTTTTAATGTTATCAAATAAATTTTATAATGATAAACTTTTATAAAGTATATAAAATTACTTTTATATACCTTTGATAAAGATAGAAATATTGAGACGAGCCAAATAATAAAGTATCACCAATTGTGACCAGAAAAGGTCATCTGGATGATAATAAAAAAGGAATGGAATATCCCAATTTTATGGATCTCATCGGGGATAGGTAACTCTGGAAAAAGTAGCGCAACTTCCCGAAAGCCATAATGAAATGTATCGATCTGTATAGGGGATTAAAAATATAGAGATACTCGCTAGGTATTATTTTTTTTCACTTAATGTAAAAATTCCCAATGCTTGCTTCATATTAAATATTTAAAGATAGTGTAGGTCAGTTTTTGTAATATTTTTTACTTCTTGCTGATATAAGTATACACGGAGAGTATGTATTTGATGTATTTAAAATTAAATTGTTTAAAGTTGGTTCCCCAATTAGGTAAATGATCATTTACCTTTATATTATGCTAATTTTTAATAACAGTTCTCAAACGTATAATGATTAAGTTATATTACTATTTTGGTAACTCCTTATTAGTACATAAACTCATTTTACGAGTATGGATATAGTAGGTATTTAATGATTTGATGAAAAGTTTTATTTGAAAAAATCGTTAGTGAAATTTAAATAAAACATTTCGATGAAATAGAAAAAGGATGAACATATTTCGTCTTAGAAAACTAAAATAGCCATAAGATATTTTTATTGGCTTCGTGTAATTTGCTTAAATTTAAACAAGAAAGAAAAAAAACCCGTTTTGCACGGTAGCCGTTTTAGAAAATTATACCAAATATAGAAGTGCAAAAAATTTTGACTTGAATGACAGGTTTATGATTGAAAATTTGTTTTAAGAAATAATTCAAAATATTGCCTAAAGATACTTCACCGAAAAAGTCCCTCATATCTAGTGTTAAGAGCAGTATAATAGCACCTATAATATCAATGATTCTACATGTATAGTGTATACTATACATTAATTAATTCTAATATTTCAATTCTGGTATTTATTTGGATAATTACTTCACAATTTCCAAGATTTGATACAAAAATTGTGTAAATAAAATAATAAATTCTACAAAGAGCGGCGTTTTTATTTTTTGAAATTTTTGGTATGGTATCGTAGGTATTTTGTTCGTACGTGAGTGAACAAATGATATAAACGATTAGAAAGTAATTATATTGATTGTTATTGTAGTTTGGAATTTTTATTCAATAATTCAAGTATTTTTGACAATGTAGTTCAATGTTAACCTTGGAGCCACCTGCATCATCCACATACCGCCCTTTGGGGCCAATCTTGTACACACACGTGCAATCTCCGATGGGAATTTCTTTCCAAGCCCTTGCAATGGAAAGGTTCAATGAATGAATGAAAAGCATTGTGTATTTCTGAAGCCCTATATGCTTTCGTTGTCCAAATTTTTTCATCTTTCTCAACATGTTTTACAACGTAAAAAATAGAAAAGAAGGATTTTGTATTATAGCTACTTCCTCATTTTTTTTAAATGGTTCTTATAACTTTTTTAACATAACCCCTTATGGAATTCTTGTACGTTTTTAAGAATGAACATACAATATTATTTTTACATAGAATAATTAGAAAGTTTTTTTTTCAGTTCTTTACATTACAGAATTATTTAATATTTATGTTCTATCATATTGAGACAACAATGGTTCGTTTGTTAATTATAAAATGCGTGTGAGATCTGCATATGGCTCGCACATTGCTATAATATGGTTTTTGTACAAAGCTAGCTTTTATAATCGACCGTAGCACGTGCTTTTAATGATTGCAAAAAGCTAAACAGATACATTTTGATTTTTGTTTATTATTAGAATCTTTCTGTTAATAAAATCAACCGAAATGGAGCATCGGTTTTCAACGAACAACAAATAGTTTAACCGTAAAACAACGTTAATTTTAACTAAAGAAGGCGTCGAAAGAAAATTTTAAAAACTATAAAATTTACAGTTTGAATAAACATTTTTTTTAATAACAGAAGACTAGATAAGGTCTGGGAGTAAAATATTTTATTTAAGTAATCCCAAGTTACTAGAAGAAAAATGCATAAGTAACTAATCAAAATAAGTTGACATAGTTAGCCTTTAATAAAACCATTGAATATTTATTATATTGTTTAAATAGTTTGCAAATTAATAAGAAAAAAATACGATTATCTTAATACAATAATATTTTCTTTGGAATAAAGCGATCAAAGCAATCTCAGTCATTATTCATTGTTGAAAACGTCTTTTGAACATCTTAACGATCTTAAAATCATTATTGTCCCTCTAGCAAAAAAATATTTAACTATATTAGTTAGAAATTGAAATAAAGTAAAGTTGGAAAGGTTGAAAAGGCAGACCTACTTTATCGGCATTGACAGTTCGAAATTACCGCTTTTGAAGCATTAATAGCATTAATACATTAATACTTCATTAATTTATCACCGTTAGCAATTAAAAATGTAGAATTTAGCTGAAAGTAAATGTTTTTAATTGTTTGAAAATTTGTGGCATTTTATTTTAAAGTTTGAAAGAAGATTTTTATTTAATTATTTTTTTTTTCTATTGTAAATTTAATAACTTTAGCAGGCATCAAAATGAAATTGCAAATTTTTGTAAATTTTTTAATACTGTTTGATGATCGCAAGTTTGAGAATAACGGTAATGTTATATTGTTATTGTTATACATTGTATGTTGGTATAGATAATTGTTTGGAATTTAAATAAAAGTTTAGGTAGTACGCTGATTTTATTATTTCCTTTTTTAACTTGCGATAATGGATAGTATTCAAACTTTGGCAGTATAAGGTAAAGGCGGTTGAGGATACACCTAGCATAACACTATACAGCAATTGGATAAGAATTCTTAAAGAAATGTAAATATCATTATATCAGTTGAGTAGATATTGTCGCCAATCCAAATTGGAAATAAAGCATGGAAAATAAATTGCGCTTAAGCTGCCTAAGCCAATTTAATTATAAACAGACTAAGGTAGACACCATTTTTTATTCGCTCCATTCGCAAAGCCAAATCGTAGTCTAGCAAAACTATATATTTTACCAATTTCGAAGATTCTATTTCAAATAATTCTTTACAATATTATACGATATTAATAATAAGCAGAGTTACTTTTTTAAAGTAAATATATACTTAAGAATATTTTTTTAATTGTTATTTTTCATTGCTTCATAACTACTAAGGGCTTTAGCGACTTAATAAAAAGTGGTTAATAAAAATTCGAAATCGATAAATATCGATATGAGGATCGATCCCAAAACCTAACAGTTTGGGATAAAATCAATAATATGAAAGGTGGGAAAAATACGATTTGTATTTTTTCTTTAATTTAATAGCAGATCCAAATAAATTGTTTTTAATTTAATTCGCGAATAGATCGATCCATAATGAAAATTTAGCTCCAAAAAAGGAAAGTATATCATATTAGGATTGCATTAACCAAAAAATCGTGAATATAATAAAAAATAAACTAGAAAATGCCACGTTGCCAGATTTAACTGTTTTAAAAGGAAGTTGAGCCATATATTAGATTCTTCTATTGTTTTGATACTTTCATAAACTTTCCTATACCAACTTCAACTTATAGTATGATACTTCAAGTTTATTTGTAATAGTCTTTATTTACTTTTTTATCCGTTCACCTCTTGTGCCCCTCCTAGAAAAAAATCTAGACCCGCCCTTGTTTAGAGGCATTTTGAAATCATAACATTTATAATGCATTTAACTTTAAACGACGTCTAATGGTTTTTTTAAATATGCCTCAAATACCTTTCTTAACAGGAATGGTTTTTATGCGTTCAGTTTTGTTAAATCATGTTGTTTTAATGTATCACGCAAAAAATACTGGGTAGATTTTATATTTATTTTTTTTAACTTTTAAACGATTAGAATTTTAAAAAAAATCGGTAATGCAATACTTATCAAACAATTAATTTTTTAAGTATTTCAATCAGAAGTAATTTGTTTCAAGTACTTAGCGTGTTACTACATGCTACAAATGGAATAACACTTTCTGTAGGTGGATATGAGAATTGCTATAGTTTACTAAAATTATTTTGCTAACCAGCGATTACAATGACTGGAATGACTGTTAAGATCGTGGAACACAGTTGAAACAATATTATTTCAAATGTTTTTAATTTTGCGATGATCAATTTCCTTTTTGCAATAAGTTTTTACTAAGATAAAACTATTGTTCAAATAAATTCGTTTTAATACTTCTGCAACCTCTGTTGTTCTTTAACTGCTGAATAATTACGTTCAATGATTTGTTAACTTCTTGATAAAACTGAGGACATAATATGCAAATTCCAATATCTTTTTTTGGACTCAATATTAAAACTTCGTTCGAAAATATGTATACGAAACTTGTACTTTATCTAGGTAGATAAAAACTGGAGGATACTACGAAGAAGAGATAAAATTTATAATTTATTAATAAATATAGTGATAAGGTATTTATTTATATTGATTACTATAAAAAATTTCCATTTGCATGAAGTTACTCACGTATTTTTTAAAGGAATGGAAACAAACAAATTAAAATAACTTAAATATGTATTCGTGTATTTTTAAAAACAAAATGCTATATATTTACAATAGTTTATGTATGAAAACTAAAGATAACTTAAAACTGGTTTATAATCCTAATCGAGCCGGTGTACGTCTTGGCGTTGAGCCAGGAGTAACAATTTCCTGTCCTCGAGACATGGCCGCATCTTTTCGCTCTTGTTCTTCTTTCCGGGCTTTCATTTCTTTTTGAGCCAATTCCATTTGGGTTTCCATTTCTTGTAGATGTTCGGCAGCTTGTTTTCGTTTAGCTCGCCCAGATCTTCCAGTTTCCTTGACTGAAAAGAACATTGGTCCTAGCTCTGCTAACCAATGTCCATCTACCGATGTCACACACTGCATATATTCTCGTGCAGTCATGACCAATTCATGGTACACCACATAGTCTGGTGTATTTCCCAGACCAAACAATGCTGATGTTGGATGTAAATGACACGGCATTCCTGTTCGAAGATTTACATATTCGCCAATACCTTTAAGTCGAGCTGCTTGGTGAAAATATGCGGAACAAATACATTTTCGAACGATGTCCCATTCGGTCCCGCAGGAGGACACTGCCATTTTTTGTTGAACCAAGATGTCTTTTAACTGTTGTCGAACCTCACGTACTTTTCGCATCGCTTTTATATGTACAAAGTGTTCGTTGCACCAATTGGCTGAATATCTAAAAAAAGAGTATGTATTCATTATTGAAAATTTTAAAATATAACTCTGTCTAATTAAATAAAGGTTTATTTTTGAAATGAAATGTAAATAGTTCTAAATCGGTATAAATCTTTGTTTCTGTTTTGTAATGCATGTTTTTCGTAAATATCTCGTCCCTTTTGTTTTAAGTAGCTTTTTAAGTTACTATAAAAGTTGTACAGTATAAAATTCTCAACAAATATGATAATATACGGATATAATAATATACGTAATATACGGATGCGATCAACTGTTTTCAATATATAACACGCAAGATGTGACGAATGACAATCTTAAATAGATTATGTAGGATGCATCAAGAAGAATATTTTTTGAAGTTATACAATTCTAGGTGCACCATGAAAGGGAAAATGTAAATGGTTTTACGGAAATTGATTTGGGCTGTTATGTTCATTGAACAGTATACAAATTTAAGTTGAATTAAACAAAATGAAACTGCGCATGTACCCAACCGGGTAACTTCTGTTATTTATAAAATATGAATCAAACCAACTATTCGAAATGTGTATTAAAACCAAAACCAAAAGTAACTTTTATGTTTTAAGATATAGTAAATTAGTTTTCTGTTTCCGAGCTACGAATATCCATTCGTTTAACTTTTAACCAAAGATTTTGAATTTTAACAGGTAAAATAGCAATAAAATATTTTAAATTAATATACTAATAGTAAATGTTGATATGTAATATGTCAGCATAGACAGAGAATAAAGCATTTAAACACATGCGTGTGAATAAAAACCAGATATAATTTTTATTCGCTTAAATTTGAACTAATTGATTTTTGTCATTTATTTCAACTGTTATATCGATTACATACAATGATTGTCAATCTTGTCGTTTGCCAGTGTTGGATGTGAGTATTTCACGGGTACTTATTAGAATTTTATAACTATATTGATGCAAATTTTGTTAAGAACACTAGTTGAAAACCGGAACGGTTGAAATTAGTTTCCAGAAAAAATAGTTTTACAAATAAGTATAACTTTAAACGTGCGCCTATTAGTACACACACACATTTTTTTTTATAAATTTTGTTTGCTGTAGCTTCATAACAATACTATTTGTAAACTAAGAAACTTTGAAAATTTATCGATAGTAAGTGTCGAAACTATTCGAACCAATATAGCATTTACCAGTTTTGAAACGATTATCTTTACCTCTCATCCATCAGAAGACTTAGAATATTAATTATAAATATTTTTTTGAAAAAACTATCCGATAATTATAAATGTTTTTTTAGTAACCAATTATTAAAAACAAAAGTATATATTTTTAGAAATAGTAGTTTTGAAATTGTTGTAATGGATTATTCGTAGTTCATAAACGTTCAACTTACGGTACGTAATTTGATTTCTTTTGCAGTTTGCTTACTCTATAGTTAGAATTTCATTAGCGTTTATAACAAAAGTAACTGTTGAAATATTGCTTAAAACATTAAAATTAATTAAGTGGTTCATTAACTATTGAAATTTAATTACAAAGCTATTATAATAATAATCATAACAATTGATTATCAATTTGCAATAAAATTATTGTTTACTTTATAATCGCTCGTGATACATTTTACAAAAATCATTATACTAAAGTCGAACGAGTTCCGAGATAAGAAATTCCGAATCTTATTATTTGCAGAAGGAAAAAGAAAAAAAAATGATGAACTACAAGAAAATTATTCACTTCCGCGTTAGATTAGATACATTATAAATTAGGTTACTATTGTATGATATGACGTACTTATTTTGTTTCCACTGAATATATACGTTAAGGTAGGTGAGATGGTCACTTTCAGGCACTTGAAATTTTTCTCGAACACCATCAGCTTCTTCCTCACGACCTTTTGGTCTATAAAAAATTGATGGTACTGAGAGCATCGACACTAAAAAAAAATGTAGATTTTAAAAGCTGTAATGAATATATTATTAAATATTTACCTATAATTAATATTTCGTTTGTACATCCCATTTGGTTGCTTACGATAAGCATCTGACATTGAGGTGGATCCAAAGGAAATTCAGCCATTTGCCGTCCTAATTTTGTAAGCTCTCCAGTATGATCAAGAGCACCCAAAATCCATAATTGATATAAAGAGTTTAGTATGTTATCTTGCGGAGGTGGGTCCATAAAGTGAAATTGTAAAAGGTCACGAACCCCCAAAGATTTCAATAGCAAAACTGTATTAGCCAAATTTGTTCTCTGAATTTCAGGGACAGTCGCTGCCAACAATTCCTCTTGGTATTGCCGTCTAGTGTACAAACGATACGCTATGCCAGGGCCAGTTCGCCCAGCTCGTCCACTTCTTTGTCCGGAATTGGCTTGACTTATCGGATAAATTTGCAATGCGTCCATACCAATTCTAGGATTATAAACCTATAAAACAAATTAATTAGACAATGAAACTAATGCATTGTGATAATTTACTTTTAGTTTGCAATATCCAGAGTCAATGACAAAAATGATTCCATCTACTGTTAACGAAGTTTCAGCAATGTTGGTGGCAACCACACATTTTCGCAAGCCTTCCGGAGAGCGTTGAAAAATTTTTGCTTGTAAATCAGATGGCAACTGAGAATAAATTGGCAAAACTGATAACTGTGGAGCGTTTTCAATTTCACCTAAACGTTCAGCTAAAACTTCACAAGTGACCTCAATATCTTCTTGTCCAGGCATAAATATTAGCATGTCGCCTTCGAGTGGTTGTAAATGAATTTGAATCGCCTGTTTAACAGCCGCATCGACATAATCTTCGACGGAATTTTTGCTAAACATAATTTCTACAGGAAAAGTTCGACCAGGAATCGTAAACGTGGGAACATTTCCAAAAAACATTGAAAATTTACTCGAATCCATAGTGGCTGATGTAACAATTAGTTTTAAATCATGACGTCGGGCAACTACCTGAAAACATAAATAGTTTACGTTCAATGTAGGTGTGTTGTACTATTAAATTAAATCGTAGTTTTTATTATCTTTAAATTTTGATAGCTAATATTGTATTTAAAATTATTAACAAATCCAATTGTCTTTAAACATGTGGATACTGATAAAAATTAAAACGATAAGATGGGCCCTTATCAATAAGACCGAAGGAAATTATTAGTTTTCCCCCGAAAGTAATAATTTATTTGATTAAAATGTTTAAGTATTGGAAGGGATTTTTCATTGAAGTGAAAACTGTTACGAAAACTGTAACCTTTTTATTTACAAAACAAAGCAAATTTATTACAACAAGATGCATGCAGAGTCAAAAAGTGAAACAGAACCGAAATCGAAATGGTGGTCTTTTTTTGGGATAAATAATTCAAGTAGCAGTCGTACGGAAGATAAACAAAAAAATTCTGCTCCAAGACTTAGTATTAGCTCCGTGGCAATTCACAAATTACGAGATACAAAATGGTTTGGCCATGATGAAGAAAATATATTTTTAGCGGTAATCGAATCTGGCTTCATTGTGGAACGTAAAACTGATCTTAATAATCACCAAACTCACTGGGGAGTTGCATTTTGGAAAGACGGCAAAGGTATAGTATCGAAAATTATTGATCAAATTTAAAATTTTATTTTTTTAGAAAAATCAAAAAACCCGGAATATATTTACATCTACAGTCTAATAGAGAAGAAGGGTAAAGCAAAAGTTACGAAACAGTCATTGATAGATTTTTGGCCAAAAGATAATTTAATTCGTATCAATAATCGATCCGATAAGGAAAAGAAAGTTAATAACGAGTTCATAATTCGAGAACAAATTAATACAGCAATCCGTTCAGGACAATCTCTTAAATGGCAAAGTGCACAGCATTTTGCTTTATGGTGCCGATACGGTCCCCCCAGACCCGAAGAACCAAAAATGAAAAAATCAGAGGTACCTATTTTAATTTATTTCACTAATTTTATTATTTAATACAATGTTATGAGGATTATCTCCCACCAAAAAAGTTTAGATGATACAAGCATATTCACGTAGCAATGAGATAATCATTTTTTGATAAAGAAACGGCGTCAAAAACTTAATCAGTTATTTACTATTTTTAGTTAAGAGTTTATTGAAAAATATAAATATTTCTATTGCAGATCAATGCTAATTTGAAATGGGGAAACGTGGGAATGAATGCTGGAGTTGTTTTAATGTCTACCAATAATACAATGAAACGAAAACGAAGTAATTCGGTTATATGATGTTAATTATAAGAATGTTATGAATTATGTGATAAATTAGCTAATATTTATTTTAATCTTAGTTTTTAAATTAATTTGATTAGATAATGTTATTTTCGTATTTAGATTGATTATTATAATAAATACTCAAAGTTGTTACAATAATTTTTAACATTTCCATTTTTTTGTGTTTTTAAATAGTTTGAATTATTAAAAGATGAAATTTTTTAAATTTAGAAATTGCATTTTTTTCTGGTGCCAAAAGTACTTATAATATAATTGGCTTTAAAATGTGATTACATTAAGACTTTAGAAAGAGAGGCAAAAAATTCAAATCAAGTTTCAAAAACCTAATAAGCATATTCGATATAATTTACGTCTATGAGCTTTGCACGCCACGATGAAGCGCGCGGACGACATGCGCGGCGGCGGGAATAGAGTCGTCAATGGCCGATCATGGCGGGGGATACCCGCACCGGTGTTCTATGGGTATTAGTGTCCATATCATAAGCCATGGGATTTTTCTTTTCAGACGACTAGACTTTTCTTTCTTCCAGCTTCACAACACTATCAGTCACTAAAACTAGAAATGAAGCTTCAGTTTCCTGTAAATCCTTTGTAGGATCCTTTTTTTCACTTGGTATTATAATGGTTGGTAATCAGTAAAGTGGGGGTTTTTGTCGCTAGGCGCTTTATGTGAATCCGATATTACCTTTCCTCCTAGGTTTCATTCAAAGATTTTTCCCACCTTACTTATAAAAAAAAGAGCCTATGAGCTTATTAAAACTATTAAGGTAATAAATAAGAAGGTATTTCAATCCTGCAATACAAGATGGAAAATGTGTCAAGATGTGGCGCCGCCATAAGTGTGTCTAGAATACTAACCGAAAGTTTAGGACACTGTTGTGGCGGCGCTATATCTTGAGACATTTTCCATCATAAATTGCAGGATTGAAATATCTTCTTATATATTACCTTAAATCAGAGAAGAGACTAATATAAAATTTCAATTCAAAGGGATGACAAAAACGTGATCTAGCATTTGTAAAATAAAGCTATAGATGGCATTGTCATGCAAAATATCACTTTGCACTGTATTGAGGCGGAGTCTAGCCCCTTCTGTTCTTAAAGACGTTTATTTCTACAATAACACTACAAAATACCACCGAGAATGTATAATGCTATAGTTTATACAATTAACAATTTATCTGCAATAGATGGTAGTTTTTACTTAATTAATATCATAATTTAATGATGAAATTATAAATTACTTTAAAGTTTAAATTCCCTCATTTATCTACGCATGTAGTTTGCAAATTAAGGCATGATCAAGTCTAATTCTGTATAGTGCCAACTAGTGGTCGGCTAACAGAAGCTCTAAGATTTACCGATATGTTATCCCAAACTTCGTCTGCATTTTTAGAATTCAACTTCTTTATAAGCCTCTATCCTTTGGCAAAAAATATTGGAAATAGAGAAAAGAGACTTATAGAACTTCAATTCTAATGGAAGGCAAAAAACATGACCAAGCTCCAATGGCTCTATTGTGGTATTCAAAATTGTAGAACGGAAGTTCTACAATAAATATAAGTTCTATTTAACTGACAGTAAACTACAGACGTAGTAATTTAATGTTTTCATAAAAACTGGTGTCTTTTAAAAATGGCAAACGAAAAAGAAGACGCAATTATACATGATGAGCAGGTGTACATCTTGTCTGATGTTCAATCTAAATTTGAAGATTGGAAAGAACTAGGAGATAATACGTCTTCAGAAAAAGAAAATGAGGCAAGAATTCGTTAGGCGAACTTTACCGTTACCAAGTGATAGAGGAGAATCAGACAAAGATAACAGAGGAGAGTGGCCAGATTTTGATTTACCAAGAAACAATAATGCTTTCGAAAGATCTTACGGTCCTAACGTATTTCCCAGAAATAATATCGAGGATGTCGTGGAACTTTTTATAAGGAATGACTTGTTTGAATCTGTTAGCATCGAAACGAGCAGATACTATCGGTATGACACGAAAACATCTGGATTAGATGTACGAACGGCATAGTGTAATAAATATTTGGGATAAATAGACTTAGAGATTTTTGAGTTATCAGTAGAAAATATGTATTTGAACTTATGAATTAAAGAGCATTCATACTGTATAGATATTTTTAAAAGAAGAATGTGCTTGCCGTCTTATTCTCCATTGGCTTTTCTAACATATCATCATTTCTACTTCATAAATTTTTTGATTCAAATAATATCCTTAATGCAAACATTAACAAGTAAGTTGAAATTGTATACTTTGAATTGTTAAAGTTAAAAATTTTTGAAGGAAGCAATACTTTAACGAAAATACCAAATCAAAGTATAACATTGTCGTAAATGTATACTTTAACGGTAGCATATCATTTTGAAAATCGAATTTGTGTCTATTCTTACCTCACGCAGCAAACCGAACAAAACATCTGTACTCAAGGAACGTTCGTGTGCTTCATCCATAATGATGGCAGAATAATGGTCTAAATCTGGCTCTCGAAGTGATTCTCGAAGTAAAATTCCATCGGTCATGTATTTAATTACAGTGCTTTCGGAGGTGCAATCTTCAAATCGGATGGCATATCCGACTTCATCTCCTAAACGTGTGTGCATTTCGTCGCTAACCCGTTTTGCTACAGACATGGCAGCCACACGTCGAGGTTGTGTACATCCAATCATTCCATACTTTGTGTAGCCGTCTTCATGAAGATATTGAGTCAACTGGGTAGTTTTCCCACTACCAGTTTCACCGACAATTATCACAACTGAATTTTCTCGAATTATATTGAGTAACTCTTGCCGAACAGCAAACGCTGGCAAATATCGACGTTGTTGTTCAATTGATTTTTTCTTAGCGAAATCGCTGCTAACGTTTGATTCCCCTCGGACATGATCAGCGAATTTTTGACTTGTTTTATAATCCGCGGTGTCATCATCTAAGTTCATTTTCGGATCATCCTCATCTTCCTTCTTTTTGATCCCCATAATATTACCTATTAATTCAATTCATAAATTTAATAAATTCAAATTAAACTATTAGTTTTCTTACCAATAGTCGTTCCACTTAATTCCCAGTGCTTCTTTTGAGCCTTGCGTCGCTCTTTTTGTTCTCGGTATGTGCGAACCAATGCAGAACCTTTTCGAGAAACCAAAGCCATATCAGAAGTGGGATCTCTGAAAAGAAAATATTTTTAACATATGCATAATCTTTAAATATGAAAAGAAAATATACTTGACTGGTATCACCGGTTCTGGTTGTTTTGTGAATACGATTCTTCCATCCAAGAAAGGAGGAACTATGTTGTGAACTAGAAGATGTACTCTGTCTACACTTTCTTCGTCAAAATCTTCATTAATATCGACTGAATGAACCACTCCTGATGTTAACATTCGATTTCTTTCCCATAATTCATTATCTTTATTGATTTGCCGTTGTTGAGCTGAAATTCTTTTCTTCTTGCGTTGTTCCAACTGCTCTTCCTTTTTCTTCGTATAATCATCGCTAACAGTTGCAAAGGGGTTGTTTTCATTATCATAGCCTAGCATTTAAAGAAAAATCTTTTAAATCTGTGGTTTTCAACGAAATATTTCTATTATAAAAATATAATTGTTACAGTTGTAGTCTGTATAATATACATTGTTAATGCGCTAATGTATATACGAACGAAAAATAATCACTTAGTATTAATGAATTCTAAAGTTTGCACTTTAATGAAACAGCGTTAGTTGAAATATAAACTGCATAAAGATTTATCGTTTTTATTTTTTATATGCACTGTTTGTTGTACATTGTACGTTTATTCTTAGAAGGATATGGAAACTTTGATGAAGTTTGATTTACAATGATCCTGAGGCACGTAGTTTCGTAGTAAAGACTGTTTTCAAAATTCATTTCCAGATTTCTGGACGAAAAACTACAGAGGATTAAAATTTTACCAAGAAAGTTAATATAATTAAGAAATACGATATATATAGGGTGTACTGATTATTTTACCCAAGAATCAATTTGATTAAAATTGCACCTCTGCTGCATTTTATGACATAAGTTTAATAGTTTAATAACATTACCAAATATGATCTTTCTTTTTTCAGTTTTTTTTTCGCTTTATTTTTTTACAAAACTAAATAGAAAAATCGTGTCCTTTTAGTGACATAAACATGAGGTAAAGTTGGATTTTTCCACTTTGTTTTTAATTTAACTAGTGATTTTTTTGTTAATTCAATTCTAATATCACGTGGTTTTCTTCTTTTGGCCCAAGCTACATTTAGGTTGGTTAATTAATATCTGGCAACGTTGCAATTTCTACATTGTTCTTTATTCTACTCACGATTTTTTTGTTAACTGGATTCTAATATGGTAGAAATTTCTCTTTGAGGTTAAATTTTCATTATAGACCGATTTATTCGCGAATTAAACTAAAAACAAAACAGAAAATGCAACGTTGCCAGATATTGACCGATCTAAAAGAGACATGAACCCTTTTTGAATGATATAGTTTCATTATAGCGAATTGAATAAAAACCAAGTAGAAACTGCAACGTTGCCACATATTGATGTGGTTAATAGGTATATGAGACGAATAATCTTTATTGAAACCTTGAACGTTTGTAGTAGAAGGTACTTAAAATAATTTTTATTTATTTGAAGGATCTATTACAATTTGAAACGAATATTTCCTCAATGAATCTAGTGGTTGAGTCATGAGTCCATGGCATATTCAGTTCCAAAAATGAGTTAATAATTTTCTATTTTTTTATTCTTATTTTGTTTAAAATTTTTGGTGAAATTTCCGATTTTCTCTTAAACTATAAGCAGTTTTTAAGTATCGACCTATTTATTTGCCTCATGATATGCTATACGACGAAATTATTCACGAATTTCTATTTTTAAGTATTTTTTTTTTTAAATTAGATCCATTTGGACTGTGGATCGCTGGATAGAAAACTACCTTAATTTTAACTCAAAACCGCTAACAGTAACCGACTGAAATTAATAAATAAATATTTTAATGGAAGATAAAAATCGAGTTTATTTTCTAGGTATGAAGTACCACTTAGAGAATATGACAAGTATTTTATATAACAGATTATTGAATTTTTACCATTTATTGTTTATTTTATCAATTTTGCTTTCGTAGTCATCATTATGTTTCTAATATTTTCCATATCTTCTAAAAAAACAGTTTTTGTTTAAATTGAAAATATTGTGGGTATTTGTTACAATGTACTATGGTAGATCGATGATTTAAATTGGTTTGCAATATTTATTATAGTACGCAAATGAAATTATAAATCTTCATGGATATTACTCTATGTCCTAATGTTATAAGTTAGTAAACTAATTAAAAAAAAAAATATAAAAAGTTTTAAAAAAATAATAAATATTTGATTACCTTCATCCATGTTATACCATTCTCTATCAAGACGGGTTTGTTCTTCCTCCCACAATTCTCGATCTTCATCTGTCTTCCATTTAATGTGCTCGTTACCCACAACTGGTGTAGCCCCAGAACGTTTTCTATCTTTTGCCCAGGAATTGTATCTATGAGCCGGAGTTGGACGGGGTGTATCATCTACATACTTTTTTCTATCAGACTTTTCGAATTTATTACTTCTTGATCTTCTATCAGAATACTCTGCTTTATATGACCTCGCCGAAGTTGGTTCTTTTTTGAAACTTCTCTCCGACCAATCGCCTTGTTTTTCAGATTTATGTACATTCGGTGTGGGAAAGTCCCAAGATGATTTTGGTTTTGATATTTCACCATCGTCCTCGTCCCATGATGACTTAGCCACGGAATCTTTGATGTTTAAGTTAGGGGTTTGAGGTTCATCTTTGAATCGGGGTGTGTTTAAATCTCGCCTAGAAGAACGTTCACGTTCTCGTTCGTTTCCTGAACCACGTTTGTATCGGTCTCGATCTTTTCTACTATCTCCGTAACGTCTATATCGTTCTCTATCATCAAATTTACTTGATTGGTATTCATGTCTTTGACCTTTAGTGCTTGCAAAGACTCCTTTTTCTCGATTTCTCGAAATTAATCGATCGTGTAAACGATCACGAGCTTCTTTGGAAATTCCTCCCGTATGAGTCGGCGTCTCAATGTGAGCAGGGCGGTAATTTCGTCCCGATTTTTCATTAGAAGAAGTACTTGCACTGGGTTCGTCATCAGAATCGTCGGAATTGGAGTCATCGTCATCATTTTCTACAAACGATCGTTTTCTGGCCAATTCTTCTTCTTTTTCCTTGCGGCGTTTTGCTGCTAATTTGTCCAAACCCAACAAAGACGGCTGAGGTACCTTGAATGTAGGTTGCTTTTTCTTAATTAACAAGCCACCTTTTTGATTAGTAATGCCTTCTAATCTATGAATACCTTCATCGTCGTTTAAATCCATTTTGATATAAATCTAAGCACAGTTTTAAAAAAAAATATGTTTATTGCGACATAACCTCTGCCACCTCTGCTGTCATGTTAGTTTACTATTTTGTCGCCACGATCGCTGCAAGTCGATTTTTAACCAAGCTTACCGATGTTATCGATATTACCGATTGTTGCAGATTATTATACAAGCGCCCTCTTAGCTTATAATAATGAACATCTTTTTTAAAACCAGCACAAAAACATGATATATCTGATTTATTTTTGCTCAAAAAATATAATTATTGTTGTTAACGTTACATCGTTAAGGGTTCCATATAATTGGAGACAAAAGTTGACACCTAAAGTTTTAGTTTTGGAGTACTGCATTCGCTATTGTTGGCTAATGTTTATATCCCAATTGAAATTAGATACATACTTAAAATTGAATGTTCTTTAAAATATTTGTATGCTATCCAATGGCGAAAAGTATTGGAGGATAATGATATTACGTAATACAGTAATCCCCCGCTTTGCGGACAGGATGTGTTCTTCATAAACTGTCCGTAAATTGAAAATCCGTTAAAAAAACCGCTATTGCTATGAAATCCTATCGTAAAGAGATAAATGTGTTCCAGCTAGTAAAAATAACCGTAAAAGAACCCAATTTTATTATAGATTTACACTAAATATAGAGCGTAATTAAATTATCAGTGCACTTTACCGGATAACATTAAATACTAATTCGTAAGAACGTTTGATAACTATTTTGGAATTTCCTGTATAATAAAACCAAGCATAAACTGTATTTATGAACTAAAAATCTTTTTTATTATTTTATTTTTGGGATTCCTTAAAAATATACATATATTGTCCGTAAGTGCGAATATTTCATCCGTGTACCGAAATTTTGATCCTTAATTAACCATGTTCGTAATATCGAATTTCCGTTAAGCGAGCGTTCACAAAGCGGGGGATAACTGTAATGATTTTGAGATCTGCAAGTTGCTAATATAGGATTTATACTCAATTTTCAACAATACAAACCAATAACGACGTATAATTCTCAATAGTATTAAAATACAGGCTTTATTTCTAAGGATAATGTTTGAATCAAAGAGTGCGGGAAACTACTTAATTTGAACTAGATTATTTTGATGGCCGAACTGAATTCATTACCATAAATTCAAATTAGAAGAAAAAAACTACATACACCTAGTTATTACTAATTACGAATTTCCTAATTATAAAACATTATAAATCATTGTCATTCTTGAAAATGTTATCAACAAAAATTGTCAAAAAACTTGTGAAAATTCACAATTTTGAAATATTAGCTGCTAGCTGCTACTTATATTTATGACGTTGAATAAAAACATAAACTATACAAAAGCTTCTTATTTCCAAACTATAAAACTGAACTTTTCAAATGTTTGAAAATAGTATAAATTTAGTCACCATTTTTTGATTGTTAATTTTATGAAGGTTGTTACGGTTATTCCGCTTGTTCATTTATAAAATTAACAAAATTAATATCGTTAATTCAATTTATTGAAGTAGTTCAACTTTTTGAACTTACTAAAGTTCTTAAATACGATTGGGTAAAATAGAACTCTGTAAAAGCTTTAGTCCTAATGCACATGTCTCTGATAGAGTGCGCGAAGCTTTCGTTTTCAAGTTTTAAACATTTTTGATTCTGTTTGCATTCATTTTGTTCTTATTGTGAGCTTTGCATTAATTAAATCATTTAAATGTTGGAATAAAAGCTTTTATATATGGTTTTAATTAATATAACCTACTTTAATAGATGTTTGTGTCATTATATCGTAATGTTATGTAGTTTGGCGTTTCTAGAAAAAAATTCGGAAAAGTTAGATACTTTTATTGATTACCATTAAACGTAGAAACTATTACATTATTAGAATATAATTAGGGTTTCATGAGTAAATATCAATAGAAAATAATTGAGATAGAACACTTCTAATATTAATTATTTCTAAAATTAGTTTTAAGTATATTTTATACATGTGTAGTATACCAACTTAGGTTTTGCTAATCGGCTATTTGAATGTGTTATAGGCATTCAATTTTGTTAGAGAACATTGTTTTTATTAAAACTTTTTACACCAATTACCAAAAGAAAAGGTACTTTTTCTCGATACTGCTCCATATTTTTGTTGCCAAGGCGTATGTGAACGTTCCAGTATATCTAATCGCTGTTTTTCTTCAGCCAACAAAGTTTGTTGCATGCGAGCTAAAGCATTTCGCTCAATGTCCTCATACAGTTGAGTATTAGTTGCGAAACAGCGACGGAAATAACGTCTGTCCAATCGATACATGTCGCATATTTCTATAGCGATCACTGTAGCGATACGTTTTTGATCAGGCATTAATAATGCAATTTCCCCAAAATAGGCGCCGTCCTCTAAATGACAAACCTCTTTTCCATTCGCAGTGTATACAGCGACCGTGCCACTTGCTAGGAAATACATACAATCACCCGTACTACCAGCTTTAATTAAAATGTCGTTTGGTAGAAATACTTCTGGCTTTAAACTATCGACAATGGCACCGAGAACGTCACGTGGAAGATTCTCAAAAATTTTCACATTTTCCACCAAGCGACGACAACAATACAGCGCAATTTCTTGCCGCAAACGACCTAATTAAATATTTACACGTTTTATTATTTAACATTTAAAACAGCATAAGTTATTATCATGAAACTTACTTGATAAAGTATCTGTAATTGCATTTTCTCGAAAGTATTTTTGTTGAAATCGATAATTGTAGTAAGAATTTAAACGATGTTGCATTTTTAAGGGTAATTGTTTATGTCGCATATATTCCTGTAGTTGGTTCATAATTTCTAAATATTTGATTCTTGAGGCTCGACGAGATAAAATTATTTGAATTCCTGTAACTAAATTTCATTCTACTTAATATAATGAAGATATAAATAATCGTAAATGTTGTAGAGAGAATCATAAAGAAAACTGACTTTTTCATACTACTTTCCTACTATAGTTTAATATTACATTCCCCTGCAAATCCGACATTTTATAAACCTACTTACAGCTAATATATGGTTGCATTTATGGTGAGCAGAGTTCAAAAGTTAAAATTGCCCAAGTAGAGAAAATTTTATTTAAACTCAAGGATCAAAAAAATATAAAACCATGTATATCAAACATTAGATCTTAAGAAAAGTTTGATAGTTGAGGTATGGATGAAATTTCTTGAAAAAAAAGTCAAATTTTTTGTAACTTTAAAGTTTCTCATAACTATTATGGACATGATAGCTACCTCTAAATAGAAATATTTTCTTTAGGTGTGCTGTATAAATTCTATACCTAAGTATGGTTTGTTTTGGAGACATAAAAGTAGGTGACAACTATTACTTTAACTGTTACTAAATTAGTATAATTAGTGCGGGGATTTCGGAAAGATGTCAATCCTCCTATTCTTAAAAAAATATTTTTTGTTTAGATTAATACAAACTCTCAGAGAACTAGGATCAAAATAATCTGATAAAACTTGATTTTTACTCCCGACATTTCAGCCCCTTTATTGAGCCTTCCTCAGGCGTTCATAAACAATCGCTTTAACTTTGTCAATAATAATCCTTGTCATGATTCATTTTTATAGATATGGTACAGCTGATAAAAGCAATTATAAAAACTTCCAAGATACATAAAATTTCAATAAAAAATAAAAATATATAAAATTAGTTAAAAATGACACTATTTTAAACCCAACCGCTCAGCAATGCTGAGCAATCTTGGAAGTTTTTATTATTGCTTTTATCAACTGTACCGTATCTATAAAAATGAATCATGGCGAGGATTATTGTTGACAAAGTTAAAGCGATTATTTATGAACGCCTGAAGAAGGCTCAATAAAAGAGCCGAAACGTCGCGAGTAAAAATCAAGTTTTAACAGATTATTTTGATCATAGTCCTCTGAGAATTTGTATTAATCTGTTATCACCAAGGATCTGAAATTTTATCATAAATTTTTAGTTTAATTTGAAAATTGTAGATGTACAATGTATATTGTATATCATAAATTATATACGTTCATAAATATGATATCTGAGAAATTCTAGCATAGGAAAATCAATAGTCTTTTGATCTAACGTTTAATGGCAACGTTTAATTTTCTATTTTGTTTTTAATATAATTCGCGAATAAATCGAGCTTTAAAGTAAAGTTTAGCTACAAAAAAGAAAATTATTCGATAGTAGAATTAAATTAACAAAAAATTGCGAATCGAATAAAAAACCAAATAAAAAATGAGACGTTGCCAGATTTTGACGCATCTAAAAACTATATGCGCTATATAGGATTCTTTTTGAACTAAATTGAAACGTAAGTGTAAAAAATGACTCATGTCCTTTGCAGCGACATCAAAATCTGGTAACGTTGCATTTTCTACTTTGTACTTAATTTAATTCGCGAATTTTTGTTAATTCAATTCTAATAAGGTACATTATTCTCTTTTGTTGCAAAATTATCATAATTATCTAAGTTTTTCGTAAATTAAACTAAAAAAGAAGTAGAAAATTAAACGTCGCTAGATATTGACGCTAAAGTAGGACACAAAGCCTAAAAATTGTAATAATAAAGCACCAATTTATGCCACTTCTAGAACATTTTTTTTTTGCTTTTATAATGGAAAACTTCTAATTAACAATAAAAGAATGGATATAAAAATGTAATCGCTTTTGTACACGTCTTATGAAAATAAAGACATTTATGAATGATCAGTGTTTTGAAAAAAAAAACAGGTCGTTTTATTGAAATTCTAACATTATTATAATTTTATTTCGTCTAAATAAAATTTTGTATTTAAAAAATAGATTGCAGATTAGATTTCGAAAGAGGATTTTCTTGTAATAGTTTTATCATACATTATAGTTTCGTTGATGGAAGTCTAAAAACATCCCATAGAAGCTTTTTATTTGCACATAAACTGATAATTTTCATCTGGTACCTCCTATTGGTCATAGTGCCACAAAATCTATAAAACACATTTAACTCCTATAGCATAGTAAAAATGGTGCCAAACAGAACATGAAAAACTAATTTCTACGATTTTTTTTAAATTTTTGGTTTAATAAAGAGTTAAGATATTTGCCTTTCTTGAATTAATAATCAAACCTACTATGAATTGCACAAAAGTAAGTGGAAACTAAGTGCTGGAGGTTTTTCCCAACAGTATCTGTGACATGATCTTATAAATTCAATTACCTAAACTATATGTGCTTAGGTCATCAAATTGTAATTTGTAATTACAATTCGCCAAAATACCTAAATAAACGATTTAAGGCCTAATATTTTTAAATTTCAAGAGCAGTAAGATGTAATGCCCTACCTTTGTATTCTGTAAAACAAAAGTACTGCTTTTCTCTTCGATTGCAACTATTTCAATGCTTTTTTTGTTAGTATCTACTAAAACGCATTAATATTGAAAAATAATAAAAATATACTTATTTCTATTATAATTAAAGCAACAATAAAGTAAGTATTCGATTACAAAAATTATGTTTTTAAATGTAAATTATTTGAAGAAAAAAGCATGGTGACAATAATTAAAACTCATTAAAATCTTGTATATATTTTATAAAAATTGAGTCAGGAAATACAAACGGGTATTTACTTTATAATTAAGAGCGAGGTTGATAATTTTTTTGACAAAACAAACTACAAAATATAAAAGTCTACTTTGATATACTGAACACCAATCACAACGAATGACGTCATAGTTGTATAAGCAAATGCATTAGAACAAGGCGAACGATACTTACTAGGCGGGAGTATAGTGGTGGGAATAGCTTAATCAAGGAACCTGATATCACACCGTTAACATTACTATTTCATTCTTTTTAACGTTTGGAAGGTTTAAAAAATAATATTTGATAGAAAAAAGATATCTTAAACATTCAATGTATTCCAATAATACATTTATGCAGCTTTAGTTGAAAATAGAAAGTCAGCACTGCGGAATTTGCCATTATTATAGACCACTGGTGGAACTTTTTAGGGCGAACAATTGAAATAAATTCATATCGAATTTTTTTTCGTTTTTTTTTTAGAATAGAAATTTTGTATCCTGGCTTTTAGATTGAAACGAAGTGTATGAAGGTAGGAGTAAGCATTTTTTTGAGTAAAGGTAGTTCAAATGCGCTTTTTAACATACAGCGATAGGTAATAATAATAACTGATAATTTGGTATTTTATTGAAGTATTGCCATACTGAAGGCCTTCACATTAACTAGTCAGTTTGTAAACAAACGTGACGTCACAAGCGACGCCATGCCACTTCCAACCATTTGGCGTGGATTTGAAATTTGAAAATTAAAATATCAACTGTAATTTCTGCAGAAAAACGTTATTTTTCGAAAAAAATACATATTTCCGAATATTGCAAAAGGGTTTTTAAAAATTTATCAGCATGCCTTCTGTCACTAGGTACTACTATTTTCTTTGTTAACCATCGACGCCAAAATTATTTCAAACCGGTTATAAAAAGTAAAAAAATAACATCAATATTATATTAATATATTTTTAAGGTAGAAAAGCAGTGTAGTTTAAAAGTAACAGTACGACTTTTTCATATTAAACATTTTGAAAATTGATTGTACTGTTCTTATATTCAATGAAAATAACTAAATTGTTATATTCAATAAGCTAAAAAATAACATTCGATGAAAATAACTTTCCAAATGATTTAATTTATGATTAATATTTATGTAAAAATAGTTTAAAAATTAATAATATCAAAATTTGATAAAGGCAATAAAGTAAATGAAGTTTACTTGTTGAAGTTTTATTTTGTCATTGTTCTTTTCTGATCATCATTTGTTATCTTTTGTTTAGTTTTTCCTCTATTCCGTATTTGTTTTGTTATGTTCTGTTCTGTCATATAACCTACCAAAATAATGTTTTTATTTAAGGGTGTTGCCAAGTATTGTCAATAAGGGGAAATTTTCACTATTTCCTAGAAAGGTAAAGGTGATTTACAAGAAGATTCGAATCTTACAATGCTCATAATCTTACATGTTGAGAAATGTGCCAAGATGTGGCGTCACTATTAGTATAACTCGAATACTAACTTAAATTATTTTAGCTATCTTGGGTTACCTTACATAACAATATATAGGAGTATATAGTTTCGTTTTAAGTTAGTATCCCAGACACACTTGTTGAGGCGCCACGTCTTCCCACATTTCTCATTATGCATGACAACAGTGGTTCCCAATATTATGCTCGCGGGCACCAAAGTGCCAGCCGACCGCCTTATGTGTCCCCGCCGTTGGGCGGCTACTTTAAAAAATTATTTAAGTTTACAATAAATTGTTATCAAAACATTTTTTTTTAGTAATTAAATAGAGAAATAAGATAAAAGAGAAAATAATTGCATTGTTATAATTTTCCCGGTTGAAGTAACATATTCTAGGTATAGTTTGATTTTTTTTCGTCTTTGTAATAACGGCCTCCAGTAAGTAATGCGTTCTCCTAATTCGACACAATTATCAGCATTTTTATATATTTTGTGCATTACTTGTATGTATTATTCGCTATGTTTAATTGTAAATACCTATACTTAAAAAAAATGGTGCTCGCCGCTCGACCGGCATTTTAGAATATGCTCTTGGAAGCAGCAAGGTTGAGGGCCCTCTGCATTACAATATTGGAATACTTTCTTATTTAATACCTTTAATACCTTATTTTCTAGCAGAATGTTTATTATTTATGACGTAATTATGACTATGAAGTTCTGTGTTTATATTAATATAAAATGATTATAATTAGAAAAAAAAAGTAACAAAAGGCATAAAATATTTTTTTCAAATAACTTAATGTGTAATAACATAAATATTACGTGTCTATTGTGTAATTACAATATTCACATTTGTTTCGTAAATAAAACATGTTTATAGGATACATATCTTCCTTTTCTTTGACCTACCCATCTGATCAAAACCCTGACTGCGTTATTATATTTATCAATAAAAAGAAAAATATTACCAAAAATATATGTGACATAAAAGCTCCCAAATATAATAACAATTGGTCCAACTATCAGATCTTCTACTGCAGGTGAATAGTGATGGGTTTGTCCAGCACCTAAAAAATATTTTTTTTTTACTTTTTCCACAACTTTAATAACTTTTTTCTCACCAATAATGTGACTCATCGATCTCAAAATGCTAAACAAATACATTCGAAGAATTGGATTTTCATGCATGGCAGTATTATTTTTTGCCCACGTTATCCAATTATTTCTTTCTTCGTTACTAAATGCGTTTACTGTGCGAGGAATAATGTACATGATACATCCAACCCAATGAACAATTAATAAGAATACAACTAATAAGCGCCCCACTCTGTATGGGGTGTCATCACAGTTAAACTTCTGGAATAAATGACATTATTTGATTGTTGTTTTTATTATAGTTATGCTTACCTCTGCAATTCGATCCATGTAGTGGATCATGGTTCCCAATCGAATTATTCGACACAAATATAATATCTCTAAGTAAAATCCAATCCAGGATTGTGTATAAGTTGAGATTAATAGTGAGGTGATGTGTAATATTATATCGGTAGGCAATGATGCCAGAAAATCAAAAATGAAGTAGGTACTTATATAGTGCTTACAAATTATCCATGGAATTAAAATAATTCGTTTTGTAGCGTAATGTTCCACGCCAGTTATAAACGTGATAATAATGTTGATTATACAAAAAATATTAAAAAACGACGTAAGTATTGCTTGAGGCGATAAAGGATGTCGGATTTCCTGATGGGAATTTTTATTAAAAGCTACATCTATTGGCACTGTTATTAACAAAACTAAATACACAACACACATAACCATCTCCCAGAATGTTCTAAAAACATTTATTTACAATATACCTTATATTAAAAATAATGTTAAAAAAAACAAACCGAAAGTCGCTGAATGGATGTATAATGTACCAATACTTGGAGACCATGTGCCTTTTTCGTTCGAAATTAATCGACGCATTGCTCCGAAAATAAAGAGAACAGCTTGTGTGATTTCCCGAAACCAAAGTTATTTCCCGAAAGAATCGTTTGATTTTAGCACATTTTGTCGCATTTTTTGGTAACGGAGACAAATAATTTCCATCTTCTGTTTGAGATAGATTTAACGGACAAGAGTGGCCTCGGATCATTATTTCTAAGTATCAGTTTCTTAAAATTGACATTTTTAAAATTTCTTTATAACTTTTTTTTGATTGACATTTAATTAACAAGTTTTACTTACAGTTTTTATAAGAAGAACAGAAGGATTATTACTATGGAAGATATAAGCGAAGTTGAATTATTTGTTCTAAGTTTGGGGAAAATAGTTTTCAGCCACTAAAACCACATGAAGCTATTAAACGAATGAAACCGTAACTATGTCCATGGATGTGACAGTAAACGATTGTTTTGTAATTATTGTTATCAACACCAACTTTGCATGTTGATGTATTCAATTTAATCCTTTTCCTATAACATGTAGATACTGTGATTTCGAATGGCATTTGGTAGATTATCTTATAGCAAAAGATCATCTAGGATAATGATGGCAAACCTGTTTGAGGAGAGGGTCAAATTTTGTTCATACTTTTTTTTTATTATTGGCTCGTGGGTCACTAATGCGCGTGGTGCCCATTAGCACCTCACAAGGTGAAATAGAGAAGGAACGATACAAGTACTGGCAAGTACTATAGAAGTCTCTTTCTACAAACATAACAAACACATGGTTGCCTAGTCATCGTGGGTCAGTTAAAAAGCTTGCGTGGGTTTGTGTCTGACCCACGGGTCATAAGTCCGCCATCACTGATCTAGGACATGTTTTTCGGTCTTTGCTAGATTGCCGACCAAATATAATATACGCGTCTAGTTTATTTTGGATTTTCCCAGTTAATATTCCAAATAACCAAACCAATTTTGACGAGATTTTTATTTATAGCTAGAAAGAATTTTTAGAATTTTTCAAAAATTAATAAATAGTACTTTTTAAATCAAAACCTAATCTGAGAGGTTTTCCATTGTTGATAATTTTGGATTTTCAATGGTCGCAATTTGTGAAAAATGTAAAACTAATAAATAAGCACACGAGATCCTCGTAAAGCATAAAGTCGATGTTAAAAAATATTAGATTTAGTTAGTTCCAAAACGATGAAAGTATATAAATTTTTCATATCATAATTTCACTATCAGGAAAATGTTATAGGCCTCTTCTATAATATAAAGCAGTAGTTTTTAACATTGTTGTTGATACTGACTTTCATCAATATCAAATGCTCACTCACTGAACCCTTCTGAATTGGAAAAATAAAATATGATTTTTTGAAATTCAAAACATAGAGTTGAATTTATACATTGGTGTACAAAATGAACAATATAATTAAAAACCCACTGAATCCACGAGATTGACTCACCGAATTCCTGGGGTTTGATTGATCCCAAGGTAAGAACCACTGATGTAACCATATCACACCGAGTCAAAATTTCTTTTAACTAAGTCATGAAGGTTATAATCTTGATTTTGGGAAATTCGATAGGAACAAAAAGTTCATAACCATATTTTGTTAAATCATCAATTTTGAGAAGTATTATGATGAAATATTCGCAATAACGGACAAAATGTGTGTACTTATGCACGTGCGTGAGAAGTTACACTTCTTTGATATAATTAAAAATATGTTTTTAATCCACTACTGTAGCCTCTTCCGGTAGTGCCTGAACTGGCACAATAGTTATAAGGTTTGTGATTACTAAAGTATGATACAATTTTAAAAACAAATTACTTTTAATATCAAAATACATAATAAGAAAACGAATGTGTTGCGGCAAAGATAAGGACAAATAATATAAAGTTTTAAATACATCCATGTTATTGAAATGCAAATATAATAATTGTTGGCTTAAATTTGAACTACCAGATCATTAGTTTTGATTAGTTTTAACTGTCATTTCGGTTTCATTAAATTGCTAATTTTAGTCTTTTGTCAGTTGTGTCAGTGTTGGACTGTGAATATTTCACGGAAAATTACTGGTTTTCAAATTAAAGATTAAATTAACTATTTATGCATAGATACTATAGGTTTACACATTTGATTACTTATACAAAATGTATATTACATATTATATGAATTAACCGTTTAACCGAATTAACAGATTGGGTCACATGCTCGAAAAATACTTATCGAAAACATTTACCATATAGAAGTAGATCGTTGCTTTAAATATCATGTATAGATATGTATAGACAATTCTAAATAGCGACGTCCTAAAAATTATATGAATACAATAGTAATTGTAAGTATATTTTACATATTAACCCATTTACATCTATGTATTGAAACTGATTTTTAATTCGAATATAGAAAAATATAATGTTTCAATCGACTTTTATTACATTATTTTAAATATTACACTGAATAATTTCAGGAAAATATTTTTCTTCTAAATGCATTTTAATTTTCATTATAATAATAATAGGCAAACGTAAGTAATATGTATGCATATATTTCGGCAAAGGTAGATATTGAAAACACATGTGTGTGAGTGCAATACAATCATTGTTTCAAATTTGATCTGAATGATTGTTGCTATGACTTCAACAGTCATTTTTATTTCATTCAATCAATTACCAATTTTTACCATTTGTCAGTTGTGTCAGTATAGGGCGGTGAATATTTTACGGGAAATTACGACTTAGTTGTGTATTAATATGGATATTGTTTAGACTGTAAAATTCGAAAATATTTAGTTAATCGATCTTCTCCATGTTCTAAAGGTTCTTACCGTTCTAAAGAAGAAATACATACACTATCAAGTGTATATGACAGTGTATGTATTTTTTGACTGTTTGCTAGCTATAACTTCGTATCTGATTCGGGATGCTCGGGATGGTCACCCCTCCTCTTCCCTTTCCAATAAACGGAAAACATTTGCGAGTGCTGGCTTAACTTGATCGATGCGATAGAGTGTTTTAGTTGTCTTACTACTATGCATATCGCTCCCAAAAATCGGCTAGATTTCGATAGTTTGAACCGTTCTTTCTCGCTAACCGTTTGCGAGCAAATTCATACTGTTACTTTAAAGCGTCATTTTTTTAAGAATTCACTTTCATTATTTTTTTTTTCAAAACGCCGGTAAAGAAGAATAACTTATTTTTTTTTGTCTAAAAATGCATTTATTAAGTGCTAGCAGGCTTCAAGAAAGTCATATAGAGCGAAATTGATATTTCATTTTTACTATGGAGCAAGGGCGTCGCCAGCCGATGGCGCAGGGAGGGGCAAGTTGACTTTACATACTACAATTCATACTTTTCTCATTCTCTATGAATGAGAAAAGTAGATATGAATTGTAGGTAAAGTAGGTATGAATTGTAGGTATTCTGTGACAGTACAATGCAATAAAAAACTTGTAAATAAGTTATAATAACATTTATTAGAAAAATAGAATAATAAGGAGTTTGAATTTGAATAAGTGTACAGCGTACAGCGTATTTTTTTTAATTATCAGATTTTAATATTATAATGGTCGTTGTTTGTTTATATTAGGTTAATTAAATGAATACCACGTGGAATTGGTGAATTCATTCGAGTGTCGACGAACGGGAATGATTGTTCAAGGCTTGAACTTCAAGCAAATCAACTCAAATACTTAGGACTTTGGTTGCATTATATTTGGCAACTTTTTTAGAATCTCTAGGGGGGGGCAGCTGCCCCTCCCTGCCCCCCCCCCCCCTTGGCGACGCCCTTGCTATGGAGCGTATAATTCTGGCATTTATTATTATACTACGTACTTTAGATTACTGAAATAGCAATCACTGGTAGTGATCAATTTGATCTTGTTAAACCGCAGTGAGTACAAGTCGAATCTTTCATGACATAAAAATTAATTAGCTGTTTAAGAGTCAGGGGTTCGCTTTGATTGTTGTTAAGGTTGTTTTTCTGTTTAATGATTATAGGATACGTGCCGCTAACCGATATTGTCGAGCGGTTCCATTATTGATTGGATATATTGAGATATTGGTGTTGAAAATTTGGAAGATCATTTGGTGCGGACGCGCGCACTTTAACCTACATAACATAAAATTCAGCTTCACCCTAATGCGAATCGCTACGAGTACCAATTGAACGCTAACGCCGTAACGGAATCAGTCTAACGTTAGTGTTGTCAACGTCGTGACGCCGGCTACACGTAGCATCTCTTATTCTGCTTACTTCTGTACTTTACGTTTTATCGTAGATCGTTTCAATATCTCTCTACACCCACTGATCAACATTGAAATTTCCGATTCTTTCCACATTTCTCCACTTTCTCCACTTTCTTCAAATTCTTCACATTCGTTAGATAAAAAGCTTTTGACAAACTATTTAAACTTTGTACAAATCGTTTCGTTTTGTGTTGAAAAAAAAACAACTGGCAAACTAAACAAAATTTTCAAACTTCTGGTAAGTTTTCTTTTGTATTACGATTGAATTTACGTTTTTAGTTTAATATATATAAAATTTAAAGTTGTTACGATAAGCGAATAACCGCCATTATCCTTTTGCTTCCAACAATTAAATCTGGAAACTTTGATAACTATTCTGGGACTTGCCTATATAAATACATGCACGTGTTCCTGTTTTAATGCTTTAGATGTGGACTTATTAATGTTTCCGTTTTAATATGTAAATTAACGACAAAAAAGTATATATTTAAATTAGATAAGGTTTGTTAGGGCAAATTTAAGTCTGAATAATTTATTTAGTTCAATTTCAAGTGGCTCATATTGTACCAGATATATATATATGCAGTGCAGATTATTTTCCCAAAGAAACAACAGAAATCAATAACCTCAAAAATTCATTTGTAATTTAAAATTTTAATCAAACAATAAGTTTTACAAGTTCTTTTGAAAATCTTAAGCTGAAGACTTGATAAGATTTAATAAAATAATGTATTTTGTGTGTAAAGAACTCTTAGCATAAAGAGATTATCTGCATAACGTAGACGAGAATAAAGATTTTAAAGGATATTAATCTCCATCACAATGACTCCCCCCTAAAATCTAAATAATAATATCTATCATCAAATTTTCTTTATTCGCAACAATTAAATTTATCAAAACATCAATTGAATCGTTTAAATTATCAATTAATTTAAAAGAATCATTGGAAGAGGTTAAAATTTTATCGAAATAAAACTGAAAAATTGCTTAATTTTTAAAGGCGAAATAAAAAAAGAACTATAAATTTCAAAATTAGTTGTGAACCAATTATGGTTTGATGTCTAAAAGAGTAAAAGATTGTCGCAAAAAATATCGATGAAAACTAAATTTATTTCTAAGCAGATTGAGAAGATGAAATACGTTCTCCGATGTGAAAAAATAAACATAAACTAACGTAATCCTTTCATCCTTTTACAGCTGGAAGAATGGTAGTTGTCTGTTTATTATTTGAAAGAACAATAAAATTGAAAGACATGAACTTAACTAAATTGACTTTTAATTGGTTTATAATAAAGCTTGAATATAATTCATGTCTCTGATTACTTTTAGTTGTGAACATATATGTTCTTTTTTTCTATTTTCTTGTGGTATATTTCAATTATTTCAATTTATACTGTCATAATGTAAAATTTAATGAAATATTTTTCGTAAAAGCAATTAGGGTTCAACCAAAGCGTCGGCTTTGGTCGAAAATGTGTATAAGCGATAAGAAAGAGCGACTTACACGAGTTGAGTATTGTTATTTGAAAGAATGGGTAGGTTATTGTTACTATGGCAAGTGTAACATCTATTTATCGTTTATTGAACTTTTCTTTTGGAAATTTGCGAGTTTTTGTCTTTAGGTCCACAAGAATCAACCTTGGTCCCACAAGAAATACCGTTTTTATTTTCATTGTAGTCCTATAACTTTTATAGACCAGAGTTTCTTAAATTGTAGATCATGGTCACTTTTGTCAATTACTTTAAAATTTCATCTCTATTACACTTTGGGAATTTGTGGAAATTACCAACGATGTATTTCGGTGTTTTTTTTTCGTTTAAGAGTTGTAGCAGAAAAACCCTATGTAATGCTTACTTGATGTTCAGAGCTTTTGTATATAAATATCAAAATTTTGAAAGTTTTTTTTTGTGTTATCAATTGGTGCTTTTTGTCGTTTGAGAGTTTTGAAAGATGATCTTGATCGCTTTCATATGTTCCGAGAAAACACTGTTAAAAGAAAAAAGCTCGATTTAGAATATTATTTAATTATTGAAATTTCATTTTTTTTGAGTTAAAAATTAGTGATGGAGTGATTAGTGATAACTATTAGAAAGTAACTAGTGAAAATTTTTTCAATTTTTAAGATCTACAACCACAAGTTGTTTTTAAAAAATTAAATGGCGGTTGTTAATTCCTCAAGTTAGTATTACATTTTTGGAATTTGTTAAAAATAATTACGATATATTTTGGTATTTTCTTTTTCGTTTTGGAGATGTGGAAGAAAAAAATTTGTTTCTCGCATATTTTCTAGAAAAATCCAGAACAATATTAAAATTTCAAAAAAAAAATGCCATTCGAGAGCTTAGAAAGAAAAAGCTTTCTCGCTCAATTTGGGAAATTTTTTGAAAATTCAAAAAAAATGTTTTTTTTATCAATATTATCAATATTATCAATATTATCAATATTAATTTTTTTGAAATAACTCTATTCAAAGGAAAAACTTGATCTGGACATATTTCATATATTGAAATTTCAATTTTTGTTTGTACTAAAAGTTTATGGTAGCTAGCAGGAAGTGTAGAAACAAGGAGCCTGTTTTTTACAATATTTATATACATTATAGCAGACCTAGATCATAGTTCTCTTTTCTGCCACTAAAAGCGCAAATATTCAGGACTTACAGGAAGTATGTAAAAGTACGTGAGGGCTTAAGAAGGTATTCCAAACTTACAATGCTGATGGGAATTGTGCCAAGATGTGGCGCTGCCATTAGTGTGTTTGCAATACTAATTAAAACCGAAACTATGAAATTTATATATGGTAACTAAAGTGACATATGTTAGTACACCAGAAACTCTTGTGCTGGCACCACATCTTGACACATTTTACATCGTACAGGAAATTGAAATTCACAAAATTCACAATTTTTAATAACAACACTAGGCGTGTAATGATTTACGTTACGTTTTTATATTACGTAAGAACTCTTTGTATCTATACTTCGTGGTATCTAGGTACTGAGAAGTAGTTAGCATAAAAAGTTTTCATTTTTAACATTAACATTGAGTTTCTGAGAAATTTGATTTTAAAATTTGATTTTTGAAAATTAAAACTTTCTTATCAAAATGAAAAATATCCATTGTTGGTAACAATTTCTTTTCATACCAAAGTGATTCATCATATTTCCAAGTATCTTCAGGTCAACAACCATTGAGTCATGAAAAGTTTTAACTTCTAAAATTTGTTTATTCAATATATGTTACTTTTTTAGCAATTAACTTTTTCAAATCTTATTTCTAAGTAATTAATTGTTGTAAATCTTAAAAATTAAAACCTTTGGGGGTAATTTCTTTCCTCATTACAACATTTTTTCTCACAGTTTAAAAAATTCAGAATTTGAAAAACATGTCAACACAAAGCTTTTTCTTTATATGACGTTTTCTTGGAAAAATGAGCGAAGCAATTTTTTTCTCCAGAATTTTCGAACGACGAAAAACACCAATTAATTGCAGAAATAAATTGCGATAGTTTAATGTTTGCGAAATATTCAATTTGAGCTTTTCCTTTAAATAGTGTTTTCTCGGAAATTGTACCAGCGATAATTATTGGAATTTCTTCTGAAAGCGCATCATGAGTGGAAACAAATAAATTATGTTATGGAAATCAGTTAGAAAAGTTTGTTAAGGAGGTTAATCCACAACTCTAGATTGAACAAAACCAAGTTCAAATGTAGATGTACCCATTTTTTTTGGTATAAGTCAGGTGGGGAAAATCTATGAAAGACACCTAGGGGGGAGGGTAGTGCCGAATTAGCATAAAGCACCTACCGATTAAAACTCCCACCTTATTGATTACCAACCTATTAGGTTTAAGGTTATAAACCACGTGAAGATGAAGCTTCACTTCTAGTGTCTGCAATTGATAGTGAAGTGAAGCTGATGGAAAAAAAACAAGTCGCCAGTAAAGAAGAGTCACTTGAAATGAAAAAAATCGCCTGGTTTGTGACGTGGACACAGATACTTGTGGGATACTTGAGATGGGGTGTCCCTCGCCATTATCGGTCATTGACGATTTAATGGCCAATGTTTGTCTTTTTTTGTATGTGCCCAATCGGGTAACTTCTGCTGTATGAAAAATGTTAACCAAGGTACCTATGCGAGATAAATATAATGCGTTTTTTCAAACTAGAAGTAGGTTTTATGTTTTTAAATTTTGTAAATTAGTTTTTCGTTTATTTGTAACGAAAAAACTATTTGTTTAAATTTCAACCCATGTAATTGAATTTAGAACTTAAAAAGCAATAAATATATAATCAAAATAACAGTAAGTAGATGTTATTATATAGGTCAACAAAGGCAGAACGAAGAATGTATTGTGTTTAAACACATACGTGAGAGTGAAAACCAAATATAATACTCCATGTTTCAAATTAAAACCGACTGATTGTTGTCATTTGTTTCAACTGTTATAACTATTTCAGTCAATTGTCAGTTGTGTTAGTGTTGGCTGCAAATAGTTCACGGATAGCTACTATTATTTCATAATTATAATGATGCAAAATCTGTTAAGAACTTTAGCAATAAAAAAAGAACGGTTGATACTTATTCCCCGAAAAAAAATAGACTCCTACAAAGAAGTGTAACTTCTAACGTGCATCCATAAATACACACTTTTTTTCTTTTTTTAAAACTTTTGAGTTAGAAAAACACCAATTAATGTTGCAAAAAATATAGAATATTTTCAATATTTGAATGAAATATCAAATCGACCTTCTTCTTTAGAAATTTGATTTTTATTTTAATATTTTTTGTAAATATTTTTAGTTATCACTGGTTAAATTAAAAATTTGAAATACTTAATATAGTGGCAAAAATATTTTTGCCCAAATGCAAAATCATCGGGATTCACTGTTTTTACTTTAGATAAACATTCTTATGGGGAAGTGAAAACGTAACGTTTTTCTTTTGTTGTGAATTCGTTTTGGGTGTGTGAAATGACATAATTGTCTAAATTGTTTACAGATATTTATTTACTCATATTATTTATTTACACAATGCTCTTAAGTGAAATTTACGTCTATTTATTTACACATCCTTAACGTGAACACTACAAATATTAACTATTTACACGAAATCACGTTTATAATTCGTCAATTACTTATTTGAACACATTTGTGACTTCGTTCGAATTGTATCGAACCATTGTAGTAAGTATTTCCATTGAATTCTTCTTCATATACTTAACTTACATGTATATTTAATCGTAGTGCGACATTCTTCCAAAATAAAACAAACAATAATGTCTCCAGAACTTTTAAAGCCTTAGATTACCCCCATTTGATTCCAGACAACAAACCACTCAATTTTTAAATTTATCAATTTTTTCAAGAAAATGATCGTTTTTTTTTTAAATTTACGCATTTTGTTAATATTACTCTTAGTACTTTACTTTACGTAAAACTATTTTATATTCTTGTTCGGTTTATAAAAATATTACTCCTATTAAAATAGCAAGAAGTCATTTTTTTCCTAATTTTTTGATGTATAAAAATTCTAGGCAATGAAAATTTGAGCCTAAAAACAAAAAGTTTCACTACCTTAAACGTGAATAATCAATATTGTTGACTTTTGAGCACCAAAATATTAAGAATATTAAGTTATAAAATATTGATCCACATTTACATATTATTTGGTTAAGCTGATAAATAGATTAGATATTCGAATATTTATTTTTTCAGTAACTGATAATTACCATAATATATTACATTAAATAATTTATTTATCAATTGTATAACTTAAAATTTGATTTATTGCGATGTTAAATTCAAATAATAATCTTAAAAAGAAAATAAATTAATATAAAATAATAATTCCAGGACAACTGTAAACGGATCGAATCACTTTGTACGAAGGTTGGCTGTTTTGTTGAGTTTGGTGTTAGCTGATGGAAATTAAGGGATTAAACATTGGAATTGAAAAGAACCCTAAATTGTCCTAATTTTCACGGATCCGTAAAAATAAATAAAGGGATGTTCAAAATGAACTAAATTTAAATAAAAGTATTATTTTGTATAAATGGTCAAATTTAACGAGTCAAGTTTTGGCTTTAATGCCTTAAAGGTAATAGACCGAAGCAGTTTAAGTTTGTATGCGATTGATTGATGAAAATTTGTTTAAAGTAATATATTACTATACAATATATAATAACAAATACTCGCTCACTTCTCTGAGCGTAAATTTGGCTTTTTATCTCTTGTGGGTAATTCTTACAATCAAAAAATCGTAATCCGTCATTAATAATTAATTTCTTTAAATAAAAAAAGTTCTAAATTTAAAATAGAACAGTGTGAAATTGATTGAAAACCACGGAGTATAGATACAAAGAGCCCGAACGGTATAGGCTTTTCCACAATATTCTTAAGTATAATAACAGATCCAGATTGTAGTTCTCTTTTCAGTCACTAGCAGCGCAAATGTTCAGAACGTACGTTAGGTTTATGGGCTGTTAACTCTCTAAAATGAGACAAGGATAGTCAAACTGGGTAGGATAATTGTGGAATAGCTGCATAGAGTGTTTGTTGCGGGTAGAAAGAAATAGAAATTCCGAAATTCTATCTCTTACTACTCGCAACAAACACTCTATACAGCTATTCCACAATTATCCTACCCAGTTTGACTATCCTTGTCTCACCTTAGGGGGTTAACAACCTGTGGTAAGGTTTTAAAAATGTATTCCAATCTTGCAATGCATGATGAGAAATATGTCAAGATGTGGCGCCGCCGTTAGTGTGTTTGCAGTGCTAACTTAAACCAAATTGATGTATTTTTTGTAGGGTAACTCAAGGTTTGTAAATTACACAGGTTGCCCCATTAAAAAAAAATTACGTCATACGAAGAATTTTGAAATTTGAATCAGTCTGAAGCGTCTGAAGATATGTAGGAATTTCTTCTGGATACGTCATGTAGCCACCATGAGGCCACCTGTGTATTTTATAAACCTTGAGGGTAACTAAGGGGAAATAAGTTAGTACACTAGACACTCTTGTGGCGGCGCCACATCTTGTCACATTTTCCATCGTGTAGAAGATTGAAATTCAAAATTGTTAATAACAACAACACTTCCTGCATAATGATTCAAACGCATACTCTATGAAGGATTGCGCACTCTACCGGTACTGGATGCTACCAGTCAACTAAAAATTTAGGAAAATGTTTCTTATTTAATGCTAAAGCATCTATGAAAATTTTAAAGTAATTCACTAAGTCGTTAAAGTTATTATCTCAAAAGATAAACAAGATATCGAAAAAAAATATTCATTATTTTCGATTTATTTTCAACTGTTTTTCCAAAATACATCGTCAAATTGCAGTGCTACGGAAATCATACTCTCCCTAAAAACTAGACTTTTAAAAAGGACGTATAACTTCTCACGTGCATACATACAATTTTTTATTTCTTTATAAACATGTTTTTGTAGTTTTAAGCACGTGAACAATCGTTGTTACCATTGTTAATGTTCATGGCGCAGTGGTAATGGAATAGAGGGTAATTATGTTTAGTATATGTAAAAACTAAGCTTTTCGTTTATTATTTCCATACTAATTTCACGACTAGCTTTTTTAATACAAGTAAGAAAAACTGTTTTTCCAAACGATCAAACTTTAATTGCAATTTGAGGCCAGATCCAGTGAATAATTTTCTAAAGATTTACGAAATATTGACTTGGTTGGAAAATGAGAAAAAGTATTATGATTTTTTTTAAATAGATGTGTTATTTTTTTTTTTTTTTTTTTTTTTTTTTTTATTTATTTATGGTCGCTCTAGCTGCTAAGGCTATGTCGCGACTTGCTAAATTTTAGCTCAGTCCATATTTCACATGGTACACAATACAGTCCTAGTACAATATAGTTGATATATCAATATAAATAATACAGTACAATATAGTATAATTTGATGATGTAATAATATATAATGTAAGTCAGTCCAGGCCTATATGTGGGAGTAGAACGCTGCTCTCCTTATGGCCCCCCAACACTCCTGAAAACCCGTGCTCTCCGGGTTCAGATTCACGGGAGGCATCGAATAGTGTTGGGCCGATCCACATCCCGTCAGAAGTCGTGCGGCGGTTAGTGCTTCGCCACAGGATGAACATAGAGGCCTCGATGTTCCCGTTAGTAGGTAGCTGTGTGTCAGCTTGGTGTGACCCGTTCTTAAGCGAGTAAGGACCACCTCTCCCCGTCTGCCGAGATCACCAAAAGTGGTCAAGCTCCCAACTAGGGGCTTAAACGATCTTAGACAGTCGAAGGAGACTCCCCACTCGCTTTGCCAACTCTGTTGAAGATTGGTTTTTACTTCCGCCAGCAGGTCACTTGATGAGGCCCTGTGGTCTCTCAAACCATTTATGGCGGCTTCCCTAGCAAGGACGTCGACCCTTTCATTCCCTTCTATGCCAATGTGCCCCGGGACCCACATAAGTGTTACTCTTGAACCCAGACGCCATATTTTGGATCTCATGTCTCCCACCAAGTCTCTCGAACCCTCACCCCTCAGCGAATTTATAGCGCTAAGGGAGTCGGTACAAATGAGAAAATTATCCCCCGGTCGATCTGAGATATACTTTAGTGCTTCATATATTGCTCTTAGTTCGGTTGTATAAGATGAACTGCAACTGGGCAGTCTAATCCCCCGTTCTTCCTGATCAGTTACAAAGGCGCAGCCCGCGTTATTTTTTGTTTTCGAACCATCGGTGAAGATGATTTTGTGAGAATTTTTGTATTTATTTTCTATTTCTTTGTATGTTTGGGTAAGTAGTTGGATGGGTGTGTTGGCTTTGCCCATGTTTTCTAGTACATTTATAGTTCTTGGTTTTGAGAACTCCCACGGTGGTATTGATGGTTCTTCCTGGATATAGATTGATGGTAGGTGTATTTTATGATGTTTTTTAATTAACTTCAGTCGTAGGGAAAATGGGAGTGGAAGGTTTCCCTTTTTAAATATGAATTTATTTAAACTTGATCTCAGAATTTTTTTACATTGATCTGATTGAGGTTTAAGCTTTGTTTTGATGGCGTATTTTATAGAGAGGTATTTTCTTCGTAAATTGAGGTTGGGTTCATTTGCTTCGACTAACAAACTGCTTGTGGGACATGTGTGGAATGCTCCCAAAGCTAGCCTGACTCCTAGGTTATGCACTGGGTCTAGCAGTTTTAAGGTGTTGGGTTTGGCGGATGAATATACTACACTACCGTAGTCCAGAATTGGCCTTATCAGTGTGCGATATAGCCCTATGAGGTGATTTCTGTCGACTCCATTGTTGTTTGAGTTTAATATTTTTAGTATGTTTATTTTCCTCATACATTTTGCTTTCAGCTTTTTTATATGTGGTAGCCAACTTAGGTGTTCATCAAATTCCAGTCCGAGGAAGGGACAGTTTTTTTTTTGTTGAAGTGGTTTTCCATAGAACGTTAAATTTAGAGGATGTTGGGCTTTCTTGCTTCGGTTAAAAATTATAAGGTTTGTTTTTTCTGGTGAGAATTGAAGACCATTTTGGTTCGACCACGATTCTAGTTTTCTGAGAAGCATTTTTAAAATTTTTTTTGCAAAATATCTATTTCCAGTCCTTAATGATATCGCTAAGTCATCGGCAAACAAATAGGGTTTTATAGGCGGTGGTATTTCTTTGACAACATCGTTTATTGCCAGAAGAAACAGTGTTGGGCTGAGGACTGATCCTTGTGGAACTCCATTTTGGTTTTCTTTTTCCTCGGAAAGTTTGTTACCTATTCTAACCCTAAAATATCTTTTTTGTATAAAATTTTTTATAAAGTTAGCCAGGTTGCCTCTGATATTGTTTTTATATAGACTTTCTATGATCTTTGGTCTCCATATCGTATCGAAGGCCTTTTTTATATCAAAAAAGATACAATACACCTGCTCTCCCTGGTGAAATGCTTTGCAGATCTCGTTCTCCAAATTGGTTAAATGGTTGATAGTGGATCGCTCAGGTCTGAAGCCATTTTGGCAGTCATGTAGTATTTTATTTTCTTCGATAATAAAATGTAGTCTCTTGTTGATAATTCTTTCCATTGTTTTGCAAATAGTATTGGTAAGGGATATTGGTCGGTAGTTTTCCCGCGAAAATTTGCTTTTGCAGGGCTTAGGGATTGGGATGGTTATGGCTTTGTGCCAGCAGGATGGAAATTCATTCTTTTTCCAAATTTGCTGTATTATTTTAAGAAGTATAGTCAAAGCTGATTGGCTGAGATTTTTAAGCATAGCTGGGTGTATGTTGTCAGGGCCTGGAGACGTTGAGTTTGCTTTTATTATCGCTGTTTTTAATTCTTCCATGGTAATATTTAGGTTGTATGGCTCTGTGTTGTCGCTTTCTAGGTTGTATATCGTTTTTGTGTTTTGTCTTATATGTTGTTTAAAAACATCGCTGTAATTATTGGAACTGGATGTTTCGGAGAAGTATTCAGCGAAAGAGTTGGCGATTTCCACCGGATCTGTTAAGGTGATTTGATCGGTTTGTAACCGTATTGGCTGGCTGTATGTTGGGTTTTGTCTTAATCTATTCACTTTGTCCCAAATTAATGTTGTGGAGGTTGTAGCGTTGATAGAAAGCAGTAGCTTTTCCCAGCATTCCTTTTTTTTTGATCTTATTAGATTTCGAGCCTTGGCTCTTAATTTTTTGAATTCTATGAAATTTTCTAAAGTTTGGTTTTTTTGATATTTCCGTAGTGCTTTTTTCCGGTTTTGGATGGATTCTTTGATTTCTTTTGACCACCAAGGAACTGGATTCTTTTTTAGGGTATTAGAGGAGCGAGGTATTGATTGGTTGGCTGCTTCGATGACTATACTTGTAAAGGTTTTTATAGTATCATTGATGTTATTTTTGATAACATTATTTGACATGTTCGTAAGAGCTTTAAATTTTTCCCAGTCTGCTCTTTTTGTTTGCCAATTAGGGTTTCTTTGAGTAATCTGGGTTTCCGTCCATGAGGTTTGGATGATTATTGGATAGTGGTCACTGGCACATAGGTCATTGTGCGTGTTCCAATTTAGTGTTGGTGCTATATCTGTGCTGCAGAGAGTAAGATCAATTGCGGAAAACTTTCCACTCGCCAAGGTTAAGTGTGTTGGACTTTTGTCGTTTAATAAAACCAACTCACTATTTCTGTTAAGGATCAATTCAATAATTTTTCCTCCCTTATTAGTCCTGTCTGAGCCCCATATAAGGTTGTGGGCATTGAAATCTCCAACGATAATAAATGGTTTTGGAAGTTGGGTTATGATGCTTTGAATTTCATTCACATCCTGGACACTTTTGGGAAAATATAGGTTGCACAATGTCAGTTTATGATTTGGGGAGTAGTCCATAGTCACTGCACTAGCTTGGGTACTTGTGTTGATAGGAACTTCCTTGGTTACATATCTCTCGTTAATCATGGTCAATACTCCTCCGCAGGCCACGAGCCCCTCTGTGAAATCTCTTCTATAGGTTGTGTATCCTTTCAGGGTTTGGTGTTGTTTTGGCAGAAGATGTGACTCCTGTATACAGATCGCTATCGGGTTGTATTTGACCGTTAGCTGCTTTAGTTCTTCGAGATGTTGGTAATATCCATTACAGTTCCATTGGATTATTTGTGCCATTATTGGAGGAATATAAGTTTTGTATTAATATTTTTGTATGTTACTGACAGTCTTCATCTGTAATCTCCCGGGATGATCCAGCCGATTCTTCATCTAGATAGGCCGTTTCGAGCTCCTTTGTGATTTTTTTTGTGATTTTGCTGATTCTAATTTTGGTACTTCTGTCTACTTTTCCGTGGAGGGCACGCAAGGTGTCGACGACCCCTGACGTGTCGGAAGTATATTTTTCGATGGTTGGAAGTATGACTACTTCCTCAGATGCTTTGTGTAGGAGTTCTATTAGTTCGTCGGTTTTTATTGGTGCATCTTTATCGATTTTGGTTCGAAAAGGTTCCAAAGCTTCTTTAAAAGAGAATTTTTTGTAAGAAGCTGTCTTTTTGGTTGATCCCTGGTCTATGTCGTGTGAGTTAATATTAGAAAGTTTTTGTTTTTTTCTATTTTCTTCTTCAGTGGTGTTTTCTTGAGTTGGTTTTTGGGAGACGGGTTTAGTTGGAATATCAGAGATTTCTGGAGAGTCTATTTTTTCTATTAATTGTGTTTGGTTTGATTTTTGTGTTGTTGGGTTGGACATAGGGTTTTTGGTTGAGGAGGGTATGGCTTCTTGGGAGCTATTGCTAGACACCCTTGGTCGTTTTCTATTTTCTTCTTCTGGTTCAGTTCGAGTATTTATTTCGGATATTTGTTCTTCTGGATTTTGGTCTTGGGTTGGTGGTTTATTGTGCGCTATTCCCTCACCAAGGAATACCCGGTAATCTTCATTTTCGTAATTTATCACTATTGAGTCGGGATGCTTTGATGGATCATACGACTTCACATAAATATATCGACGGAAACTGCATATGTGGCGGTATTGTTCTTCTTGCATTCCCACGCGTATGAACTGCATTGACGACATTACCTCAATGTTGGCTTGGGTTAGCGCAGCTATAATTATATGATGGGGTATTGTTGGGCATACGTTTGAGATCGTGAGTTTAATTGATGGTGTCAATAAACGACGACATGTTAAGATCGAGTCATTTATTTTAATTTTATTATATTTGTTTATGTATTGATCAACAATTTCTGTTGATGTGAGGTAGATGCAGATTCTGTTGTTTGACAGTCGAGAGGCAAATAAAATATTCTTTGGATCTATTTGGGTTCCAACTTGTTTAATGTAGTCTGAGATTTTGGCATTGTTTATGCTCTCGAAAATTATTGCTTGATGTTTCGTGGGGAATGTTAGGGTTGTTGGTTTATTTTTTTGTGTCATTTGGGCGTAAGTGGTGGTGTTGGTGTTGGTATTTGGGTTCATTTTGTAGATTTTAATTTAATTAAGTCAGGTTTTGATAATTGAATGATACAATTTATTGTTTTTCACTCACCTGGTAGGTAAGTGAGGTGGTGTTTGGTCTTGTTTGCAAATTATATGTAGGTATATATATTCACTTCACTCGTTTTCACAAAATGTTATTGATCTGCATTCGACCGCAGTCAGATTTTGAATGAGATGTGTTATTGTGTATGGAATTATAATAAGTTAAGGAAATTTTTACTGTTGCAATCAATCAAATTATATCTGAAATTTGGAGAAAAGAATAGTTTATAATTTTCCATAGTTGAAAAATTTAGACTAAAGCGAAAAGTGTAGAAAATGCCATAGAACGATAACAATGAAAAATAGGGCCCAGAAAGGTATTTGGATCATTTTCGGAGAGTATATGGACACTTAACAGATACGTTCATACTTCAAGTTTCAGCTTACTATGATTTTTTTGGCAAATAAATCGATAAAGATGATAAATCAGAGTATATATTTTTTTTTTTTCAACAATGAGTGAACCAATTTGACTGAAATGTGGACATATTATGAAAGTATAAAAAATTATACTTAAAACAAATAGCAGCCTTTAATCTATATAAATATTTGAATCAGATGGTTTGTCTACTTCTCTGCTCAAATGATTATTTGTAAAGTGATATCTTAAGGGTAAATTAACATATTTTTTCTCTAAAAAGTTTACGAATTGTAATAATATATACCAAGCCTCACTAAGCTTCAAATGTTATAAATGGCTTAAAACATTTACATTTAGTTCGAACGATTTAATCAACCTTACTTTTTGTGTTTTAGTATATTTTTCATACGAAAATGTCGGTAGGATTTTGAAGTTTCTGTATTGTGACGTCATGTTAATGCCGGACCAATAGAAGCTCGTTTTAGGCATTTTGAATTAACGATTTTTTTTGCATTTTTTTAAATGAATATTTCTTAGATTTTATCAAGTGAAGTTAAAAATTAACAGTTCCATTATGATTTGATATTAGTTTAGAACATTTCTAATACATTTTAAAGTATTTTTTGAACATCTGCATTAAGTTTATTAATGAGTTGGAAATTTCATTTTATTTAAATAAAATTAATATAATTATATGACTAACGATTATAATCATAGAAGTTTTTACGCATCGGAAAAAAAAACATTTAGAATGCATTGTAAATAATTGAAAGTATAAAAATCGTGTCATATTAAAAATGGAAAAGAATAGGTTTGGGTGTATAAAATAAATCATATTTTTTACGAATAGCAAGGCGTTTAACAAGAAATTTTACTCTAAAAATGTATGTATAATGTACTGTATATATGTAGTACCTATGTGAAGTTAGGTATATGTAACATGTATTTATAAGATAAATGTAGAACATAAATATTAAAAAACAATAGAGCTTAAAAATTTAATCATAACGCTTTTGTGCGTCGGTCCGTCTTGATAAAATGAAATTAAAAAGAAAATTTATAAAAGATATTTTTTTTACATAACACAACAATATTTTATTGCCTCAGACGTATTCCTATGTCAATAAAATATTTTTACCTATCTGTAAATTACATAAGTTAAAATATAAAATCCCCATGAGTGTCATTCTGATTCGCGTTTTTCATTTAACTACATTTATATCGGTATTATAAATATCCACTTTATTCGCTATGAAATTATAAAAACTTTCTATGACCAATTTTAATTTTATAAACCCACCTACCACTCATATTGTATAACATATTTTACACCAAAAAATTGTGATAAAATATATCTTCATATTTCACTTTCAATATAATATGTAGGGTAGTTTTATATTTTATTAAATTATCTTTGATTGCCCATGAGATGATTGTGGCGATCATCCTGTCAAAAGCACCACAATAATTTTGGATTGGAGATGAAGAGTAGCTAGGTTTAATCCCGTCGAGGGTTTGTAAGGCTCTAATAGCTCTGACTGGATTTATCTAGGCTTGAAAGTTCTGTATTCAAATTTAATAATTAACGATTTACGTTTTCAATATTTCAGTGAAAAAGATACCTTTAAATGAATACACACAAATAATTTAAGGATGTTTTAAATAATTGATGTTTTTAATTCGTGATAAATAACAAATAGTGATTGTTAGGGGAGGAAAAAGTTTTCACATAAATTTACAATAGACTGAAATAATTTTACTAAATAATATTTTCTAGGCATTATGATCTAAGCATTATTATGATGTAATCAAACGTTAAAATAAAATATGCATGGAGATTTGATTCGCTGCGGCGTTCTTTTCGAATATCAAAGCCGACCTGTTTCATAAAGTCACAACCCTTAAAATTGTAGACTGAACGCTACAAATGTTGGGTTACATAGCTTTGAGCTAAATAATATAATTTCAAGATGTTTATTTTGTAAACAGAATGTACAAAATGGGCTGGAAATGATCCTTTTTAATTTTGTTTATGTAAGATTGATTTTCTTTTCGTAAAATACATTTGCTCATACATAGTTAGGTAGGTATTCAACCAATTTGAAATTGAAAATAAGGGTGCATTTTAAGTTTCATGAAGTTTGTTCGTTTGACGGAGAAAAATTAAACAAGTGCATGTTAAAGTCGAAAACTTTAGTCAAGAAGAAAATGTTTTAAAAGTTTTTACGTTTCTCAGAGGAGGTATTTATTTTAATTTTAAAAGATTTCATTTAATTTCACCACGAAGGTAAAGTTTTATGGCCAGCAGCTTTTATAAGTAGCTACGTACTCTGAATCAACCGAAAGCTTCTGGTTTGGTAATTTGTTCAGTTATATTCTCAATGGGTCAAATGTGAGATTAACATTTAAAGAAGAACAAAGTTTTGTTTATTTTATACTAAAGATGACCTGTTTTTGGTGTTTTTAGAACAGGAGCGGGCAAACTTAATACTGGTATGATCGTCAATAACTTTTCTTATTTATACGCGATCGGATATGAAAAAAGGGTTATATTAAAAACAAATACAAATTTACAGAGAGATTGATTAGAAGAAAGTATTAGAAGCACTATTTCGGAATCAATAATATCCGTTGCAGAATAGATTCGTGTTTAATTTTAAATTCAAGCTTCTATGTCTGCCTAATTTTTAGAACACATTTTCAATTAAAAGATTTGAAATTTTACCAACAAAGTTATTTAAAATGCCTGCTATTGATTGTCAACCTGTTCGCGATCGACCGTTTGCCCACCCCTGTTTTAGAACCATTCATTTTACTATGTACTTGAAAATTTATTCTCCTAAACTCTCGGATTTCTTAACGAGTATTATTTTTCAATTCAACAAAATTTTGAAACTTTCTAATCAACATTTGGTACTTTAAATGGCTATTGAAAAAGAATTTACGGTCTTTAAAGTAGATCACTTTAAAAACAGATCACTTTTTTCCTTTAATGCAGTAGTTTCCAAACTTTATTTTTCCACGGCTCCCTAAAAAATATTTGATCATATGGTGCCTCTCTTCCATATTGTAAAATACTACAAACACAAAAAGTCTAGTTCAAGTCCCTTTTAGGTCGGTCAATATTTGGCAACATTGCATTTCAACTTTGTTTTTAATTTAATTCGCAAATACATCGGGTCATAATGAAAATTTAGTCACAAAAGAGAAAATTATACCCTATTAGAATTAAATTAACCAAAAAATCGCGAATTAAATTAAGAACAAAGTAGAAAATGCACCGCTGCCAGATTTTGACGTCGCTACAAGGGATCTGAGCCAAAATTGTAGCCTACTAGTGACCAAAAAATGTTTCAGTGTTTCTCAAGCTGTGGTCGGAAAGTTAATTCTTGGGGATCCGTCCACTCAAAACTTCATTAGTAATAATAATTGACTTTTTCACGAAAACTTAGGAAATACGCCTTATAAGTTAAACTGTGCTATACTCGGGCAACAAAAATGCATTTAACAATAAATAATTTGAATTGCATTGTGTTTTATTTTCATTTTTATTAACCTACCCCTTTCTTAACTTATTAGAACACATATTTATTACAAGCGGTAATTAATAGATAAATTTGACCACAGTGCCTACCGGTGGCCGAGTGGTCTAGTTGCCTGCTCCAAAACTGGTAGGTGTTGGGTTCGATCTTCATATCGAGCAAATTTTCCATATTTTTCGATTACGGATTTTTATTAACTCTCGAGTCACTAAAGACCTTAGTAGTTATAAAGCGACGGTAAATAATAATTATAAAAGTAGTATCATACACTAAAAAAGTACTTTAGTACTAAAAAATTTACTAAGATAAACTTTTATGCACAAGTACAAATCAATAACAATATTTTATTGCTGAGACTGTAATGAGATGGATGTGTTTGCCTTTTAGCGCAAAGTTCATTAAATCTTTTCGTTCCAAGTTCTGGCGAATATTTGCGCCATCCCTTAGACAGGTTTACGGGTCCCTAGGGAGGCACGCCGATTGGAAATGTTAATGCGACGACTGCGGGTCTCCTTTTTAGAAACATTTGATCTAAGAACTGTCAATGAGTAAATTTTGAATTCTTAAACTGTGATTCTAAAACTAAATAAAAAAATTGTCAAAAAATACGTTTTAAGGAAGTAAAGTGATTTTTGCGTTTTTTCTTAAATATTATTTATATACACAAGTAATAAACACTCATCCATATTAACAAATGGCTACTTCACTCAAATTTTTAAAAACAACTAGTTTTAATTAATTAATAAGTTATTATTTATGTCGCATGATTTAATTTCTATTTTATAACGCATTTCAATAGTCTCGAGTTGCCATCGTCAGGTAGTTTTGTATTTTGTCAATTATAAACAAATTCCATACCAGGAGTTTGTTGTTAATAATTTGTTGTTAAGGATATTGGTTGATTCAAATTTGTGGGCTTTATATATTTCATATAATTCCAGGGGGTTCACATGTTACGCTTTCTAACAAATATGTAGAGGGTTAAAGTTTGTTTCAATAGTTTATATATTTATGGTTTTCGTTGTATAGATACAAAGTTTGACCAAAGGTTGCCCCATTAGAAAAAAAGTTACGTCACCCAAAAGTATTTAAAAATGTGAATCAGTTTGAATATATATATATACGTAATTTAATTAACTGTGCTAGTTTATTGTTTAACAAAGAAAGTGTAAACAAACTTATTTTCAAACTTTCAAACACCTTTCCAACAATATATTACACGTCTATCTATCTATAGTAATTTTTTTCTCACCCTTCGTTTTACATTGGGGATACCTTCCCTTATCATTTCTAAGGATTATTATATAGCCTACAGTAAGTGGAAATTTGTGTTATAACTTAATTCTAAGTTTCATTTAAATCGGTTGTTCGATTTTTTAATTATAAGAAAACACACAAGAAGACGATAGAAAAACATTTTAAAAACGTTAAATTTGGAATAAGGACATTTGGAAACAAATATTTGCTGTAAATTGGATTAAAAATTAAAATGAGCACACTGACATTACAGTTGCGTAAATTAGTATGGATACAATTAGAAGCAAAAGTAGTTACCAGGCGAAGTTTCTTTGTCTTTTGCTAAACGAAATAAAATATATTACTATTTATTTTTAACTATATTTAAATTTAAGTAAAAATGACTCAGAAAAAAGCCAGCACTTAGATAGTTAATTACATTAACGAATAACATGTTATATTCTCATTTGTTTTAATGTGATTCTATGGGTCATACCTGTTTATCTTTAATATAATACCTGCCAATGTTGACTCCACAACTGGTTTTAATGAATGCTATGTCAAGAGTTTTTGATAGCTAAAGAAAGGGAAGTACCAAAATTTTAAATTGATCTATACCTAAAGGAAAGCGAAGTGAAGTGCTAGTGAAAGGAGTAATTTTCGAAGAATTTCAATATTTCGCTTTTTTAGTGCTCCAATGCCTATTCGATTTATCCCAATCGGTTGCGTGGTTTCCGAGAATAAAGAACACCCGTTTGGGTCTTGATTATTTAAAGCTTTGCAGTGCCTTATTAAAAAAAATTAAAATAAAAAATGTTTTTTTTTTCTCTATAAGGCACTGCAAAGCATTAAATAATCAAGATCCAAACGGTTATTCTCTATTCTCGGAAACTACGGAACCGATTGGGATGTATCGAATAGGGATTGTAGCACTAAAAAGCAAAATATTGAAATTCTTTTTTTGTTACTGAAATAACAGAGAAGAAATTAAGATAATATTTAATAAGGATTTTGCTAAAAGAGAAAAATGGTATCTTAAAACTATAACTTCTGATTCCTTTTACAAAAAAAAAAAAAAAAAAAACCTTAATGTAGTTATTAGGGTACAACGAAAGAAAGCAGAGCAGTATTTTTTTTGAAGATAATCAGTTATCAATATTTGTTAACTCAGATTCTGGAAGTTACGAGTTCTTCGATATAGAAATGATTTAATGAAAATTAAAGGGTAAATGATTTCATCTTGAAATACATGAAAATGCCATTGAAAATGCTTTTTGTAAAAGTATATGAAATTAGGAAAAATTGATGCTGGGAAGGGAACAGTATTAGCGACACATCGTTTCGTGACAAGACTTTTTCTATTCGAATATACTGAAATGAACAATAAAATTGCACAAAAGAAACAGAATGAAGAGTATTTGAGGAATGATGAGGGATGACGATTTATATATAAAAAAATATAATTCATTATTATAAATATACGAGTATAATCAGAATCATACAATTTCAGTAGCATCTACAACGATCTCTTTTGATCATACCCCGAAACCATTAAATACAATTCTTTAAAAAATGAATTCTATAGTTTTAATAGTAAAAGGATAGATTTACAGTAGTGTTTTTATAATTTTATGTTTTTTTTTTCGTTTTAAACCTTCATAATATATAGTTGTGCTTATGATATAAGAAGAAACAAAAAAGAAACAAATTATTATGTTAATTCTTTTTTCTGTAAGAAAATAAATGTATACTTAATTAAATGGCTGATTTTGATTTGTACTATGTTTTGAAAATTAAACAATAAATAGTATGAAATTTTGAAGTAACAAAAGTTAGTTTGCAACAAAAAGTTTACGATAAGGGTCTTTAAACCTCTGCCAATCAAACAAAGTTTGCTCAGTAATAAAATAAGAAATTGTTACAACTTGGAACAATTCTTGTCCAAAAAGTTTAAAAAAATCTCTTATTATTTTATTTTTATTCCTTAACGAATCGATTTATTGAAGTTCAAAGCTTTATACACGGTTTCAAAGGTGATATACTATTTTTTGCATCGAATCATCTACCGAATAATATTTATTTGCAGAAATAGCAGAAGAAATATTAGGCGTAGGGGAGACCGGGTACAAAAGTAACAATTTGTACTTTTACCTTGATTTCTGGCTGGGTGTTATTATTGCCATTAAATGAATATAACCACATATAAATTTAGTTTATGTTCTTCACAATACTAACTTGATTTATTAAATTATGGTATGTTTTATATGAATAACACAGAGTTAAAAAAATTGTCAGTTGTTACTTTCGACCACGTAGGCGGGTCGAAAGAAACACGTTGTATGTCGAAAGTAACAAGACTGCTAAAGGTTGCTAATGAAAGCAATAGTACAAGTTAAATCAACAAATTACTTATTTAAAGACTTTATTTTAATTTTATAAATCAAATTCAGCATTTTAAATACTCAAAAAATATATATTTTAAGGATATGAATCAATAGAATGCCGCGACAATGCGCTACTGCATGAAGAACTACCGACACGGAAATGTATCAAAAACCATTCTATTGAAGTAGATATCCATAAAAATATGATGTTAGTAATAAAATCATTACGACGACAAAAGTAACATATTATTTTTATACCCTAGGGGGCTATGTTACTTTTGTACCCATTCTCATTTTTAATAAAACGTGTAATAAAACTTTAAAACGGAACGTGCTAGACAAAAGTGAATTTAAAAAATGTACAATTTATCTAATCAAGAATGGATATGCAAACATTCGGATTGCTATGATCCTTTTATGACTATGTAAACAATAAATAAAAAAACGTCGAAAAACTTACTTTTGGCTCGTTGAAACACATTACGCCCTATTATATAACCTAACAACGCACTGCGCACGCGTCGACTTAATGCGATTGAGGAGGGTGCTCTAGGCTATCACCTGAGGGCAAAACGATGTTCGCCCATTGGATAAACCTAGAAAGTATTTGTTACTTTCGACCCGCCGTTACTTTTGTACCCAGTCTCCCCTACATCGATATTGAAACTAAATATTTGGTAAAACGAGAAAAAAAGCTCTTATAAAAATATCAATTACATTAAAAAACGTGAATCTTAAGCCCCGAGGAAGTATACAATTAAGATATGTTTAAAATTTATTTTTGATATTAATAGAGCGGGTAAGGTTGATGCCTTTGTTGCCTTTTATGTGTTATATATGCTTTTATCAATCATCCAATTGTGATAAAATTTTGGTGAGCAAATGTTTGCAGGCTCGTAAAGGATTCAAAGCAAAGAAAAAAACATTTAAAAGGTTACTTCATAATACCTTCAAACGTTAGCGATTTTCGTTGTCACATAAGATACATTGAAAATATTCAAGAAAAAAACAAGAAAAAGAATTGGAAACTTCCATTATTAAGAAAAAAAAATGTATATTTTGATCAGAAGGATTTTACCGGCGGTATAAATGGGGTTGGATGAAATAGGACAACCACGCTGGAAATTGAACCCAGTTATAAGATAAAAAAGTTTTAAAAAAGAATTGGAAAGTGATCTTGAAAAAAAACGTAAATCTCAATTTTTATGATGGAAGTGTAAAACTTTGCAAATTTGGTCTAACTATTAATTTTAACAAAAGCTCAAATAAAATGTATTTTTGACGTAAAACCCAGGGTACGTATTTCGATTGCAAATTTATTTTCCTCAGTGGGTAGTATTGATTAAGTAGTATTGATTTTCTCCATAATTGCTGTGTGATGCGTCCCAGAATAATTAGAATAATTCAGTGAAAGAAAATAGAAGTGGGAACACACCTCCCTCCATAACTACATCACGAAAAGAGATAGGTCAGTGGTAGTATGTATACATAGATAGACCGTGCATATAGCGTCAAATAGAGATATGAATAGTTTAGAGTGGTGTATGAAGCACCATATAGGGGTTTTATCATTTTTAATGATAACTAAGAACAACAGCTGGTAATTGAATACCGGTGAGCGCCACCCTGCACAAATAAGCGCTTCAAATAAGCTCCGAAAACAAACGCTTGCATTTTACTTGCTCCAGTTGGCCACATCAGCAGACAAGGAGATTTCTATATAATTCTATATATTTCTATGAATAAGTCTTCCCTTCAACGCTTCCAACACAAGCGCTGTTGCATTTTCCTTAGTCCATTACAAATTTGTACCTTCGTTGAAATAACTGCAAGCACCGTCTACGTAAGCACAAATTTAGACTGATCAAAACAAAATGTAACAGCACCTGTGTTGAATGAAAGACTTACATAGATAAATTTTTCTTCTTTGGTATGAGCAACTGATGCCAACTAAAGCAAACGATATAAGTAAAATGTAAGCGCTTATTTGTGTATATTGGCGCTCATCGGCATTCAATTGTCAGCTGTTATTTTTATAGTTACTATAAAACACGTTTCTATGTAGATGTTGCTTCGTATGCCACACTAGATTCTTCTTATTTCTATATGTTACCTACGGCTTTCGTGATTACTTTGTGGTTCATCATTTACCTGTAACGGAGAGATCTAATACTATTTTCTAACCCTGAGGAAGATTGCTTGGCAATCAAAATACGTATGTGAGGTAATAAGTCAAAAATAAATTTTGTTTGAGCTTTTGTTCATATTTATGTGTATAGTTTACTTATGTAAATTATATTCCATAAATTAATAAATTAGCTCTCAATATATTTTGTATATGGTTTATACACTATTCATGTTATTTAAATCTTAACAAAATAAAATTAAAAAAAAACAGCGATAAAGCAAAATCTGTCGGGTCAGTTTATGATTTGAGAGGTAATATTTGTTCAGGATTTATTAGGGTTATTTTACTTTATCATTATATATGAGTCAGTTTAAATGTTTACATGAGTAAAACGTGGGATTTCAATTTATTGATTTTTTTTAATTTCAAGTTTTTGCTACAAAAGCTATGTTTTGTAAAAAAATGTTAACAAATACCTTCGATCAATAGTGAAAGTAATTTAAGGCCTATTTTCGAGCTTACATTGATGATATTCTTTGTAGTTTATAAGTACACTGTACATCCATAAGAGTTGAGAATGTTTTTGAAAAAAGGGATGATAAATTTCAAGAATCTCAACAAAATTTTCAGTGGAAAAGTATTTGAGAAAAATATTTTTTTAAGCCTAGAAATTCATGAAATAATTCTTCATCGGTATTCTATAGCATACAAAGAAAGTTACAATTCCCAAGCATCTGGTTTTCCATGCCTGTAGTATCGATTTCATCTAAAACTGACAACATTCCAACCATGTTATATTAACACTTTTTTTTTAATCTTGAATGCATCACATTATCACCTTGCGACATTTTCCATCCATTAGTTTTCCGGAACACACACATGAAAATAATAAAAGTGATAAAATATTTCGAGTCCAATTTGCATATTCACATTCAACAACCCCAGTGTTACTGTAAATGTAAAATTGCATTGCAAGTCATTATTTACAGCAAATAAATTTAATAAATTTCAATGACATAGGGAAAATGTCATTTAACCTTCTTTGAAAGCACTAGGTATATAGAAAATATGAACCTCATAACTATATCTACTGTACCTTACATAATAAACATTCAAAGGTTAACGTGCGAAATATGCTAAATTGATTTTAATATCCTATTTCCACATATTTGTGATATTTATAAAATATTAACCGATCATGAAATTTAAATATATTAAACATAAATACATGATGTCTATAATAGACACTTTCATTCTTCAAATTTTAAATTAACTTCACTTAAAAACGAAGATAAATTGTTGTATAATAGTGGAAAATGACTTTTACGCCATTATTATACTATAAAAATAGAATGGGCCATATTATTTTCTTAATATTTTTCCTTATAAATTTAACGTATAAAAAAATTATCTTGTTAGAAAATCTATCATTTGATTTCTTCTTTTTTATTGCTTCCATAAGAAACCATACCTACACCGATTACATCATTGATGGATAAATAAACGAGAATGTGGTTTTATTACTCTAATTTGTACAAAAAATATAATTAAGATTTTCTATTAGTGTATAATATATAAAAATAGATATTTTTTTCTAGCTTTCTTACAAATAATCTAGTGGTACAATAGTTCAAGAGAAAAAAAGTTTAAGTTGCTTAACATTGATAAATATTTTATTTATTTCCGAGTCACAATTATAAATTTATGAATAATAATATATGTCTTATGACTCATTTTTTTCTTATTAGATTACCTGATGATGACAGCCAAAAACTGTTGAAACGCGTCATAATAAAGAAGAAATTGAGTCATAGGACATATATTATTATTTATTAATTTAAGTAGTTTATTTTTGGAAAGTTTTTTGAACAGTTATTCCATTTTGTTGCAGAAATGGAATTATAATACAAACATATGGGTCTGAATTTTATAATTTGATAAGAAAGTTGCAAAACTTTGTTTTCCGTTACTTTCAAAATGAGAAAATTTTATGAATTCCCCTTTTTCCTCTGTACTTTTAATATGTTACTGCTAAAGTTACTGCGCAAAGTCGACTTTGGTTGATCAAAGCTTACTTGAGTCATCGAACGTTAATCAAAGTCCGCTAAACATGTAAATGATTTATTTTTATGTCTTCTATAACAATTCGGGTTCTTAAATCGACGTTTCAGAGATATAAGGAACTCCACGATTTTCAATTGTAGATAAAGAAAACTTTGTTCAAAAATCAAAGCCCTGACTTTATTTACTATAACACTAAATAGTTAAAAACTTTAATAACTTTGCTTCATATTAACTATTCTCGCTTTTCTTCATGTCGTTTTAGAAATATGTCGGTACTCGGAAACAAAAATTATAGAAAAAATTACAATTATAACATTGTTATTCTGTTATTGATTATTACAATGCGGGACCTGAACCAACATTTTGTAATATTTACGATGCAGTATCGTAAATTTTATTTAATAAACATAAATAGGTACTTTCAACGACACACATTCTTATATATACTTATATATACTTTAAGAAAAATTACGATGTTATTTTTAAATTTTAAAGTAAGAAAACATAGCCGGTAAGATAGAATTTTTTTATTTTAATATTTTTTTTTATTCTTAGATCAAAAAAATACTCTTATTATGAGCTATAAATTAATTATTTGTTCATTTCAATTTTGTATACCACGATTATAATGGTTATTTATTTTTAATGTTTGTAATAAAGCAAGTGTTACTCATAAGCATGTGTTCGTTGCGAAGTCAGATAGTAATAAGAGTAGTAGTAGTTCTGTCTTCTTTACTTACAAATGGGATACCTATGTGTGTATTCACTTGCACTTACAGAAAAAAAAACTCCAATGTTACATTGTAATTTTTGAAACGATGTTTGTTACAAAAAACATTCGTTATAATTAGGATATTATAAGGAAAAATTTCAAATGTTAATGGTAAATTTTAAGGTAGAATATTGTAAAGACTAAGATAATGAAAGTCTTGTCCTAGATTGCGATGTTATCATCGTAATTTTTACTATATTTTTTTAATTTGATCATTATTACTTCTTCATTGCTTGTTAATTTATAATATTAATTCAACATACTTAAATTTAAGAATTTAATTTATTTGTCGATAGTTCATTTTTGACAAATATAATTTTATAACAATGATCATTGCCAAGAATATATTAAGCGACAAGTGAAACAATGAAATATGTATGTACCTAAATACATCACAAAAGCAAAGATAAATCGGATATTATTTTTTTTGTATATTAAGTGTACATAACTAACCAGATAGGAGATGTTGTTTTATGTAAGGTTTAGTACCTATTTTATTATAATATGAACGATGCAATTTTCACAAGTTTGTAGAAATTCTAATAGTAGTGCATTTTGGATAGATAAACTTCATTTCGTTGGAATAACAAATATTGACGTGCAGAAGATTGAATTAGGTTCAAGTCGGAAAATACAAGTTGAAACTATATTTGAACTTTACGTTTATTTGATGAAAAATATAAAATAGAGTTTACTTTTCACTGCTTTGATTTTCAGTTTATTATAAGCAAAAAAACTATAACTACGATACAAAGCAAAATAAAGCTTTATGAACTTTCAGGCCTTTGCAACTACTATGAATATCAAGAAGTATATTTTTGCATATATAAATAGGATTAAAGAAACCAGTAAATCAAAATGAAACCGATAGATCAATGATTGGAGCAGTTACTAATTTTGCTGGAACATTTAAGGAGCAATTTTTTAAACTGAAGATTTTTTTTAGTAATAGTGATTGATTTATAGCGATTAGATCTATTTTTATCAACATTTTTTTAAAACACAATTTTTAATGAACCAAGGAATAAAGTAGTGGTTTCCAAACAAAAAAGAAAAAAACTACATTAAAGTCAAGTATAAAATTTATAAATTTAGGAAAAACATTTTGCTGAAAAAGTATTTATTAAAATCATTACTTTTATTTAAAATATGAAAAAAAATTAATAACTTGGGTGAACTTGATGAGATGTGACTTCATTTAATATTTTTCAATGTTTTTTAGTACTTAGCAATCGGTAACCTTTACCAACCTTTACAAGCACTAATTTCTAGTGTCCGGCCGAAACTAGTTTCCATATAAGGTCATGTTTTAGTAGGAAAAAAAAGTTAATCATAACTAATAAGTCTTTACTTTTAAATCCTATAAGTAATTATTTTTCATTTAGCCTCTAATATGTGATTTAATAATTAACGTAACATATTGTAATGTGACGTCTCAAAACTGTATTGAGATGGCGTTTATTCGTTCGTTTAATTTCTTTTGGAAATAAATAATCACTTTCACACTTAACAATCACTTTTTTATTACACTTGTATACACTTTTTATTACACAATTACACTTGTCAAAACAATCACTTAAATGACAATAATCACTTTTAAATCAAATCACACTAATAATCGCTTAGTAATCGCTTTGTTGTAACGGAAAGTGACAACTGAATTTCTATACAGAACTATCAACTGGCTTGACTGAGCGCCTTATATACCCGCAACCCAACATTCTAGAATATACTCCAATATTCGCCAACGTTCCACCACCTACTATATTTTTCCAGAACAATCTATATGTACATTCACATTGGTGGGAGAGAGATAGAAGTCACTCAGCCAATCGCATGCCGGCATGGCACAAAGAGAGAGACAGACTTTGCCCCTTTCTGTTACAATATTATTATCACTTCTTATTTCAAATAAAGGATTTGTGAAAATAAAAAAAAAGTACAAAACAAAATTACTTTCTATTTAATGTGTTTAGGTTCACAAAACAGAAAGTCCATACTCATTCTTACATTTTAAAAAACCTAAAATTTTCTTTTAGACTTTGATCAGTTTTATTTCGAACTGAAAAAAATAAATAATTTTAATAAACTGAAAATTAACAGCATTCATAATTGAAGAATCTAATATTATAAGTGAGAAACAATAATTTCCCAACATTTTCATCTTACTAATTGAGTTTCGGTTTTGGTCGTAACTAAATATAATATATAAAATTATTTAAATTTACTAAAACTCCATAGCATTTTTATTTTATCAACATAAATAATATTTTGTTAAAAACATTCGTTATACAATTTAATGTTATGTATACTCGCTTGAAAAGCAGTAATAAACTACGAAACGTCGTACAAAAATATCAAAAGTGTAAATTATTTAAATATAAAGATCCTTTAAAATCCTCACCACTAAAACAAATTGAAGATAATCAAAAGAGGATCGGAAGCAATAATAAATATATTTAAAAAAAATATCTTGTTAAGTTCTTTAAATCTATTAGGGAAATAAAATTACACCCCGAAGATTATTTGTTGTTCAAAACACAAAAATTTTGGAAAGAGGGCATAATAAAGCTTTCTGAGAAATGGAAGAAAGTAATAAAGCAAAAAGGTTTTTATATAACAAAATAAATAATAATATTTAAACAGTAAATATTGTGTAAGTATTCATTTCATATCAGAAAAAGGAAAGAACTTATGGGACAATCTATATATTAACACACCTAGTATGTACACCTCGTAGGTAATTTTAATATTTGAGGTTTGCGGTTTTTTTATTCATGGTTTAAAAATGAATATATTTCATCATTATTTTAATGCTTAATTGAACCCTCAAAAAAAAATAAGAATAATAATTGAAAAAGCTGATATATGAGCTTTTTAATGCTAACTGTTATTTTAAGTATACGATATCATACTTTGTATAAGTAATTAAGCTCAAATGCAAGACTTTAAAATAATTTGAAAGATAACTATTTATTTATTATTCTTAATCTTTCAAGTACTTCAACATTTATTAAACTTATAAGTTATTATCTATCATTTCGCTTTTTCCTACATTGTAAGTATATACAGGCTAATATTGCTTTGGCTTTAAAACTTAAAATCAGCTAAAATTTTTGTATGTAAACATTGAACAAATATTATTTTAATTTACTATAGGATACAATCGGTCAATAAAGGATTTTTAATTTAACCATAACGACCGTTGTAGTCAAGTGTTCCCATTGATAAACCACTGAACTGATAAGTGGAAAAATTTAAAGGTACCTACATTAAAAATGGTAAAATCGAACGATGGTAGAGCTCGTGAAAAACTAAGATTAGGTATGCGACTTTTTTATTTGTTTTTTGCCGTTTTCTGTCACATTTTCTCGGCGTTGAAAAGTGGAGTTAAAATAAAAGATACGCATTTCATGCAAAAGTTATGCGAAAACACAAAAAGGTTTATCGGAATCGTTCAATCCCACGCAGTCCCTTTGATGCGAACAAATAAGAAATTATATTGCGTTTTTTAAATATTTCAGTCTTAAATTTTTCTATCTTAAAAATTTATTCAAAAATTTAAAAAAAAACACACACACTTTACATACTTAATTTTTTGTTTTCTAAAATTTAATTATTCTTTTTGAAACGTTCAATAAAAATGTAATATTTATTTTCTACGTACGATACCTACAGCTTCTTAAACGAAGACGTATAGATATGTTAAAAAGAATTAGTTTTTTGTTAAAGTTGAAGACAATTCGAACACTGGCATTGATTTTCTTTTTCCGGACACATTCGTAATCATCTAGAGACATTTAAAAAATTCACATAAGATACTTTTGTTACAAAGATTTTATACCTACACCTTTACTTGCCGACCAAATCTAGAGGGAAATAGTATAAAGAGTAATACTTTTAAATGAAATATTAATGCTATCAATACAAACTTGATGAAATTAAATATATAATAGAACTATATCAAATACAAAAGGCATTACCTTAAAAAGTATTAACATTAAATTTTATTTTAACTATTAAGAAAAATTACTGCGTTCTAATCTGTCTAATATAATTTTTAGTATTTATAGACCTGATATTTTAAAAGGAAGCTTTCTACAGTTTTATAAATACGGCGAAACGGAAATGATGCATGAATGGTTTTAAACTGTTCCAGATTGAAAGTCTACGAATTTTTTTTGTTCTACTCATCAATCGTTTGAATGTGTTACGCCGAATTTGTAAAATTACGTATTACACGAAATAGTCTGCCGATTACGTATATTTGGTATGCGTATTATTAAGGTGACCATATTTTTCTATTTCAAATCCGGGACGGGAACTTGTAGGAAATAATATTTTGCGAAACTAAATGATCTATTAATTTAATTCCTCAAAAATAAACCAAAAGGGATATTACGATTTCAAAAAAATCCTCAAAAAAAAAAAACAACTGAGATGTTTATTTAGTTATGGCTTGATGGGCTTGACTTACTCGTGAATAAAATTACAAACAAAATCGAAAATACAATATTACCAGATATGGGCGAGGCTTCTCAACCCTCACCGGGGTTTCGCCCCTGGACCCCTTATTTGGAGTATATTATATTAAATATATATTTTATTTAATATAAAATAAAAATTATATTTTTCAATTTTCATGTTGATAGTTCAAAATAAAATAGGATTTTCTGTCTACTTCGTGTATCAGACAAAGGCCAATAAAAGCGTTGCATTTATTACGAATTAGACTCTTTTTTACCGACTTCTTGTAAAAAACAATTTCACAAATTTGGCGTAACATATACATTTACAAATTTAGTTCTGAAAATGTATAAATCTAAATTTTTGGTATTCGTCGATTTTTTTTAAAATAAGTGAGGCACATTGTTTAAATATATACACCTCATTTATAATTTTCATAAAAAAATAAAAAAATTAGCAAAGAACAGTATATACTATATATAAAATATATTGTGGTCTAATTTAATATAATAATATATAATAATCATACCATAAACATAAATTTGAATAGAAGTTCAAACAAAAATATGTGTGACGTATTGCTCAGATACGTATTTCGATTGCCAAGCCATCTTCCTCAGTGGTCATCAAGTAGTTTGAATCGCTCCGTGACTGCTTTGTGATGATTCACCACATACCTCGTGAATCATACTTGATGACCACTGAGGAAGATTGCTTGGCAATCGAAATACGTATTTGAGCAATACGTCACTAATATTTTTGTTTGAACTTCTGTTCAAATTTATATTTATGGTATGATTATTATATATTATTATATTTAATTATACTACATAAATTGGACTACAATATATTTTATATATTGTATAAACAGTATAACTGTTCAAAGTCAGCGAAAAAATGTTCTTTGACTAGCAAAGAAAAATTAAATTTCGTTGAAATTCGGGTCGGTTTTGCATTTCAATCAAACAATATTCCAATTTATCACATTCCGCGTGTTTTATAATTTTAACATTTTCACAATTTAATAGTTATCTACATTTTTAATTAATTGTTTTATTTTGTTTTACCAAAACTTTTAAGCTTTTTATATACGATATACATTAGTATGTATAAACAAAATAAATTTAAACAGAAAACACAATTTCGAAAAAAAATCATTGCAACTTTATTAAACAAATTAAAAACATGTCTCTAATACAATTTAACTTTGTTTAATTGATTTAATTGCTCGTGAATACATTTCAATAAGTAGGTCGTTTATTAAAAATTAATCAAGCGAAAAGTGAAAAATTTTATACAATAATTTCAAAAATATTTGCTTTTGAAGTTGATTAATTTATGTGTAGGATGAAAGCTTTGTTCTAATATCGAAATGTAATTAAATTTTAAATATTTCACATTCACTTAAATTAAATATATGACAGTATAAAATAATTTCAATCAAATATATTAAAATATAATTGTCTTAAATTTTTGTTAAAAAAGTGAGATTTTACCCCAAAAATATGTTTACCATAAAATAAAAAATAATGTTATTTTCATTTTGATTATTTAAATTAAAAAATGATAAATAAGAAATAAAATTACAAATTTAAAATCCAAGAGTCATAATTAATAAATTAATGAATAGTTATATATGCTGAAAGTGAAATAGTTTTGTCGTATGATGGTATTTAAACATGTTCATTAAAACTATTCGACGAATTGACAATATGGTATTCGAGCTGAACAAAATTAATCAAAAAATACAATTCTCTTCAGAAAATGAATTGAATGGAAATATCAACTTTTTAGACATAACAATTACCAACAAAAATGGAAAGGTGTCAGACAATATATACAGGAAACCCACAACTACGAACACAACCATCCATAATACATCATTTCACCCAAGAAACCAAAAAATGGCAGCTTACATACAGAGCTTACATACAGTCTTACTTACAGAGCGATCATGTGCCCTTTTGTTATTAAAACCTGTGAGGAAGAATTCAACATAAACATATAGCTATAGCCAACGGATACAACAGCTCAATCGTAAATAAAACAACATCGAAATATACTAAAAAAATTATTCGTCCAATTGAACTAAAAGAAAAGGAGAAGTTTAAAAATTCAAGTTTAAATAATATATTTTGTACAACAATCGCCAACTTTCAAAAGAAAAATAATATCAACATTGCATTTTCGACAAATAATGTCATGTAAATTCTTAAGTCATTGGAAAAGAATCAAATTACAATAGAAAATAAAACCAGAGTAAATAAAATTATATACGGTTCATGTAGATAATTTTACATTAGCCAAACTGGTAGATCTTTAGGAACTAGATATAAGGAGCATACACCTAAGAAATGAATAGTTAAATATGTACCCCATAAGATATAAAAACATAAACCTAGTTCAACAACATTATGAAACAAACTTTAAACCACTACATATTTATAAGAAAGGATCACATATAAATACCCTTGAAGAATAAGATATATATACATATATATAAGTATCAATTAATATCCTTAACCTGTTTGTACCTATGGGTATCTATTTATTACATACCATCATTAATAATTTAAATATCCCTATAAATATAGGATATAGTGAGTTGATATGGTATTCCTTTCTAAAATATTTAAACACATAAAATATAATTATAATAGTAACAAAAAATTGTACGTATCCCATACAATGAGATGATTTATCAAAGAGCCCATCGTAAATTTACCAATTAAATCCGGTAGTATGGGGAATTGTGCGCATGCGTTAGTTTTGCATCCGTTACATCGTATTCAACACTCACCTAGCACACTCGCTTGGTGTCTCTTTTCATAAATATCGTGAGTAAGCATGCGTGGTAAACGAGATCAACGGAGATATTTCATTTCGGAGATTGTGACAGGAATACTCAAATAAACTTTTATTTCTCATATGAATAATTAATATTTAATAATTGTAATAACGATAATATTTGATGCATTTCAATTCAAACTATAATCAGTTGAAACAATATTTATAAACATTAAAATATTTCAGAATTTTAAATATTTTTTTCAAATATTGTAGTAAATATATATCATCATATCATACGTTCTATTTTTAACATCGTAATGGGATGGTTAACGAAAAATTTTTATAATTATAAAATATAATTAAAACAAATACCTTGTATATAATAAAACGTTTCCTGACGATGACAGACAAAGACTGTTGAAACCTTAGAGATACAGTATAAAGTGCTCATGTTGTCTATAACCAATGCTGTCGTCATGATCCAATATATCACATCAAAATTCGGAGATTCTATCTCTATTTACTTAAAGAAAAGTGCATCTTTCGCAGGACTGTTCAATACAGTTCTATATAGTGCTGGATCACTATTGTCATTTATTGTTGTGGCTATTAATATAAAAAATAAAAATATTTTTAAAGAGTACCAAAAATAAATAATTATTGTTCTTTTCCTTTCCTCGATTATTTTAAAATTGCCATTTATATGCATGAATTTTATTACAAAAAACATTGAAGTTTGGAAAAGCCGCTTAAAAAATGTTAAACCTGAGTCCTCTATAGTTTACTTCAGTGGTTGAAACGCGTTGTAAAAGAAATAAAGATATATAATTATTCACTAATTCATTTAAGATTTTTCCTATCACATCAAAGAATTTAAAGACATTTGTCTTTTTACCAATTTCCTTGACTCATGATGAAAATAAGTGGCAGCGAATTTTCGGTCGGCTCCAGGTGGTGAAATCTCACGCTACGCCACTGATTACATCAACTTACTATGTGATTACAAATTACCAAAAAGTTAACATTTTGTTTATGAAACTTTCAATACAAAAAAATTTAATATAATTAAATAATTTTTGTTACTTAATGCTTAAACTTTATCTACAATTAAAGTTTAAAAATTGGAAAGATGGAACTTCACGGGTATTACACTAGTATTATATTAATACAATAGTAATTATATATTTTTATTACTCATTTACATTTATGCATTGAAACTAATTTTTAATTCAAATGTAGAAAAATATAATTTAATAAAATATATCAATCGACTATTCTTACATTATTTTAAATATTGCACTGAATAATTTCTGAAAAACAAGTGATGAAGACCGTTATGTTCCAGCCACTTTTAAACTTTCTACCTGGTTCGGGTGGATTCGGTAGATTATTCCAGTTCGTTAATAAAGAAATAAAGATATATAATTATTCACTAATTCATTTAAGATTTTTCCTATTACATCCGATTGTATAGCGGATGGATATTATTGGGTATTTAGGCGCATATTGGCTCTGATAATTCCATAAAATATTTTGCTGTGGAAAAAACCCAAAGAGTACATTTTAAAGTAATTAAAGAATTTAAAGACATTTGTCTTTTTACAAATTTTCTTGACTCATGATGAAAATAAGTGGCAGCGAATTTTCGGTCGGCTCCAGGTGGTGAAATCTCACGCTACGCCACTGATTACATCAACTTACTATGTGATTACAAATTACCAAAAAGTTAACATTTTGTTTATGAAACTTTCAATACAAAAAAATTTAATATAATCAAATAATTTTTGTTACTTAATGCTTAAACTTTATCTACAATTAAAATTTAAAAATTTTGCTCAGTATTAAATAAATAATAATAATTTAAGAGTTGTGTGAATAATATTGATGTGACAGCATTAAGTGTCATTTATCAAACTAATTTCTTCTATAAATTAAATCAAACATCATTGTTCTTTAACTTCCCAATGAGCTTATTTTTTATCCATGTTTTAAATACCTGTAATACTTACAACCTTTTGAAGAAATAATGAACATTAGAAATGTTATTTACGTATTTAAGTTTTCATTTTACGATAGTCAAACAGTTTCAAGTATCAAACGAAGTTTCCATTTTAATATAGTATTTGTATTTTCTTATAAAGGATAGTTAGGGATTTACCTTACCATTAGAGAAAATAAAATATAAAGACAATAAAGACTATAATTCACAAAGGCTTTTAAGTGAATCTAATTATTTTAGATTAACTATTTCTTAATGAAATATTTATGCAAGCTATATAAATGATCTCATTTTCATAGCCGTAAATCCCTGGGCCAAAGTTATTTATAAATTATTTAGATAAACTCTTAATTTGTTATGCGCTTTTTCTTCAAATTTTTTCTGTTTGTTGTTTTTTCACGCGAAACCGATTTAATTATTTAAATATTTCTACGCATGAAAATGATGTGTTACTATTGCACAGTCAGAGATATGGATTAAATGTATTGAGATTAATTTAAGATTTAACGAATGTTTAATTAATTAACAAATTTAGATGAAGGATATGGGATGTATGCCAGTAATAATCGTAATTGTTTTCAATACTACAATGAAAATCGCTGGTTTGGTTTCTTGTTTCTAATTTGTATTTGTCTCAGTGTACTGCAAATGCGATTGTAACATAATTGACTGAGAAATTTATCATTGATTTAAATCCTATACCTCTCACATCTTTGATATTAATTGGATTTTCGTTTGTCAGATAATTACTTAACAGAAAGTTATATTCAAGAAGTGTTAATTTTGCGGTAAACTACTGGAATATCAAATATATTAAGATACTTTAATTGAATATTTCTTTATATACTGCATCGAAACCAACTATGAAATATATTGTAACGTGACGACTGTATTGAGATGGCATTTATTCGTTCTTTTAATTTATTTTGGAAATAAATAATCAATTTCACACTTAACAATCACTTTTTTATTACAATTGTATACACTTTTTATTACACAATTACACTTGTCAAAACAATCACTCAAATGACAATAATCACTTGAAATTCAAATCACACTGAAAATCGCTTTGTTATAACGGAAATTCACAACTGAATTTCTATACAGAACTCTGATACAAAACTGTCAACCGGCTTGATTGAGCGCCTTATATACCCGCAACCCAACATTCTAGAATATTCCAATGTTCGCGAACGTTCCACCACCTACAAGATGTTTCAAGAACAATCTATATGTACATTCGCATCGGTGGGAGAGAGATAGAAGTCCCTCAGCCAATCGTGTGCCGGCATGCCACAAAGAGAGAGACAGACTTTGTCCCTTTCTGTTACAATATGTTGATTATTGTCTATAAGAAGTATAAGAACAAGAAAAATATGTATCTACTAGTTGATGTTCGCAACTCCTTCTGCGTTACGTATATGCTGGTAATATTTTCTTTTAAAATTCATACTCAAGATTTATAAATCGAAAATTTTATACTCTTAGGTAATATAATTTGACAATATAATAATATAATAATTTAGCAATAGATATCTGGCAAATGACTTTTGGACTTATTAGTATTTAAAGAAAATCACATTACTAGCCCAAACAAAATGTATATAAATAAGTGCAACTTTTACTGATAGCTAGACTGCTCGTGCGCTGATAGAAAGAATGAGAAAAGCTATACAAAAAATAAGCTTTCTTAAAAATCTCTCTCAAAAAAATTTTGGGGTTTCGAATGTTCATCACGCCACGTGTTATTAGATACAAACATTGGCACCCGTTTTAACCCTACTGGGGCAGAATTTTTAAAAAAAAAATTTCTCGGATGCTTTTTGAGGGATGTACTCTCCAAATTTCACGATTCTACGATTAGCGGCTTAAGCTGTGCGTTGATAGATCAGTCAGTCAATCAGGACAAACGATTTTACATATATAGATAGTTAAAAAATTTTGTCACCCCTTTTCACCCTGTTAGGGAAAGAATTTTAAAAATCCTTACTTATTGGACGTCTACGTCGTATAAGGGAAGTACCCACCAAATTTCACGATTCTACAACCAGCGGCTTAGGTTGTGCGTTGACAAATCAGTCAGTCAATCAGGACAAACGATTTTTTTATGTATGCTGTTAAGAAATACAAAAACAGGGAAAATATGTATATGTTAATGAACTTCTACTCTATTGAAGCTAATTAACAAAAAATATATTTAAATATGGAATTAAATGCTTCGACTATATATTCTATAAACTAAAATTTTTATTAAACTTGGAATCTAGAATTTAATTTGTCCAATGAAGTAAGCAGATGACCGATAGTTATGAATAAGAATGGGTTAGTCATAGATATACTTGTCTCATATATGCTTTAAAGAATAAAAAAGAATATGAAAATTTTGATTAGAATTTGGAATAATTGGTAGAAAAAAAATTAACAAAAACATGTGTACGTGATTTATTATGTAGGGCTTCAAAAATAGTGAAGCAAATAATGTATCCATACGAATATATAACATTATTTCGATTCAGAAACAGCTTAATTCAAAATGTAATTTGATCAAAAATGTAATCAATGCTTTGGAAAGGAATAATTACCAATTACAACAATTTGTTTCCCAGTGAGCACTTTTTATATATGCATTTTAAAATTGGTGAATGTATTTACGAATAATAATACATAGATATACATACAAAATTTAATGCATATTGTACAGATCATATAAACAAATTCTTATGTAACCTGTACCGCTGTACAGTTGTGTATTAACTTTTTGTATTTTCAAATAAATTTTTGAAAGAAAAGTAAATATTAATCACAATACCATTACCTACAAAATTAATTCTTCGTTTATGAAAAGGAGGCTTTCAACAGACCGAATAATTCAAAGGAGAAAATTTGTCAGCTGAAAAATTTAGAATTGGTGTTAATGAATGAAATTACTTAAGCGTGTTTTCCACGCTTTCGGTTTCCATTCAAAATATGAGCAATGAATATGTTGCGAATAATTCACAGAAATGTGTCCCTTATTGCCACCATAATCATAATTATCTTACTTTAAAATGACTCCCCACATTCCAATTTATACAGTATTATATATTATAAAAAAGTTGAAATTTTCATGTGTTCACTTGGGATGTGAGTCGCGACGGTAAATAGCGGGTAATGAAATCAAAAAATATTTGCGATTGTTATTTTAATTCCTAAAAGGTTCAGCCAGTAGTTTATGATATTTGCATAAATTTATATGTAAAAAGAATAAATCAGAACGTGAAGATGGTATTTAAATGTTTGCGAATCTTTGTTAAAATGCGCAAGGAAAAATAAATAAAATCACTCGAAATGGAAAGTTTGTTTCTCAATGAGTAATTACTCTTGAAAATGTAATATGTATGGTAATCAGACAAGAGTTACTACGTTTTTATCCACTTTTAGTTGTAAATACCGACATAATAATTTTTTGTTTTGCAAAAGTACAAAGAAAGTTTCCAAGTTATGAATGAGTATAATAAAACTAAAAGTTCAACCCAAATAAGTTTATATATATATATGTGAAATTATAGTTTTACAATAATGCAAAAGGTTCCCCATAATTCATATTTTGAAGCTTCATGATTCATACTTCAGAAATATTTCGTAACTTTAAATTTTGATTTAAAGTTTTCATTTAATCATATTTTAAGTTTTCTTGTACAAATTTCAATTTTTTTTTATATTTTTTGGCACAATGGTTTTATAGCGATTTAAATAACGATATATGTACCTAGTATGCGTGTGAAAAGTTATACTTCTTTGGCGTATTTGAAAAAAATATTTTTCATCTACTGCCTCTAGCCTCTTTCGGTAGTGCTTGAATTGGCACGCAATCATAAACGGTTTGTGATAACTAAAATATGATACAAATGTAAACACAATTTGCTTTTAATATCAACATATATAATAAGCAAATGTATATATGGCGACAAAGACAGAGGACAAAGAATGTAAAGTTGTCGACACATCCATGTGAGTGGAATACAAATATAATAACTATAACTATTACCTCAAATTTGAACTAACTGGTTGTGGTCATTGGTTTCAACTGTCATTTCGATTTCATTCAAGTGCCAACTTTGACATTTGTTACTTGGGTCAATGTTGGAATGGGAATATTTCACGGCTATTGATTATAAGCTATTTATATACACTTTATGTATATAAAGTTGGCTATTCGTTCATACTGTATAATATGTATACATAATTGGCTACTTATACAAATTATTTACTACATATTATATGAATAAACTGTTTATCAAAACAACGTGGGTCACTAGTTCGAAAAATACTTATTGAAAAAAATTATTATATAGAAGTAGATTGTTGTCACAAACTATCATCTACAAACACATATTATGTAAAAACAAAAAATGTTATACAGTCATATACTTACCTACAGTATGTCTAAATTATCAATGGTGTATATCTACAATATAGATAAATAGCCAATTGCATATGCATATTGTGTGTATAAAAAGCGATGTCCTAAATCTTATTTATTAAGATTGCTGATCGGTGAGACGTTTCGTTGGTGTGAAAAAATAGTCTTTCTCACTCCAACCGCATCCATTTCAAGCATATTACAACTTGCGTTGTATTTGAACTAATAAGCTCAACAGATCTCGCTCACTCACTTTTCTCCACCACAATTGCATTTTGTTGTAGTTAAAGCAGCTGATCTCTGTCCGTAATACTTTCCGTTAGGATGGAACTTCACGGGTATTACACTAGTATTATATTAATACAATAGTAATTATATATTTTTATTACTCATTTATATTTATGCATTGAAACTAATTTTTAATTCAAATGTAGAAAAATATAATTTAATAAAATATATCAATCGACTATTCTTACATTATTTTAAATATAGCACTGAATAATTTCTGAAAAACAAGTGATGAAGACCGTTATGTTCCAGCCACTTTTAAACTTTCTACCTGGTTCGGGTGGATTCGGTAGATTATTCCAGTTCGTTTTCTTTACCGACAAACGAAAACTTATACTTGCGCTGAGACTGACTCGATAGCGTTGTGTTTTAGTCGTTTTAGTACTATGGAAATTGCTCTTAAAAATCGACCAGCTTTCACTTGCCTGAAGTTGCTCGCTAAACCGTTTGCGAGCAACTTCACACTGTAGCCATTTCCGTCACCTAAATTAAAAATTCGCTTTCATTATTTTTTCCTATCGCCACTAAGGATGTATAACTTAAAGAATTGACGATTTAAGAGTTCATAGATTTCAATGACATACCATTATTTTGCAACGGAAGAACTAAAATTTACTGAATGAGACATTCAAAATAATAGCTCGGGAAAAAATCTGACAATGATACGTAGCACATTGTTTGATTAAAGAATAAAGCTTAGGTCGATTGAAGAGTATTTTACAAAAGCCCGAGTCTCTTAACCCCAGCGAATTAAGAATGTACCAAGCCGATCGTTTTAGAAACTGCGGTGAATAAATTCACTGAATATATGACATAATTCAGACAAAAGAAATCAAAATTTGATTTTTTTAAATTAATTTAAAAAAACAAACTAATAAACATATTCAAATGCGTAGACTTGAAAAAATCAATTTCATAATACTACTTGCATAGACAAGGTTTGCTTGTTAGGGATTGTTAAAGCTACTTTACAATATTATGTAGACATTTCCAAAAGATTAATTACGCAATTGTAATCAGTTCAACGTTGTGAACACGTTGAAGATGTTTTTGCTTTTATTGAAGCACTCATGAAAGAGTTAAGAACAAAAAGCTTTGATCGTAAATTGACATCGTTGAAGAGAGCTTAGGGAGGCAATAGAAGACAAGAGTTGAATTGTCGAAATTAGGAAAGAAATTGTTACGCATCATTAGTTTCGTTGCGTGATGACAAGCAAAGGAAATTTATTGGCGTGATTAACAATCAATGAACCACTATAACAAAACGTCATTTTAAAAATGTTGACGTTTTTCATTTTATCTTAGCATCTTTACATCTTTTATCTACATCTAATTCGTTTTTACTACTTATAGGAACTTATATAGAATTTATAAACTTGGATGAAATTTGAGCATGCGGAGCTCAATGGAACATGGTTTCTTTTATTATATCTATCATATCACTGATTTATTTTAATAATGTCTTCTAAAATCATTATGTAGTTACCTACATTTTTTGAATTCAAATGTAAGTATTTTATATATAATACTTGCAATTAGAAGCAATTTTCATTTCTTTATCTACTTTTCTACATTTATTACAATTATATTTTTGCCTGACGACAATTTTGAGGAATATTTTATTTAAAATGCATATTTTGTAGTAATAATTTATAAAACTACAATTAGGTATAGTACATTTAATATTGCTAATTCCAAATATTACAAAAGTCATACTCTTAATTATCAAAAAAAATCCATTTCATTTACTGTAAGATTCAAACAGTGATAGGGGGCAGGGTTTTCTAAGCTTTTTTCTTGTGGAACCCTTGAGAAAGTTTTTACGAATCATGTAGTCTTTGCTATACTAAAAGCTGTTATAAACGGTTGTTAGACACTTGCCTACTAAAAAAATCCTCACACGAAATTTGCCCACAGAAAGTTGCTCACCAGCATTAGCGCTAACACGAGGGTTGCCCATATAAAAATTTACTCACATAAAAAATTCCTCTCACAGAAATTAACGCACAATGTATATCCTCACATGGAAAATAACCCTCAGGAAAAAATAATTATTTTATTATTCATTATTTTATTATTAGTATTGTAATATATTACTAGCCAATTCAAAAATGAAAATATCTTGATTTTTGAAAAAATTCTAAATTTAAAAAAAAATGTAAGGGGATAAGTCCCCAAGATTAGCGAAGTCAATATCTGGCAACGTTTCATTTTCTATTTTGTTTTTAATTTAATTTCCGAATAAATCTGGCTATTATGAAAATTTAGCGACAAAAATAAATATTATACGATATTAAAATTGGATTTACCAAGAAATCGCGACTTAAATCAAAGATAAAGTAGAATCTGAAAGGTTGCCAGATATTGACGTCACGATATATGAGAACCGTTATAAATTAGATTAGTAATAGTAGATATTTTAGTTAATTTAACAAATTTATTAGTAATGTACAAGTAATGCCAAACATTAATAGTTTGACGCATTTTATGGAAACATTGCAATTTATCAGTCGAATATTTTAAAATCATACTACAGCTTGTATGGTGGAACCCCAAAAATTTTTCCTGAAATCCACTTTGAGATGCACTGATTTTGTTTTTTTTTCCAGAAACGATCTCATTTGATAAAAATAAGAAACTTAAGATTATTTTTTTTTATAAAATAGGAACTTTATTGTTCAAAAAGGAAACGCAAAAATTGGTTGGAAATTTTATCATTCAAAGTTCAAAAAGTTGTAGATACAAAGAAAATAATACACCTAGTACGTCGGTTGCTGAGGTTTCCCCAGCTACGCGGTCTCAACTAGGTGAAATAGGGATCCAGGAAACACAATAAGCCCTAAGGCTGCAGTGTTGAGGCACAATGAACCTCATCCAGAAAATCCCGATTAAATAAGCAAAATTGATTATCTACTTCTTTGACAATGAATATTTTCATAAATTGATCTATCATACTTTTGTATGACTATCGCGCTTCATACATCATTTCATTTTTAAGTGACAATAATATTACCTTCATAATTTATTATTGCTGAGAGATTTCATATAGAATGTTAAATATAAAAATAAAGAAATAATGAGATATATGTGTTACCTGTAAATAAGCCAAATTAAGCTGTTAAGTGAAAAACAAATGTGATAAAGATTTCCTGAGGCAAACATCAAATAAAAAAGAAACATTTCATTGTTGTTGGTAAAGTTTTAAATATGGATAGGTAGGAATAAAATCCAACACTAGAAGGTATTTATATGATCAAAAAGAGTTTTACCGCTGCAGTAAATTTTCCCAAATATCCAAAATTTTTATAGTTTGGCCATGAAGTTTGTTTGAAAATTATATTTAAATATTTTAGGGTGATAATACGAAAAAGTTAAGGGTTCATATAAAAAGTACGAACATAAGAAAACAACTTTCGAATTTGATTTAAGTAAAAAAGTTTCCTTTTATTGATTTTTTACATATGTATGAGAAAAATGTTGTGCATGTGATTTCAGAAAATAATAAATAATTTATTATTTATTATACAACAACTTCCAATCCTCTAAAAGAAAAGAAAATGGTGTCAAATGTCAATCTATAGATATTTGTAGAAAATTGCCATTTTTTTAAACTATAAAATTTTAACTTACTATGCAAAAGAGTATAAATGGGTATAAAAGGATATACATGTTTTAGTGAATTGTTTTCATAAAACTGTGCATAGTTATGTTCAAGCAGAGAGAAAATTTAAAATATTGGAAATTCGATTTCTATAATTTTTCATCTTACATTTTCCATTGAGCTAATAATTTAATAATTTTCTTAAGATTTTCATCTATAACCACATACAAGATGTTTTGATCGAGCTAGTCTTGTGAAATCAGCAGTTTGTCCAAAAAGATAATCTTTACATTTTGCTGACAAAATCAGTGTCTAAGTTAGTAAAGTTCAGAAACCTTCTGTTTCTAATTTAATTATTTCAATAGTTTTTCGGTTATTATTGATAATCCTATAACCGTTCATTAATATTGGCATTAAAGATTAATCTAACTATTACGGAAATATCAAAATTATCTCATACCGCAACAAAACTCGAAATCAATAGATATCTTAATTACCTAATATTTTTTTTGCCAATTGTACTCTATATGTATTTTGTTATGATAAAAAAAGCTCATCTCCTAATTATTTTCAACATTTCTATGTTATACTGTAACAAAATATAAAATATATTCTAGTCAAATTTATGAAACTTCAAATTTCACAAAGGTAAACTACAAGAGTTAATTTGGATAAAAGTTCCCACAAAATATTTTTAAGACTTACTGCTACAAACACGTATTTCGCTTGCCAAGCAAGCTTCATAAGTAGTCATAAAATAGTATTGTATCTCTGCGTAACTGCTATGTGATGAGTCATAATCTTCTTCTTTTCTTCTTTTCTTCGTTTTTTTTTTGTACTGAGGGCTTCACCTGAGAGTTTCTCTGTGCGGTATCCTATAAGAACTATAGCGCCCCAGCTTTCCAGGTTTGTTTCTAGTTCCAGTTGCTCAGAGAAGAGAGACTTATATAGAAGTTTAATTCTGTGTTAAAAATATGGACGAAGTTTGGGCTACACTGTCAGTAAATCTCAGAGCTTCTGTTAACCGTCCGCTAGATGTCGCTGTACACCTTTACATTTGACCAATGCTAATTTTGTACAACGACAACTAGTGCTCGGCTAGCCGAAGTTCTGAGATTGACCTACAGAGTAGTCTAAGCTTCGTTCATATCCATTGAACTTCTAAATAAGTCTCTCTTCTCTGTAGCAGACAGACAATTGGATCTTTGTAAATGTTGGGTGTTACCAAATATATTTCCTTTTATCAAATTTTTATAAGTATCCCGAAAAGCAACGAATTTTAAATTGGCCCACTCTCCCCATTCACTATCTTATTCGTTTTCTTGATAATTTTTACACTTGAGTGCATCCAATACAAAATTAAGCAAAAATTCAAATTAAATGTCTTTATAACATATTGAGCCAGATACGTATTTCGATTTTCAAGCAACTGACATTAGAGGTAATCAAGTGGTATTGGATCTCTTCGTAATTGCTACATGATAAGTTTTAAATGCACTCGAGAGCATAGAAATTTTCCTGAGATAGAGTAAGGTAGTAAACTAGAAGAGTGGGCGAAGAATTCGGCGAAAGTAAATAAAAAACTCCCCCCTCCTTTCTTGAATTCACACCGTAAAAACAGAAAAGCTCGACATATAAATTGAGATCGACCCATAAATACTTTTTGACTCATTACATAGCAGTTACGGAGAGATTTAATACCATTTGATGACCACTGATAATGATTGCTTGGTAATCGAAATACATATCTAGGGCAATACGTTTTAAAGGTATTTTTAAATTTTAATTTTTAAATTTAAGTTTTAAATTTATTAAATGCATACAGTATAAAATGTTCATGTTATTGACTAGTTTTATGATTGAAAATTCTTCTATATCAGAATTTAATCAATAACATTAGATTCACCAAATCAGTTGTTTAGGAAAGACTAACTGTAGCCAATAATAACTAGCTTTAATTGAAATAATTTAGAATCTATTACTGAAACTCCAAGTGCATTATTTAAAAACAAAAGATCAGAAACCTGTGGATGAGTAGTAAAAATGGGCGTTTTGAAATTGGTAGTTGTAATAGTCGAAAATGGTCTTGTCCAAATTCTTATAAGCTCTAGAGTAAATAAAGATTTTAGTACTAGAAAGTGCGGGTTAGTATCATCTGTACCTGAGAACCATAGCATCTAAAGTCCATTTTCCGGATTAAGCGCTAAATTAATCTTTATTCAGGTTTAGATGATCTCTTAACGCCAAACTATTAGTTTCTTATTTAAACTTGTTACCAATAATTTACTCAAATAAAAAATATTTCAAGTTCTTCGTCTACTAATAGTCATACTGTCATAAGTTCACTTAAGTATGAACTGCAAAATAGCTAAATTGGACTTAAGATATGGTAGCTTTCAGATAATAATTAAAAATAAATATCGAAAATGACCGAACATTTGATAAAGATCCATTATCAATAATGATTTATAGAAATTTCGAGGAACGAACTCTTCAATCATAAAAGGAGTAAACAGAGTTCAGTCAAGGTAAGAACCGAGCTAACGATTAGTTTCCAAATAGAAATCGATTATGAAATTATAAATATTCCATTTTTGCTATTTGGCTACGGAACCCAAAAAAGGTTTATCCATAGAAATGTCCACACTTTTAACCCTAAGTTAACATTCCATTGTGTAAATAATTTGAAAACTTTTCCTTTATGCTTTTTAGTATGTTAATACAAGTTTAAATTTTTGGCTAGAACCAAATAATTGATAGATTGAATATGGATTTCGAGATGAAAATTTCATGTTTCAAGAATTTATATAATTCTCGTTGAAAGCATTTGATAGCCTTAACCCTACCATAATTATTAATTTATCAAATTATTTAACCCCTACAAACTTGTAAAATTAAATTTCACTAATTTTCATATTTTATATTAGAAAGTTTCAAACTAAATCATCTTCTTGAATAGTTACAAAATGAGTTCCATTTTCAAAGTTTTGTTGTGAGCAGACATGGATTTAGTGACACGTTATGAAACAGGTATAATTTCCATTTGATTACCCTACTTTTATGCAGCAAACGTTGGTCGTTAATTTATATGCATTTAAGCAAAAAACTGAGGAAAAATGGTTTTTAAGATTTTTTTTCAATTATGTCAATATCTACACCGATTTTAATACGATCAAACGAACTTACCTGTAGGTTAAGTTCGTTCGTTATTATACGGTAGTCTCGCTCAAAATGATTACATTTATACAAATTGTAATATTTTTTTTTCGTGGTTACAAGTAGCTAGAAAACGTGGTACTACAATTTGTATAGTTGTTATCAGAAGAGCGAGACTGGAAGTATATTGAAAGATAATTTTCAAAACACTTAGTTTAAGTTGAAACCGTTATAAATTAATCATTGAATTTTATCGTTTTTAATGTTACCAATAAGTTGGACTAGATTTTAGATTTTAATCCATGGATAATCTCCAAATTAGAGTTGTAGTAAAATGTATAATATTATTACAGGATATTAAAGTTAAAAAAAACAGATTTGTAAAATAAAATACTTTCATATAAATTTTCAATAAAACAACTTTGAATTATATGGAATACAATATTAATGATTTAAATTTAAACCGAACAATTACGATAGTATAACGTTATAAATATTAATGAAGAAATATTTTAATCAAATTTTTTAATCATTTATGTCTACAATGGTTTACTGGCTTGCTGTGTAGTGTTCAGTTTTTGTGAAATATAATTTAAATTTAATTGGCGCAATTAGAATGTAAATTTTGAATAAAATCAGCTTACAAAAGTACCGGCTATTGTAGAATGTATCTATTATATTTCAAAACATGGCAAATGAAACGAGAAAAATCGTTTTTATCGTTTTAAATTTCAATTAGTGCGTGTAAGAAATTTTATAAGAGCTTGTAAGATTAATGTTTTTAATATCACCAGTGGAACACGAGTTGGAAATTTAAAAGAGCTAAGACGTAGAAGATGTTAATTTTATTTAAGATTTAATGTTTAGACATTTTTCGAATCAATATTTTCTTATTTCCACCAGCTGTGGAGATGAGGTAAGTAAAATTTAAGATTGTTAAAACACAGCGAGTTGTTTGCGTGGTGGTTTTCATTTGATATTTGAGTTCAATTAAAAATATATTTGTACTCAAAATGAACATTGCTTTTTGGTGGAAAAAAGGAACAATCTTATCAAACAAAAGAAAATTCTTTTAACTTTCATGAAATTATTTTTAATCGCATAACTTTAATATAATTGCAAAATTGTTGGCTTAGTTCTAATAAACTTTATGAGGTATTCCAAGTCTAAACAACGGCTTATGGATCCGAGTTCTTTTTTTATCGTTATTTATCGTCGCTGTATAACTGTCAGAGTTTTTACCGACTCTAGGGTTGATTTAGAATCGTATCGAGAATCAAACCCAGCACTTACCAGTTTTGGAGGGGCCACCTTAACCACTCGGCCACTAGTAGGCTTAATATACCATATAGATTTGACTCATGTTGAGAAACACGAGAATCTTAAAAAAATCTTAAAAAAAAAAAATTGTATAGGCAATTTTTTTACAAAAGAGAAACCACTTTGATTTTTAAGTATTTTTTTCTGAATCCAATTTCGCAAGATCCCACACAAAGAAGTCAATTTTTTCATTACTTGTTGTTTACAGGAATCATTTCTGTATACTGCAAAATGTTGTTTTGCTACTTATAGCAAATGGCTTATGTATAACTGCGCATTTGGTTTGCATTTAATTTATATTGAGGAAAAAACCTTAAATAGACAAAATATAAAACAATAATTTCACTATTTACCAAGTAAAATTGAGAATAAGTCTGTCGTTGTCATGGCTTTATTATTACATTTTTGTAATCAAAAAACAGAAATAGCAATCCTAAGGGATTACAATCCTGTAGGCATATGTAGTGTGTTTCTTTCAATTGTAATAATTTATCTTACATGAAAACAAACTCTTGAAAATAAGTCCAAATTAATATACTTTCTTATCATAAGAATACGACGAAACCCTGCACAAAAGCATTTCAAAATGAACACGAATATGATTTTCCGATTTATTATAAAATTTTTATAGTTTGGCATCATGATTTTCCTCAATTTCATTATTTTAATTTTTATATTGAATTCTAGTTTTAAATAATGTTAATTTAATATTTATTATTGATTCCGATCCTGTACTTTATCTTTCAATTTGTTGTAGTTTCGAGGGTTTTTGAGGATCTTTTATTTTTAATTTACACTTTGTTATTTTTTCTCAACGTTTTGCAATTTATTATTGCTTTTTCAATCAATTATTTTATTGTTATTTATAATCGCTTGAAAAAGCAGCAATAATATATCTTCGAAAATCCTCAAAACTACAACAAATTTAAGATAATGTTAATTGTTTAAAGAATAATTTATTTTCCGTCTTTGTAAGGGCTTCACAATATCCTTTCAGTATCTTTCTTATTTCTATATCTATATCAAAGACTTAAAAAATAGTATTTTGATTAGGCTAATTCGTCATTTATTCTTCATATAAATACAGTTTGTAATCTCTTTAATACATAAATGTATTATTGGCAACTATTGGATAGGATAGGATAGGGTGTTTAGTTTTTAAATATTGTTTAAGAGTCCAAAAACAATGTACAATTCTGATTGTTATAGTGTCCTCCATTAAATGTAAATGTTTTCTATAGAAGTGGATTGTTGTCATAGAATAGCATGTATAGATATGTGCAAACAGTCAATTGCATATTATAATATTATGTACAATGTACATACTGTATGTCTTAATAGTCAATTGCACGTACAATGTACATACAATATGGAGATATAGACAATTGAGGATACTGCATCTAAAAATAATAGTTCGGGCTATAAAATCGGCGATTTTTTTAAAGATATATCAAAAATATGATTAAGGATGACCGAAAAAAAATGTTAAGTTTTGAGCTATTAATAAAAATACAAAGCGGTCTTCGCCAATTTTGATTATCCAATCCAAAGCATATTTTTTTATCTAAAGTGTTGAATCATCTTACTGAAAGATTAAGACGCTATATATTCTTGAAGAAAATTGAATGGCCTACAAAAAGTGTAAAATTGTAAATTTTTGTCAGGCCTACCGTTTCCTTATAATCGAGCTTTGGACATAATAAAATTTTCCAATTATATATTTTAACTTTAAAATTTTGTAACTACTAACGAGTGAATATTCGGGCAGATTTTTTTATATATTCTTGAAGGCAATTAAACGCTCTGCAAAAAAATATTGTAGCGTTTTTTGATAAATTTACTTTACTCAAAATTATAGAACAGGGGTGGGCAAATTTAATATTGGTATAATCGGCAATCATTTTTCTTATTTATACCCGATCGATTTTGAAAAACGGGTTGAATTAAAAAAAATGTACATTTAAAAAAAGAATGATTTGAACGGAGTATTAGAAGCTTTAGAAGTATTAGAAGATTATTTGAGAATCGTTAATATCCATTGAATAGATACATAGAATCGATGCGTGTTTAATTTTAAATTCAAGTTTCATTGCCTGCTAAATTTTAAGTGCAAATTTTCAATTAATCGATCGTTTGCCCACCCCTGTTATAGAAGGTCAAAATTGGAGTTTATTATTATTTTTTGCTGTAAACTGCGTTTCTTTGATTGATTGAAATTATTAATCATTGATACCAAATTTATTTTAACTTTTATTGATAAAATAAGAAAAATATTTAAAAAGTTTATATATTTTAATTTAATCTCGCTAAGTAATAGACCTAATGCACATGATCTAAAAATAATTTTAACTGTTTTTAAAATGTTCTAAACTAATATAAAAATATAATGTAGCTGTTCGTTTTTAACTTTACTTGATAAAATTTAAGAAATAATTATTAAAAATGCTAAAATAATCGGCAAATTCAAAATGCCTAAAACCAGCTCCCATTAACCCGACATTAAAATGACGTCACAATACGCAAACTTTAGAATCCCTTGAACGTTTTCCTATTTACAATGGGAAAGAATGTTTAAAACGTTAATTATAATGTTAATGATTTAAATCATTAACAATCTACGCAATTTTTAATTCTAAAGAAATAATTGATAGTAATTTTTCGAGTGTAAAAATGTTTTCCATCGCCATGGAAAACATTGTGAAAAATATCAAAAATTTTGTAAATTATTACTGTTTCTATGGTAACTACTCAATGATATTTATATTTCGGTTTCAATATGCGTACTGTGACGTCCCAGAAGCACACTTATCTTTTTTGGACTCTCATTTGCTCGTTAAAATTTTTTTTCTGCCAAAATAGAAGTTTTTCATCACTAAAAATTGGTTTTTATTCATATTCAAAATGTCCTTTAACGAAAAAAAAATGTAAATATGATCTATTATCTTTACATAAATACTTTTTACACCCCTTTTAGCTACAATCATATCAATAAAATGTTTTTTTTATTAAAAACCATTTATTTATTATCTATAGTGTATACATTTTATGAATATTAAACTAAGCTAAATTAACTATTTAATTTGAAATTCAATTTTGACCTTGAATAACTTTAGTGAAGTAACTTAGTGAAGTAAATTTATCAAAAGTGCTATAAGACCTTTTTTATAGAACAGTTAATTATCTTTAAGAATATATAAAAATTTTGCTCCGAATATTCATTCGTTTATTAGTTCCAAAATTCTAAAGATTCAAAAATCAAAGCGGAAAAACAGACTAAAGTTCAAGGCTTGACTGTAAGGAAACGGTTGATCTGACAAAAAAATATAGTCAGTCACTTTTTGTAGACCGTAAAATTTTCTTCAAAAATATAAATTGTTTAGTTGTTACAGTGGATGGTTCAAAAGTTTGGAGAAAAATATAATATACTTTGGATTGAAAAATTAAGGGCTCAAAATTTCACCATATATTTTTTACTATCCTGGATAGTATTTTTGATATATCTTTAAAAAAGTAGTTGATTATTTTGGCCTAACCAAATATATACAGGTAATTGCATATAATATAAACAATGTACATACCACTGTACATCTAAAATCTGAATAGTCATCCAATATGTATAAGGAGTCAATTGAGGATACATAATGTATACGTATAAATGGCCACATCTTAAAAAAATACCATTTAATCGATAAGAATTTGAAAAAAATAATGCTTTTTTATAAGTTTAATAAAATTGAAACTAAAAAGTCAAGATTTAAGTTATTAATTGATATTTGTAATTAATTGATTATTGTAAAGCAACCCCCGAAAAATAAATTTGATGATTTACTGTGGACATTAATAGGTAACAGAAATCTTGACTATGTTGTAAATGTGAAATATGGGATTGATATAGAAGAAATATATAAAAATTAATTTAATTTCTTTATAACGACGCACATCTATCTACCAATTATTTGACGATTTAAAAAAAAAATCGACGCACTTCAGTCTCGTTTATAATGTGGTGTGTGCTCCATAAAATCATTATTCCATTTTCTCTTGAACTCTTCTTCCGTTCTGTACACATACTGTCGCGTAAATTATAATTATATCCCTAACAACGGGAGTTTTATTTGAAACGATGTAAAAAAATAAAATAAAGCGATGGAATTTGTCATGGATATTTCAATTTCCCAAAGCACAATGAATCCTTTGGCTTTTAAACACTAGACATAGAGTGATAATAGCCTCATCTTGTTACCTCCTATAGGGAATGTAAGTGCCTCAAGTATCTGAAACCACTTTTCTCGCATTACATTCACACTGAGATTTAATCACATTTTTTTTCCTTTTTTCATTATACGCGACTCAAAGCTGGCGAAAGCTTCCTTTTTTTTGTTTTTCACACCCAAAGACCTTACAGTGATTTTTCTTAAGCTTAGCAGTGTTTGTAAGAACGGATGAAAGTTTAATCAAATATTAAATTGTAATTTCCACTTTGATCTACAACAGCTTTTATAAAATAGGAATAGTTTTATAAATATATTTCATAACCTTTTTCATTGGATTTTCTAATCAAAATTGAATGAATTTTGTATTGATCAGTGCTGAATAGGAAACTAACTACAGAAAGAATTTACGAAGAAAATAAACATCAAATTGAAGAATGAATATAAAATTAGTTTACTTTTCAAATTTACATCGAAATCATTTTACCAACATTGAAAAAACGAATTTCTGATTTTGTAGAAAAAAAAAACATTTTAATTAGTAAATTTGTTAATTTAATACAATCAATTGAAACAATTCGAATTGGATAAATGAATATTAATTGAGTTAAACAGGAGTATACATGATTAGTATTAATTTCTGCCCACCACGTTTACTCGCAATTGTTGGTTTAATTTTTTTTTTAGCTGACACCTTTTTTGTCCCTTTGTTTTAAGTATTTGAATTTCAGCTATTCAACCGAATTATGACATCAATTAAAATCGTACATTGTCTGTGTGAGAATCGATAGATTTTCTAATACACCTGCGGTAAAATCATCCCTCTTTTCGTGTCGATTCAATACCTGCTACTTGGGGAGGTTTTCTACACAGATGAGTGGTTCGTTTGACCGATGAACCATTTAGACTGGGATTCGAGCGCGGCTCATTGGATTGCAAATATACCATACATAAACACACACAATTATAAAATTTATATAGTCTTATGTACGTTAATATAACAAACAAATCTCGGTCGGTATACTCCAACATTAACACAAACTGTTTGGACTATAGGGGGGTTGAAGCAAGTGCGAACAAACATCACGAACGGCATTCATTCGGAATAGTGCATTGAATTTGTTGATAAGACCTATTTTTCTTCAAAATATTTTATAATAACTTTTTTGTTCTATACATACCGAAAGTAATTGTATTACTTTACTAATTGTGGCGTAGCATGCGATTTTGCCGCCCAGGGTCGACTGGAAATCACCGCTCTCTATTTTCATCACTTGTCAAGAAAATTGATAAAAAGTGAAATAACTTTATGGATGTTATGGACGTATGTCAAAATGCTACATAACAAATAAAAATTTAGTAGAATGTTTGTTATTTAATGCTAAAGCACCTACGAAAATTTCAAATCCATTCACTAAGTCGTCAAAAAGTTATTACAATTTAAAAATACTATGATCTTACCGTAATCTTATGGATATTTCTACATATATATCGATATATATATATATATATATATATATATATATATATATACTGTAATCTATATAGTATATATATATATATATATATATATATATATATAGGATCGTTATATATAACGATATATCGATATATATCGATATATAACGATCGTATATATATATCGATATATATATATATATATATATATATATATATATCGATATATATATACGATCGTTCTTCTTAAATTTTCTTTGAAAAATAAAAATGTTGAAGCCTACTGGTGGCCGAGTGGTCTAGGTGACCACTCCAAAACTGGTAGGTGTTGGGTTCGATCCTCGTATTGAGCATATTTTAAATATTACGGATTTTTATTAGCGCTAGAGTCGCTAAAGACCTTAGTAGTTATAAAGTGACGGTAAATAACAATTAAAAACAAAGTATTAAAATCGGTATATAGATTACAGTATATATATATATATATATATACTATATCTATATCTAGTATTATAACAAAGTATTAAAATCGGTATATAGATTACAGTATATATATATATATATATATATACTGTAATCTATATACCGATTTTAATACTTTGTTTTTAATTGTTATTTACCGTCACTTTATAACTACTAAGGTCTTTAGCGACTCTAGCGCTAATAAAAATCCGTAATATTTAAAATATGCTCAATACGAGGATCGAACCCAACACCTACCAGTTTTGGAGTGGTCACCTAGACCACTCGGCCACCAGTAGGCTTCAACAATTTTATTTTTCAAAGAAAATTTAAGAAGAACGATCGTTACTAGAATATTTTTTTTGGTGTTCATTGCAACGCCGTTTCTAAAACTGTTTGTAATGTAAAATGATTCATTCTATATTTCCTAATTATTAAAGAATGCCACACGTTGATCATTGATTTAAAATTTTAGTTGAAATTTCTTCGCTCTTATCAAAATTTGACTAGAAAATTAAAACTATAACTTTGAAAGTAGTATCTAATATGTTATGGGTGAAGTGCAGCATTGTATGAATCGGAAATGAGGACTCTAAGAAAATAAGGAAGGAAGTATCGCGAGAGCTTTGAAATGTGGTGTTGGAGAAGAATGTAGAAAATTAAATGGGTGAATTGAGTCACAAACGTGGATGTATTGGGAAAAGTTAGCGAAGAAAGAACTAGATATCATCGATAAAAGGACAAGAAGAAAAGTTACCTATAGATGAAGGTGTCCCGTCAAAAGTAACCCGACGTAAGCGCTGTCGACAATTGTGCTTTTCGAAAACTGTGCTTCACGACAAAAGCAATTCAGATAATAAACAATTAAAATATTTTGTTTATCTATGATTATATGTATTTATTTAATGATTATTATTATAACTTTTCTACTATACGATGTATTTACTACTTTGTCAGCATGTACTTTACCCTACTGCTTCTATTTTCTATTTTTTGTGACATTAGTTCAAAGTACATTTTTTTAAATTTAAAACTATACGTTTCATTACCTATGCATTTTTACTTTGTTAGTTTCTTTAATATGACTTTTTGACAAATTAAGTAATTTTATGTGATACATTTTTGCCTTCCATTTCTTATAAATAAAATATCTTAACGACATATTTTTCAATTTATATTTGTTATATATTGATTATACTAATTTTTTAAAACACATCTAATTATTATTAAAATGTTTAAAATATTTAATGAATAAGTTGATTTTTTTTATGTATACATGCATTATATCTATTGTATCTATGAAATACGCAATTTAAGCAATATTTATTATTTAAAATATTACTTACATATTTGTTGATAAATCATAAATAGAACTTCAAAACAATATTTTTTATTATATCCTGAAGCAAAAATCAAAAATACTAAGTTTTTATTATCTGAAGCGCTTTTGTCGGGAAGCGTAGCTGTTAGTAGCGCTTATGTCGGGACGCTTTTGACGCGAGTGTTTACATCGAAATGCTTAAGACGAAAATGATTTATACTTGATTTTGTAGAAGAAAAATTGGAAGACCCCTAGAAAAAACAAAGAAAGCAATTAGAAATTTTCGACTCTTTAAAAAGGGGAATGAATCACCCCGATTGAAAGAACCTCATCAGGGATAGACATATAGTGAAGGAAAGGTCACATAGTGAAGGTCATATAGTGAAGGTCATATAGTGAAGGAAAGAAAACAGTCATGCGGGAAAATAAATCTGCCGTTAGCTGAAAACAGAAAAAAAAAATATAAAAATTGATAATGAATCTACCACTCTTAATTAATTTTCGTTGAAGCTTCGACTCTTTTTGCTAACGTTTGCAAGGCCGAAGTATATAGTATATAGTATATAGTATATCTATAGTATATAGTTTAATGTTACACCAATGATATAAGGTATATCGTACTCGTATCTACAATATACAATAAACTGTAAAGGCATGGGACTCCTGTTAGAGTAAAATATATCAGTGTTAGAAAGAGAGACTTATAAGTTGATGGCATATAAATATTTATTTGAAAAAGCAATTTTGTATCAGATTCAAACATTTTGTATCAAATACAATATTTCAACGGTTTCGATTTTTGGCTTTTATTATATTTTTACATTTGGATTCGAGCGAATTATTGATAAAATGACGAAAGCAATGAAGTGTACAATTAGAATGAACGTGCTCCATAAGCCCCATGTTAAATTTAAATTGTCATTTCCCCTCAATTTGCCAAGTGCTCGTACCCCTTTTACAGGATATTTTTAAAAAATCTGCTCTTTTTTTTCTAAGTTAGCATATGGAGCAGAGTGGACTACTTCTAACGACAGCAACAAGACAGCACTAATTTTAAAAAAATGGACGAAAGGACCAATGGCAATCATTATTTTTTTAATAGATTTATGAGCATGTTTACTCTAGTTATTTAGCTCTGTGGGCGAAAGTAATCTAAATCTGAAATATCAACTAAAATTCGAAACCTTTTTTTTCGAAACGTTTACGTAATTGAGTTTTAAAAAATTAGAAAAAAAAAATTATATTTTTGGAACTTATATGTAATTTATATTTTTTGACAAAAGTTCTTATACAGAAAAAAAAAATCAATTAAGTACTAGGAGTACAATATAATTGAAAATAATAATTTCTCATTGATTGTTTCTTATTCCTTTGATTTTCCCTGAAGTATATTTTTTGTAGGCCTCTTTACTTCTTTTGTTTACGTAACTTATTTGCGTCATGTTATTTGGTAGGTTTCCTTAATTAAATATTGCACACAATACCTGATACCAACAATTTATAGAATTACCAAAGATGTGGAAGAGGAAATTGAACTAATTACTGCTTTATAATTTTGGGAATTGGGCACATTGAAATTTTCTGTGTAGGAGTTAAAATGTCGATCAAATGGTTATTGTGAGTCAACCCTTTTCTTTTGATATAGTTTCGAGTCACGTTTTTCAAATAATATAATGAATGTTTAATTTCTTAAATATATATTGCATGCTCAAAATCAAAGGATTACGCCGGTTGGTGATATCATATTTTGTTTAATTTGGTTTTGGTAAAAATAATTGGTCGATTATAGTCTAGAAAATTAGATTTTGATAGTAATTTATGTTGACGTTAACGTTTTTGAATATCACAAAATAGTACTGGATTTTTTTTTAGTATCAGGCTTACGAGCAGACATTTTGTGAAGGTTTCTGTGAAAAAAAACTTTATTTATTACTTATTATTATAATTTTTTTCTCAATAACTGTAAAAAATTATTTAATAAATTATATTCTCTTATATTCCTATTCGGTGTGAATGTGTAACTGCAGCGCCATACAAGATATGAACTACAGTGGGCTGTTAGAGTATATTCTCATATGCATGTTAATAGTAAAATATAAAATTAAAAATATTTGTTATAAATAATAACAAAAATATCCATTTTAAAGAAATACGTGACAAATTATATTGATTGTAGTTCTATATTTAAGTGAATTTAACTAAAACATGTAAGTATAATTATTAAAAATAATGAAAAATTCTGTAAATATGAGCTTAAGTAACTAAATATCAAATTAAGAAAATAGAAGACAAGGAATAAAAATTAAAAGAATTTTTTTTTACAAAACTTACAACTTTTGTAAAGGGTTGGAATTCTTCCAATTGTTTATCCGATTGATAAAACTCGGGTTACTTACCCGTTACTCGGGTTATTTTTACATTTTTCAACACAGCTCTGGTGTCTCATTTTCATTATATTTATTAAAATAAAATTAAATTAAAATTATGACATATATTTATTTACATTTTCATTAATAATAGCCTACTCTAATACTTAAACTGACCACTGGGAACGGTTGTGACGATTTAACTTCAATTTGACAAGACCCACTTGGTTTTGAGTTTGAATCAATAGTAGTATTTCATTTAGAATTATTACATCAATATTCAAAAATTTGAATAACGAAAATATATTTTTTCTGCTTGTATTCTTATTCATAATAAATGTTACATGAGTATTGATTAAATTCAGCTCAGTATAAATTAGAAAAGTTCTTACGAGTGATTTGAATAAAACTTGAGCTGCATGAAAATCAACTCAAACAAAAAAAATATATTAATATAAGGGTAGAATCCAGAAAAAAAAATGACAGTTGAAATATTTTGTTTCACAATACAGTCAAATATAAATTGCATCTTAACGTATTGAAAACCAATAGACTTAATAAATAAATTTAAATATTTTAAACTAATAAAAAAACATAATGAAGGTGTTAATTTTTAAATTTACTTGACAAAATTGAAGAAATATTGATTAAGACATGTAAAAATAAATCGTTAAATTCAAAATGCTTAAAACGAGATTGGTCCGGAATTAAAATGACGTCACAATACGAAACTTCAAAACATCATGAACGTTTTCTTATGACAAATGTACTTTAACACAAAGGAGAAGGCTGATTAAATCGTTTAAACGTTTTGTGAATGATTTAAACCATTTATAATCTACATAACCTCCACTCCTAAGGATAAGATTAATAGTAATTTTTAAGGGTAGAAAAATGTTTTCCATGGTGAAAAATTGTGTACATTATTTTTGTTTCTATGGTAATCGTTTAATGATCTATTTATATATCGGTTTCAATATGTGTATTTACGTACTGTGACGTAATAGAAGACACATAAGTACACATAAGTATTACTATTTTGGAAATAGTTAAACTAGTTAAAAAAACATAACTATTACACATCGCAAAAATAACCAAAATAACTTTGAGTATAGTTACTCTAAAAAAAGTAACATAAATACATACCTTAAGTAACTTTTTAAGACACTTAAAAATATTTTTTTGTCTTACTTTGTATGTTACGCTTGTACTAAATTCGTAACGAATTAGGTAAAGTAGTTAGAAAATGATATAATGTGTTTCTTGTCTTTACTAACTTAGAAAAAAAAGGATGTTTGTCTAATTTCTGTAAGCACAACATACTTTAAAAATGATGGATGATAAATATAAGAGGTAGAACGTGAATCATATAAAACAAAAGAAAATAAAACTGTACATAATCATAATTTGTCGGTATCTAAGTTACTTTTTAAGTTACAAGATACCGATCCTTTTAAAATTATCTAAGATGCTAGTTTCTTTTTGACAAAAATTAAAGGAACTAAGATACAGTATCTTAGATACTTTAAACCAGTGTTTCTAAACGGTATGAAAAAAAAACACCTCCTTTACTACAACAAAACTATCCAGGACCCCCTCGTACACAAAAATTAAATTTAAAATTTTCGCCTTTCTCCATGTATATTTTACAATGGATTTCCTACTACAAATAAAAAAAAAGTGAGAACTACAAATAATACAATAAAGCTCGTGGTTATTTTTATAAACATTATGTATTTATTATTTTATTCCATTTTATGTCATATTAGTATTACGTACAACATTATTATATTATTTCAATAAAATGCAAATAATTCAATATGATGTGCAAAATATTTAAAAATAAAAAATAATAGATCCTTGAGCTTCGCGCTATTGCGCCAATTTCGTAGCAATAGGGTCAAGTTTAGTTAAATATATACTTAAACCTCCTTTTTGACTTATTTGTAATTGATTTCATGATTTTATTAAAATATGCATTACTGCGTTAAAACCCTTTTCCACTAAATACGATGAAGGAAATTTAAAATGATGGAAACTTTGATCGGTAATTTTATTTCTTTCCACAGAAGGATATCGATGCCGAAATGAACCCAAAAAGCATCATAATCACATTAATTAAATATTATTTTAGCCTAACAGTCATTTTGTAGCTCAATAAACTGTTTTTTTTTAAATTTTGACTAATACTTTTTACGACTGATAAAAATGGATTAATTACCCAAGCTGGTGTTACAGGTTCCTTCAAGTCTTTAAATCATATTGCCATTTTTTCGATAAAGGCGTTAATATAGGGCTACAGTAAGTTTCCAAATCCGAATCCTTGAGCATATCTTCCTTTAATTGTTGTAAAGAAGGAAACTATTGGTATTTTCGCCGACAAAAAATATTTTTATACAACTTGAGCTTATTGATAAAGCTAAGTAAAATACCTTTGGCTTTAATAAGGCTGATATTGTCTTTTTGAAGTTTTAGGAATTTTTCTTTCTTATTCTGGAATATATCCACAAGATGGACCATCCTGCAGCGCCCCCTAAATGCCCAAAATTTATATACGTCCCTAAAGCATCCTACAATGCCCACAAGAGGGCACTGGGGCCCCCGTTGAGTATCACAGCTATAAAGCCACTAAGTTACTTCAAAGTAACTAGGATACTGTAACGTGACGTCTCAAAACTGTATTGAGATGGCGTTTAATCGTTCTTTTAATTTCTTTTGGAAATAAATAATCACTTTCACACTTAACAATCACGTTTTTTAATACACTTTTTTTTAACACAATTACCCTTGTCAACACAATCACTCAAATGACAGTAATCACTTTTAATTCAAATTATTCTAATAATCGCTTTGTCGTAACGGAAATTTAAAGAGAACTTCGATACAAAACTCCCCCTGGGCTTGAGCTGAGCGACTTATATACCGGCAAACCAACATTCTAGAATGTACTTCATTGTTCGCCAACGTTCCACCACCTACTAGATGTTTCCAGAATAATCTATACGTACATTCGCATTGGTGGGAGAGAGATAGAAGTCACTCAGCCAATCATGTGCCGGCATGACACAAAGAGAGAGACAGTCTTTGTCTCTTTTTGTTACAATACTATTTTCAAACAGCTTTGCTCTCGTGGACATGTTAAGCTCTTAAGTAATACCGTTATCAATTATATGTACCTATACCACATGAGCTCCTTAAAGTTAGTACTCCAAATTTTGATTTTTTTATTTTTTTTCGGTCATTCGTTTGTTCGTCGTTTGTTACTGTTTTTTGTCATTTTTTTTTTCGTTTGTTCGTTCTTAGTTTTTCTTTTTTTGTAAAAAATAAACAAATTTGAAGAATTAGAAACCTAAAGTTAACCCCTCGGTGTTTCAATACTTCTATAGATTTTCGTTTGTTCGTGTAAGATCTACGTTTGTTCGTCCTTGAATTGTTGTATTTTTTATATAAAAGCCAAAAATATAAAAAAAGTCTTCCATAAAAATAAGCATACCATTACACCATTATATTCCATCGCTTAAATATGAAATATTAAAACACCTATGGGAATTAGAGGCGGTGATTTCTATTCACACAAATTAGTTTTACAATAATTAATGAGGGGTTAACTTTAGGTTTCTATTTCTTCAAATTTAATTATTTTTTTATAAAAAAACTAAGAATGAACAAATAAAAAAATTGACAAGCAAACGGAAGAGCCAAAAAAATTAAAAAATCAAAAGTGGGAGGTTAACTTTAGGAACCTTCCCACATGGTATATTCACATTTTTCGTTCTTTTGTTTCAACTTATTAATTGGTTAAATATTTACGTCTTTTAAATATTCCTGTATTTTCCTGATAGTAAATATTTTGCCAATTTTTGTTCTTAAAAATATATTATAATTGGCAAGGATATGTGAAGATGTCGTATGAATTTGATATTCGTCTGACGTATGATTTTCTTTTAAATCATAGGACTATGTGTTTTTATCTAATATTTAAAAGTTGCCTGATGAAGTTGGAACAACACTAATGAAAGGTTGCAATTGAAATAAATGAAGTAAAACTGCTAATTTTATTTGGTCTACCACATCCTGATATATCCTTCACATTATACAACAATTTAGACCTAAAAAAATGGAAGGCAAGGATATGTCAAAGCAAGAAGCAATGGAAAGTCAGCTATTTACGAAATTGTCTAGCTTAGTAAATAACGAAAATCGTATGGCTCAGCAAATATATAGTTTATATTTAATATAGCTAACCATTCGATTTAAAACATTTAAATGGGTAGATATAATAGGTTTTTAAGTCCTACAATTTTTAAAAAAGAAGTATTAATCTTTTGAAGCAATCTCAAGAAAATAATAACAATTTCAATGCTGACTTGTAACTAAGAAATTCGAAACTGAAAAGTTATGCAAAAAATGTCGACCAATGTAACTTAATACTTAAAATGCAATGGTCAATACAACTTAAAAGCTTTACTATAATTTACTGTACACAAGAGTTAAAGAAAAGTAAGATTAAAAAAATATAACAATAATATTTGACTAGTAAAAAGTATAATACTCGTACTTAAAGTTAAATCGTAAATTCTGCTTTGGTCAAACTTTTGCGAATGTATATCCCGTAATTGTGATAAACGATGTTGAGCTTTGTGAATTTTCCGGCTTTTAAACGAAACTTTCGCCCTTGAGTTTAAATAGTTATGCGTACTATATTTCATTTTCGTCTTTGAAGAGAACATTTCTCAACTTTAAAGTATCAGCTTTCCTTTTTAATTTTGTTATAAACTAATTCACTTTAACTTAGTATGCCAAATGTTTCGTTTATCAATGGATTTTAAGATTTATGCTGTTGAAATCTTAGAATAATATTGATTTATAATTTACAATGTAAATATTGTCTTTGGTCTGTTTACGAAATTTATGGAAAAAAGAAAATCAACATTTTCGTCTCGTTTTGATACGGAGCGTATAATGCCCAATATTGCATTAAAATATTTCGGTTTTCTCGTATACTTTTTAAAAGTTTGACGCATATAATACATCATAGAGCGTATTGGTACCCTCACGCTTTTAGTATTAAAATAAATCCGTGTACGAAAATATGAAAATGAAGTTTGATTTATGATGCGCATTTTTTCCCCGTATGGTTAATATTTCTTTACATCACATTAAGTTTTGCACCGTATTCCATTCCATTTCCATTCCTAATGCGGCTATTAAAACCAATATGCTATTTGATTTTTTTTTTCAAATAATATTTATATTTTATGATTTTTTTTTTTTGAAATACAAATATTTTTTCGTAGTAGATATATGATTATAATATTGAAACATTCATGTTTTTTTTTGAAATCCGCAAAGTTGCAGAATTCGATTATCTTCCCTAATATTTTGACAATGATTGATCATTTGTGGATATACATATAGATACATATTCCATTTGAGGTGACCTATCTGTTATGTCATTATCTTATAGGCATCTCTCTAGAGAGGAAAATTTGCGAAAATAGTATTTCATGAATAAGATGAGGTGCCTCATTTTTGATAAGATAAAAGTATAACAGGATTCGTTTGTATAACATTCTTTTGAAAATGACTGACAGAATAATTTGTTTTGAGCACAAAGAAGATATAGAAACTTTTGTATTATTAAAGAATTCACTTAGACAATTTCGATTTATTTTTTTTTTATTTTGTCAAAGAAATCGTATCTGGATTAAAAGTATTTGGATTCTCTTATATAAAACCTTTATACATAAAACGCAATTTCAATAAGGTGATTGTTGTTCTCGTTTTTATATTCTTTATAGTAAAAATATTTCATTTTTTCAATGATATTTTTTTTTCAAAGAAGGGGCACAAAATAACCAATTACTATCGGGTTAAAGTCCTGAATATACAAAGGGACAAAGTAAAAATGGTTATTTCTTGTACACTTCATCTTCCTTAGTCGTTATTGTCGCTATTATTTAAAAAGTAGTAGTTATAAACAAAATCATGTAATTTTTCGACTGAAAAACCATTAGTAGTTTGTATAATTATATCGAAAAGGTATATAATTCATAGAGAATTCATCCCTGTACTTTTTTACTCATCATTTGCATTTTTCCTGATGACTTTACTTAAGCTTTTGTCAAGTAAAATTGTATTCTGTCAGCTTAGAAGATTTTACTTTTATTTTTTTTCAATTATATTTAATAAATTATCTGTCAGTTAAATTTCTCAAATTATGTCTCACATTATGATTTCTCATATTACTATAAAGCAGAGGCGTCTAACACGCGGCCCACGGGCTGCATGCTGCCCAGGATACTTTTCCCGTTGGTCCAAACTAAAATTAATATTTTTTTTTTTAAATAAAAATTTCATTTACATAGGTACGAAATTTTGTATTTTTTGATAATAAATATTGCAACTATTAATTATTATGGTGTTTTTTTACTATCAAAATTTTATCGGTTGTAATCACAATAACAAAACAATGGTAATAAAGATTGCCAAAAATTATTCGTGTTTATGTAGCTCAATTTTTATTGATAAAGTTAAAATGGTTGGATATCCATATTATTTACATCCATATTATTATTCATAGGACTCTTCCGTACCTATGGGAATTTTGTACATATTACCGTTAATAATCTATAAATTAATTTAATTATCTCTTTAAAATAAGAAAGTGAGTTCATATTGTAGGTATTTCTCCTTAAGACATTTACACATAATAGTAACTAAAAATAGAATGTATCCCACTCAATGAAATGATTTATCAATAAATTTATCGTAAATTTACCAATACAATCAAAAATGAGTATTTTTTACGCACACCTTAGTGTTGCATGCTTTATATTAGACAAACTCAGCTGAGGTATTTCGATTCGGAGATTGCGACAGGAATACTCAAATAAACTGTTAATTCTCATAAATATAATTAAAAATAATTATAATAACGATGCCAATTGAAGGATTTCAACTTAAACTACGACCATTTGAAACCATATTTAAAGTCATATAATCATTTTATATATCATCATTTTCATTATATTTATAAAAATTAACTAAAATAAAAATATCACGTGTATTTGTGAACAATTTTATTAAAAATAGTCTGCTTCAACACTTAAACTGACCACTGGGAACGCTTGTGTCGATTTGATTTTCCCTACCATGGCTTCACACATAGCAAATACGTTTGCTCCATTATTATTATTATTATTAAAATAAAAATTCAATTAAAAGAAAGATATTTTTTTGAAATTATTCAATGCACTATTGAAAATAAGGTGAGGAAAGTCAATTGATACATTATTTTACATCATATTTTTTTATATTTAATTTCAAAATCAGTTTCAATACTTAGATATAAATGGGTAAATAAAATATGCAATTACAATTATATTAGTATATTTCTTAGGACGTATTTAAAATTGCTTATACATATCTATAAATGATATTTAATAGCGACAATCTACTTCTATATGGTAAATGTTTTCGATAAGTATTTTTCGAACAAGTGAACCATGCTGTATTTATTAATGAACGATTTATTCATATAATAAGTAATATCGTGTAATATGCATTTCGTATTAGTAGCTAAATGTGTATAGATATTATACATAATGTACAACCAACCAACTGTTGTATCTATGTATAAAAAGCCAATATAATATTTTATTTGAAAACCCAGTAACTTTCCGTGCAATATTAATAGCCCAAAACTGAGACAATTGACAAATGACTAAAATTAGCAATTGAATCAAATCGAAATGACAGTTGAAACTTATGACATGATAGTTCAAATTTAAAACAATGAATATAATATTTGTATTCCACTAAAATGGATGTATTTAAAAACTATATTCTTTGTCCTTGTCTTTGCCGCAACACATACGTTTCCTATTATGTGTTTTGATATTAAAAGTATTTTGTGTTTAAAATTGTATCATATTTTAGTAATTACAAATCTTATAACTGGTGTCCCAGTTCAGACACTACCGGAAGAGGCTACGACAGTGGATTGAAAACATCTTTTTAATTATACCAAAGAAGTATAACTTCTCATCCGTGTACACAAGTAAGCACACCATTTTTTTTCAAATAATCTTAACAAGCTGATATTTAACTCTAATATCAAATTGTTATAGCCTTAACGTTGTATACGGTGGGAAATAGAATTCTATAAGGTTGTTCCACGCACTGAATAAAACCGATAAAATATAAAATAATACTTATGATTCGAGCTGATGTATTGCGCTTTTTATCATTGCGCTTTTTTTAAAGTATCCTAGAAATCGCGCAGAAAAGCTTTTCCTTTTTGAATTTAAAAAAACCGTTGTTATGAAATATTTTTCCTTTGTTGATACAAAGCAAAAATTGTTGTCGCTTCTTTATTGATATATTCAAAATCAATTTAAGCCAATTTATTTTTGTATCAGTTATTATTTACTGATCCAAAATTGTTTTCAGTCGAGTAGATCTAAATATGATTCTGACGGCTTTACCGATAGTTCAAACTTAACATCAAATGGAATAAAATTCGTCTAGTCACTTAAATTAGATAAATAGAGATAAATGATTTCCAATCTATTGAATTGCGCACATAAATAGTTTTCAACTTCTTCTAAAATGTAGATATCTACAAAAAATCCCTTTGAAATTTGGATAACTTGAAATCCTCGACTTAACGTGAATAAAGTTACAAAGAATAAGAAATGATTTTAAATTTAATTTAATATTATTGAAAGGAATTCATCTAGATAGAAGATATGCTAAATTAATATTTCAATTTTTTTCAATTCCAACTTTAGTTATTGAATATGAGTATTTTTTTTTCTTGAATATTTAGTATTTCTTATTTTATTTCTCCTTTTCTTCATCTTGAAAACTTTTGAGTTAACGTGAAATTAAACAATTCGTAAAAAGTTTAAGTTTCAAAAATTAATTTTCTCGGGATGAAAGAAATATCTGAAGGCTTCCGAGATGATTGAATTTTTTTCGAAAATTATTATTTACTTTTGTAATTTAAAATGGCTTATGGTATGATAATATACTTTGCTTTTATGATAATAAGAATAATGTAAGTTTATAAGTCTAGTCGTATAACAAAGCAGAAGATTGCTAGTAGAAAATAAGTGAATTTTCGTTTGCTTTTTACATTTTTCCTGTAAGCTTTTACGTTCCAATCTAAAGTAAAAAAAAAATAAATAAAAAATTATTTTGAGATCAAATCCAGAAAAAAATTTGTCATACCTAAATGGGGGGAATGTTATTAAAATTTTTCTTTGAGTAATTGTTGAAAATTTTAGTATCAAAAATTAACTCTTCTGCTTGCAGCTTAGTCGTTAATTTTTAACTACCTGCAATATATATTCAACTATATGAACATTACAGTGTAGTTGTGTAATATGCTTTTTTATTACTGAATGTATTTTCAATGTGAACTAAAGTCTGTATATAAATATTTAATTGAAGAGTCCATTATAAATAAATCAAAAAATCACAATAAAATTATGTTTTTCATTAAAAAGCAAATTATTCAATTGATAAAGATCCAATAATAAATACTTAGTTTATTAAATCAATTTTAATATTGCAGATATTGTAGGTAGGTACTATTATAAAGATAATTTCAATTTTTTCAACAAATTTTAAAAAAAAAGTGTACTTTTAATGATTCGTAATAACTTAGAACAGAAGTTTACAAAAGGTGGCTCATGATTCGCACACGGCTCAATAGAATTGTCGAATGCTTAAAATTTAAATGCGTGTATGCATATTATGTGAACATAAGCCATGCATCTAACGTCCTGCTATGTACTTACCGAACCATGAAAATTAATAAAGAGGTAGCGGCCAAGCACAATGAGATTAAAAATGTTATTGACGTTTCTTTTAGGATTGTTGATTTAAGAGAAAAAAGAATTGTCAATAAAAATTAGGGTCGAAAGTGCCATTGATGGAAGGAATATGTAAGTACCAAATAATAAAAAATTGCAGGGCATTTACCTGGATTATATATTGAGAAACGATAAATATCGATACATTCAGCTCATATAAAAGGAAAGATTTAGGGAATAGAAAGGAAAAAATTATCATGATTGAGAAACATTCGGCAATGGATTTGCCTAAGTTTTGAAAAATTCTTAAGAACCGCAGACGATGGACTAGCGTTTACTAATGTAATTGCCAACCTTCATTGTAGGAGACGGCTAATTAAGAAGGAGCACAAAATATTTCAGGTATTATAAACAATAAAATACATTTGGTTTTAGGTGAATTTTCATAAGAACTTTTTTTTTATTTCATAAAATAACAAGATAATGTTAATATTCTTACAATACTCGTTTTATGTTAAAATATAGTACGAATTGTTATCATCCGAATAAGATATTTCGTTAAAAAATATTAATTTTCATAAAAAATTTTTTTTTTGTAAAAAAATCGTGAATAAAATCGGAGATTCGATTTTGTGTGAAGAAATTCTTTGTGATTGGTTACAACTCTGTGACGTCACATATAAGTAAATAAAGTTTTTCTCAGCGTCTCCTATTGTTAATGACTAGTTAAAGTACTAATTACTAATAACGTTTCTGTTTTTTCTTATTAATATGAAAATAAGAAAGTAATTTATAAAGTTCTGTGTACCAAAAAGAAAACCAAAATTTTGCAAGGTAATAGTAGAAATCTACATAAAGTAGATGCACTAATGGTTGGATAGTTTTACTAAAACAATTACAATTTTTATGCAGTGTAACATAATACTGTAAAAACGGCAGCGTAAGTATCTATTATTTGTAATAGTAATTTTGTAGAAATTGTTTATTCAAAAAATGCATAATTGACAAAACCACGAAGTAAAAATGGAAGAACAAATGCTATATTGCAAAGTCGTTTACGAAATGAGGGCACAGTACGGATGGCTCTAGTAATAGTATTATATGTTTATAAGCGCTATTTTCATAAAAATTTTCATATACTTCACAAAGAATTAATAGTTCCATAAGTAATGGTATTTTTTCTTTTAAATATAAGTACAATTAAATATGTTATATTAAATTATAGTAAGCACGTGAATATAATATTTTCATAGCTTTGGCTTCAGTCTGAAAAATAACAGAAAAAAGCAAACAACCGCCATGCAGTTCAGTATGGTAAATTTTTCACGACATTGCCCTGCTAGTGGCCGAAAAAATAACTAAGCCTGTCCGAATTTTTGAGGACTCGAAAACTATCCAGTTGTCTATATTGTTCGTCTTCTGTCATTTATTCTTCATGAATAAAACTTTCCTTAAAGATCATATTTAACCAAATAATTGTATAGTGGTACTACTGATATAGTTAGATACACAATACTTACTTTAAAATGACCTTCACATATTTATACGTATTAATTAATACCCTGTTAGGGTTTCTACGAGCTAAGTTTAACCACTGTTTTCAGTTTTGAGGATTCATTAAAACAGAAAAGTATATTTTTCTGGAGTTTTTATCGATGTATTTGTACATTGTGATACTACGCACCATTTGTAGACCATTGTTAATGCAACAAATCTATATAAACTTATAATATAACTATATAATCTTATATAAACGTGCTTTCAGTCGCTTGTTGTTTACTTTGGTATGACGCCACCAAATCTACGCCATGAATTGATTTATGTTGATAACTGGACTATGTTGAATGATTTTTAACGAAACTTTACTATTGATTTTTATCGTACATAAAACAGTTTTCTAAAAAATATTGATTTATTCCCTAATTTATTCTGTAGTAATAAATAAAATTGAACTATTTTTCAGTAGTAGTTAAATACCTCGTTTGACACTTCTGTGTATAAATCAACTTATTGTCTGTAATTTTTATTGAAAGAAATGAACTTTTACTTTTTATGTCAACTAACATAATTTATAACAATTTTTTGTGTGTTCAAATATCTCCTAAAAAAAGAGGTGACAAAGAAATTAGGGTGAAGTCATGCGAATTTTAGGTAAATGTAATGTAATGGTAACGAACGAAAAAAATAATAATATAAAAAGCCATCTCAAACACATTTTTGAACGTTTTGTTTGAAATGGAAAATTAAATTATTTCTTTTTTCTTTCTGTAATTTGTCAAAGCAGGATACACTTTTAACGAACGAATTTTGAAATTCACAAAGAATTTCAATTGTTTTTTAATGAAATTTTTTGTGCTTGATGCCCTATTTTTTGTTTATCGATTTAAATGAACTTACAGACGTTTGAGGTAAATTACAATTAATATGTACCTGCACGGGTGACAAATTTTATACAAATCAACACATAAAATTGCTTTTGCTTTTTTACGTGTGATTTTTTAATGATAGGTTATTTATTAAGTGTTGTGTTTCGCCGAAAGTACCCGTAATTATATTTGCTACGCATAACTTCTTTTAAAATATGTATCTACTCATGAACGTTGGCAGAAAATTTTATGGGAGGAAGATAATTCTTTCGGAGAGATTATTTTTTTTCAGGACGATAGTAAATTTTTATTAGGAGACCCCAAACCAAAAAGAAATATCATTATGCGAATGAGAAAATTTAAGTATAATAAATTGGTGAACTTTAAAAGCAACAGTTTATTGTTATACCACTATTACTTATCACAGTTCTGAATTTTTTTATTGGCTATCGCAAAAGTACTCAAGGTGATAGAGAAAGTAAACCTATAAAGAGAGATATAAACCACTATAAAAATATGTTTCAACCGTACTTGTTTTAAAACTAGAGTTGTTAATAGAATTTGTATCATTATAATTATAAATTACTTGTAGCTCTGCGAAATACTCCAACTTACAAACATTGTCAATTGTATGAAATCGAAATGATAGTTGAAACAAATAACAACAATCAGTTGGTTTAAACTTAAGACTATGATTATTTTTTTTTATTTTTCACTTACACGTATTTGTTTACATTCTTTATTTTCTGTCTTTGTCGATATATATTATAAACCCTCATAAGTTATAAGTGAATAATATATGTCCTATGACTCAATTTTTTTTTTTATTACGACGCGTTTCAAGAGGTTTTGACTGTGATCATTAGGTAATGATTATATTGTCATTTGTAAACAAATTTTATGTAGGAAATATGTAAAATATTTATCAATGTTAAACTTCATTAGTTTATTAATTTGATTTATAATATTTTATTACCATCATAACTTAGTTCTAGAATAAAAAAAAAATGGTTAAAATTTAAACGAATTGCTAATTCGTAGCTAGGAAATGAAAAACTAATTTATACAAAACATTAAAGTTACTTTTAGTTTCAAAAAGCCCTTCCATTATCTTAGACTTGGTGTAAATTTATCACTTGATTCAAAATCTAAGAGGTAGGAAACCTGCAAGTTTTAGTCGGTAGGCGCAGTATGTAAAAGTAATATTACACCTTCTCCACCTTCGGTGTCTTTTAAAATTTTCCCCCATCTTACCTTTGTTTAAAAAAAAATAGTACATGCGCAGTTGCATTTTCCTTAGTTCAATCCGAATTTGTGTTTTGTACAGTGTATGTAACAGCCCTGACAAATCTCTGACAGTTGTGACAAACCAACTGTCCTAACACAATTTATTTGACCCTATTATACTACACCAAAGAAGTTAAACTTTAAAAATTAAAGTATACACTATAATTATGTTATAAAATCTTAAGAGAAGATGATAAAATGCTGCATGAATAAGTATTTGTTTCAATAAAATGAATTGAAATTATTATAATAGCTAACCGAGCCTACTGGTGGCCGAGTGGTGAAGGTGGCCTATCCAAAACCGGTAGGGGTTGGGTTCGATCTTTTTATGGAGTGAATTTTCAATATTTCCCAATTACTGATGTTTATTAACCCTAGAGACGCTAATAACCTTAGTTGTTATAAAGCGACGGTAAAAATCACTTAAAAATAACTAACCGAAAAATATTTCTAACAATTAATGAACAAATAGCTCACTGTTAATTATATAGAATTATACATTTCTGATAAAATTTTTGCAGTCGATATTTATATGAATTATTTGAGATTTGTGTGCTTCATATGATAAGGTGTTTTGTGTGACATATTTACATTTCCGTGGCATATATCTTAGTGTTAAATATATATTTAGTATTTTCCAGTTAATAAATTTGTTATTGAGGTCAATAATAAATGTTTTGATATTGGTTTGGTATATTGAAAAAAAAAATGTTGTCGAAATTGCTATTTATATGTTTACATTGCGTGGTACACCATTCGCGTATTTATTTTTCCTTTCATTTAATTTTTTTTCCTGAAAAGTGCATGTGGCTTTTAGTAATGGCTTTAATTATATATATATTTTATATAGGAATACTTGTATAGAATTATTTATGGATATGAAGTATATGTCGTACCACGAAATGCATTATATATTACAGTAAAAGTTAATTAAAAGCAAAAAATGATTAATTTTGATCAACAACTACTAGTCAATGGCTACTCGTTAATGGTTATTGACTTCAATTCAACGAATAACGTTCTTAAAAAATCACAAATAGTACTTATGGTGAAAAATTCTGTTAATTATTGAATTTAGTATATCCCTGTTAAAAAAAGGCAATTAGAGGATTTTTTAAATCTTTATATTCAAAGTGTCTCTAATAACGTTAAACGACTTCTTAGGGTTTTTTTGAACATTAAAATGCCTTTTCGCTGCCACTTCAAAATGGTGAAAATGCAATCGTAATATTTATTGAATTCTTAGAATTCATGAGATAGAGGTGTATGTTATCTTTGTTTTACTCTATCAGGATTTGTCAATTTGTTTCTTTTTAAAGGCATAGCTGGGTGGAGTTATAATTAAAGAAAATAATTTATGAACACGTATAGAAGTTAAAGATACTGATGCGTAGCGTTTCGTAGCTTGTCTGAGCATTTGGCATATTTATGTCTATTACTACTGTTGTCAGAATTTCTATTGTACGTAGCTTAATTTTTCACTTACATCCTCTTTTATCTCAAAGTTATTAACAATATTTCAGAATTTGAAAACAATAGTGTCCTAAATAGTACTCGTACATTTGTCTATTTCGTCTATTTTATGAAAATATTTTCTTTGAAAATAAGTATACGTTTTTTTCGATACCATCGAAATGATGAGGTGAAAAATAAAAAAATATTTTTCACTATTATTTTACCAAATGAATTTTCTCAATTAAAAAGTTTTTAAATTGTACTTTTTGCAATATTGGTGAAAAAAAAAACAAAAATCAAATTGCCGTTTCTTATTTTGGTTTTAAATGATAACGTCCCCTTAAGGTCGATTGGGGCGTTAGTCAGTGGCGTAGCGTGGTGGATGTAAAGGGTAAAAGTATGCCCCGGGTGGC
>OY292276.1:28554448-28729448 GCA_958496175.1 Sisyra terminalis
TTAACAAGTGATACATTGTAAATACATAAGTTTGTAGTGTTACTTAAATAAATAAAATGTGTGTATAAAATAAATTATTGTTGTATGTCTTCAACACAAATCCGACGAACCCAGTTAATATTAATAGTAAAAACGTAACAATATGTGTTCAAAAGTTAAAACAAATGCCAATTTTTAGCTTTTTTTGATAATATTAACAGGTGCCACCGAAAGATTAAAACTTAATGTGAATATTACATTAACATTTTCGATATTAAGCAACTTTTTTTACTTAAAAACAGTTGAAAAAAAATTCTCAAAGAGAGAAGACTGTTAGACTGAAGCACGAAGTATAAATGACAGGAGAAAGAACGCTATATTGCAAAATCGTCCATGAAATGGAGACAGTGCAGAGGACTGTAGTATCAATAATATTTTTGACAGTTTTAATAGTTTTGACAGCTTTTGGCTTAAATTTGAATTAATAACAATAGCTGATAACAGCAATAAGCGAACAACCAATAAACATTCAGTGTCAAGTGTCTTAGCGATCATGCGTCGCTAGCGATCAAAAAAATAACTAACCCTATGTTTGAGTTTTTGAGGTCACGAGAACTAAAAAATTGCCTATTTCATTCGTTCTTCTGTTACCTATTTTTCATGAAATGAAGCATCTGACATTTCTGAAACTGCCCTATAAGCAAGCAGTAACGTAGAAGGCACCAAATATCTTTACAAATTGTAGCCTATAATGTTATTCTAATGTATAAGTTTTATTATTGTAGAGCTTCATTAAATTCCATTCAGTAGTTCTTGCGCGAAAGAGTAACAAACATCCCTACATCCGTATATACAAACTTTCGCGTTTATAATATTAGTAAGGATATATTGACATATAACTTTGCTATTGAGTCTAGAACATTGATTATAGATAATTCAACATAAACTTCTATTGCTGCATGCAGTGGAATAAGCGGAAGGTTCATATTATTTTAATCATTTCCATTGAGAAAAGGATTGCAATTTCACAAATTCTCGTCTTTCGTCTTTCACTCAGATACTGCTTGAATTACTTCTTGATGCATTCGCTTCGTTTACGTTATTAACAAACAAACAGAGAAACGAAACGAGTAACAGTATTGTTTTCTTCAAAAAGAGAAAGCGATTATTTTCTTGATGTTCGAAACAAAGAAAAATGTACAATGGAAATATTAATCAGTTCAGGCGGAGCGCCAATGGTTTCTGATATCTTCCAGTATATGGTACAAAACAATTAAAAAGGATGAGTTCTACTTTATACTTATACCGCAATACTGAAGTACTTAAGTGTTTCTTTTTTATTACTTTTCCTTGAGCGTTTCATATTTTTGTTACGAGATGACCCAAAAAACTGGAACAGACAGGGTCGACTTTCTTGAAAAGCGAACGAAATGAACGTAATGCATTTTTTTCCTAATATGCAAATGCATGTATGGTATATATATATGTTCACATACATTTATAATATCGCAATATGCAACATTATCTTGTTTAACCTTGTTTTCTATATAAATATTAAATAAAAATAACACTGACATTATAAAAATTGATTTTTATTTTTAAAATATGACTGTGTTTAATTCCAAACATATTTTTCTAAGTTTGACATTGTAATATTAGTGCATAATATTAAAGTTATTACTTTTTAAATAGTCTACCGCAAATATATTTCAAACAAAATTTAAATTATCGTACATAAATTAATAGCTTTTTAAAAAATACGCTCTTTGATAACAGGATGCTATTCAAATTGGTGAATTAAAACTCTCAACATCCTTACCATGGTGGTCACGAGTTTCATAAAATAAAATTCTCTGTCTTTTCAATGTTTTAGCAATTTGTAATGGTAAAATTCCCTGAGAAATAGTTAACTATTATAAAATTTAAACTGAGAAAATATTTTTACAACTTATAGTTTCAGAACATTACAAATTATTTTTAGACTAGGATTTCTGGTATTTTGACCGTTTTTATTTCTCGACTGCACGAGAATTCTCGAGTATCTCAAGAAATTGGAATATGAACGAATGTTGGATAAAATTTATCATAAAATTGAAACAGAATTTCAAATAAATTCCAAAACTAAAGAAACAGAAGTGCCTACTCTAAACTGTACTAAGCACATTCATGAAAACTTTTTAGAATATCGAAGTAATCGAAAAGTGTGTTGGAATTTTATATTTATAATAAATATTTTTACACTTGGAACAATATTTTTAACAAAACTTCCTAATTTTTCCTGGTAAATTTAGAATTTTCTGATACTTTCAGGTTTTCTGGTAAGATGACTACCATACTTATATAAGTATTTTATTACATCTTTTTAGACGAAAAAAGTCTACAAAAAAGTTCCTGGATTTATTATTTTGGTATTTTAAGTTCATCAAAATAAAAAGAAACAGTAAGGCAAAGAAGATACAAAACCCTAATGGACTTTTATATATTTCAGTTTAAATATCAATTTTCAAATTGAAATGAACAAGGGAGAGCTTTTTTACATTTTATTTCAGATATAAAGACTTCTAAACTCGGGAAGTAAGGAAATTAAAATTTTGGCAAAGTTATTGTAATCTGAGGAAACGTTTCCAAATTAGGGGAAAAATACTGAGCCAATGCATGTACAAAATGTCGAGAAAGGGAGGAAGCTGCTTCTCACATCCTATTTGGCTCTGGTTAGTAGTCGCCTTGGCTTACTTGAGCAGGGTTCGGCAACCTTTCTGAAGTTAAGAAACATTATTTTACCGATGCGATGAATTATTTTTAAATAATCATTAAGTGGGTACATACATCAATGTATCGATGTAGTAAAAAACATGTATTTATTTTTACAACTGTAATATTGCAGTTGATATCCCAGTATGTAAGAACTACTCTTGTTAAACTACTCAAAAGTTACACTTACAATTTTACTGAGCCTCAGGTTACCAATCGCTACCGTAGGTTCAGTTGGGTATAAGCTGGAGAATAAGATCAAATTGGCTGCTTGCTAAGATTTTTTTCAGCAGCAGATTTGACGATCTAGAACTAGAAACAACTCAAAGGCGAATTGGTCTTTATAAGACTAAGGGCAGAGGAATTTTCAAAAAATGTCCCTAGAAATCAGGAAAAGACCCCAGCAGGATAGGTCAGTGGAATAGAGTGGAACAGACTAATAGTGTCCCACCAAAACCGAATTTCAATTTATCTCTCAAACAGGACCGAAACTTTCTATTTAAACGATGATTTTGTTTATTTATTTCAATTTTTGTACATTTAAAAATAAGCCATAATAAATAGTTCATGTGAAAAACAATCCATTTAATTGTTGAAAGTACAATAAATTTATTCTACACCGATCGCTTCCGAAAACACACAAAAGCTCGCTAATTTGGATTCGTTCGTACTTTGGGTAGGTTTTCGATTGAAAACGAAATTCCTATTAAGTGCCAAAACTGAAAGTTCGATCGGACACTACAGACCAAATCAATATAATGGAATTTGCAAAAGAATTATTCCTAGACCTTATGCAATCTTTAGTTATTTGTGGTATCTTTTATATCGGTATCTGGGCTATTTGTTTTCATTTTAAGAGCATCCAATAATAATTTATAGTTATTTAAAGCTTATTCAATATTGTAATTGTATCAGACTTTTACCAAGAAAAATTATACGGTGTACATTTAGAAGATTTCATTTCTAGTATTTTAATTATTTCTAACCTTCGGTAGCATTTTTCAGATTGACTTCTTACGCATTGGGCTGATAAAAAGAAAGATGCTTTTCTTTGTAGCTTGAGCGCTTCTAAGTCTTTGATTAGATAATTAATAGAAACATCCAACGATGCCAATCAGATGAAATTATTTCCCCCAAGCCTATTTTAAAATTCCCTAAATTGGAAGGAACTAAGATACCCTAAATTTAAACGTGATAAAATTTTCAATCAATTTATAAAGTTTCATATAGTGATATTCTATTGTTTTAGCATAATAAGTTTAGTAGATGAAATATATAATAACACAACCAAGTTAGTCTACTGATGGTCGAGTGGTATAGGTGACCGCTCCAAAACTAGTAGGTGATTGGTTCGATTCTCATATTGGGCAAATTTTCAATATTTCTCGATTACATTTTTTATTAACCCTAGAGTCGCTTAAGTCCTTAGTTGTTATAAAGTAACGGTAAATAACAATTGAAAAAACAACCAAGTTTAACAGTCGAACTATAGAAGACGACCATTGTTTTTTTTTTTAATTATAATTGAGACTTTTAAAATATGTTTTAATTTGAAAAAATCAGTTTAAAAAAATCACCGTTTTTAATTTTTCCCCTTAAATTTAAGGGGGCAACCCCTAAGTTGGCATTATTGAAAACATCAATATATTTAAGGGGGTCTTCCGTATGAGGGTCTATTTTTGAGCATTTTTAGGACTGTTTTTTAAGAATTAATGAAAAGAAGTAATTTTGTTTTTTTATTTTTATTTTAAGCGTTAATATAATAATTGTTAGCCAAAAATCTTCAGTCGAACATAAGTCTCCAATATTTCGGCTGATTGGCTTATCTCAAATAAAAAAAGTGTTTCAATTTTATAAATTTTTATAATTTTAAGCTTATAGCTTCAACTAGAAGCAATTGGATATGGAAAACTGGATTTTTGGTAGACTCCTGAAGAAAAATTTGCAATTTTACTGGTTTTTATGTTATGTTCTTGGTAAAAAAAAGAAATATTCAAAAAAATTGGTGATTTTAGTTCATTCCATGGGCCTACATGTGCTCAGCCTACTCAATAAAGTAGAAATCAGTCTACCAAACCATTTTTAAGATATGATGAAGGCAAGTTTGAAAAACACAGTTTTGAGAAAAACGCGTTTAAAGTTTCAAGTACGGTTAAAATCATAATTACTTCTATATCTTTATAACAACTATATCTCTATAACGACTTTTAATTTTAAAAAATCACTTGACCACCATATTCTTAACATATTAAGGCAGGGATTAATACAATAATAAAACTCGATTTTATAAACCCATCATACGGGAGAACCCCCTTAACAGACATTGATTGTTGTGCACAGCTAAGTTTGTGTTTCTCGCAACGGTATTAAAATTGATGTCGGACATGACAAAAACCTTATTTACGTAACAAAAGGGCAAGAAATTGTTTTCAATTCCGATTCTTAAATTTTCTTGAATCTTGCATTATCTTACAAAATTATTTTCAGACCCACGATTTTTTGATAGATACAGAAATCTTTAGATGCACGATTTCCAATGATATGACTTAAGACATCATAAAATTAACCATTTTCATGTGGCACGAATTTATTCCTCGACTGCCTCGATTGTTGAGAATCCTCACATTCTTAAAATGGAACAAATAAGATTTATTTTTAGTACAGACATCACGATGAAGTTTTAATTAAGTAAACAGTGAGTGTATAACAAGATTTCGAACTTGTGACATAACAGTTCCTTCCTCAATCCATTTTTCTTAATGTTTTTCTTTGATATTTTACTAAAGTTGTGTTTCATTAGTAACCAGCGAATGAAGAAACAGTTACCAAAATATTACCGAAACAATATTTGTATAAATAGCGTTGTTGCTAAGCGAATTCGAATCTTACCTCATTAAAATACCCAATTTAAATACAATAAGAAACTTCCATTTATCTTTTTCAGTTCCTAATTACTTCGTTAACGTTCTCTTTGTTTTGTAATCACGTCGCAATTCAGAGAGGCAACAATTTTGAATTTTTATAAAAACATGATATTCAAAATAATTACAAAAGCAGCAGTAGAAATGTTTTATATAATTTTATGATGGAAGGGAAATTGTCGAACCGTTTTCAAAGATTCCCAATTTATATGAAACCCAATATAGAGAGAAAACAGGGTTTTCCTAGATTTTTATACGAAAGTTAGTGTAGTTTTCCGCTTTGCGGAAAACACGCTCAACTTTCCGTGTCTGGACGGTTCAAATCTGTTCCTTATCTATTAAATTATGGTTTTGGTGATTAAAATTTCCATTTTATTGTTTGGTTGAAGGAAAAACACTGATATCTTTGATAATTTTTTTATCAATATGTTCATATTACACAAACAAGTACAGACCTTCGAATAAATGCTAACGGTTTTCAGGGCTTTTTTGTAGCTCTCGATTTGAAAATTTTTCACCAATCAGGTCTTTCGTAATTGCGTATCATGTGGCGACTATACTTGGACCACATTTATGAATTTTGACCTATTTACAACTCTCTTTTCGATTTAATTAAACAAAGCCTTTCTTACATTTACATTTTGTAATAGGTCAAGCGAAGAAGACAACGGCCCAAAAATACGATGAAAAAAATAGTGACATAGAATGACAAAATGAAAACAAAAATGGCGATTTCTGATGCAATTTGAATATTTTAAGATAATATAGCAAATTAAATAACTTTTTAAGTAATGAAATTGGCGATTTAATTTTGGAAGCTTTTAGATTTTTTTTTACTTATGTGAAATGAATATCTTAAAAGTTTTGAGATATTTTTAGGTGTTATGAGGTTTTTTTAATGTTATTTTGAAAAATTTTATAAATAAACCTCGGGGGGTCTTTTCCATATGTGTACGTGTATTATTTATAAATAGGTGTGAAGTATATTCATTGATTCTATTTTTCTTGAACATATTTCAAAACATTGCAACTAAATCTCCTCTAACTAAATAGTTCAGGGATTAGTAAGACTCAATATTAGATTTCTTTTCTATTTTCATTGGAAAAATCGTCATAAATCAAAAACAAAACGAACAATATGTCGGTCGCTCAACTCTCTCACACACAGACATTCAATTGTTTTGGAAAGCAACATGGCGGCGTGGCCCTCAAAATAACACACATAAAAAACACATATTTCATTGAAAATTTTCCAATATTTACCTCTCGTTCACCTGTTTGTTGGAAAATGACTTCATTTGCATGGTGTCATTGAAGACAATGCGGTCCTCGTTTAAAAACCAGCCATTTTATCACGGAAAATTCAAATTGAAAAAAATCAAAACAAAAAAAATAAAACAAAACAAAACACCACACACTCAATCACTACGGTGGAAAAATATGAAAATTCGTAATTTTTTCGTTAAACTCGTATCGAAAGTTTCACATAAATGTCACGTAATCATTACCCACTTTAATACGTATTTTTTATTTAGCTTTTAATCACATTCAAACCTTCTTTAACACACGGCTTAAGCAAACGTATACGTATTAACGCACACATTTGAATCATCCCACTTGGTTTATGGTATTTTCAATGTGTATGTATATTTATTTTTGGGGGTTAAACGTGCGGTCCTGGATCATGAAACCTACGCCGCGATCGATTTATAGTACCACTAAATATTTGTTCCATATTTTACTCCGATTTTATGTTCGATTCATATTTGTTATTAATGTTATTTTTATAAAAAAGGTTAATTTTACTTATATTATTTTAGTGTTAATCACACTCACGGCCAACTCATTCACGACGACTTTCCTACTACGTATTTTCAGTAATAAAACGTTATATTTATTGGTACGAACATACCCGAAAGCGATTCGTTTCGAAACGAGCGTCGCCCTTCTTTGTACCATTGAGAATACTCTGTGCTTTGTAGCCCGAAGTGTTAACTATCAGTCAGTGGAAAAAAAAAGATAACAAATGTATCTTTCCCTAGTAAAATACATCTTCGATCCTTATTTATTTTCCCAACAGTAGAAAGTAAACAAGCCGTGCTTTGTACCCGTTAGTACCATTAACTACATCTAGCCATCTATTGAAATATTTTTCACCTCATTTTAAGCCTCCGAAAATAAAAATAAAATTTCCTTCAAACTTCAAAATTAATTCCTTTTGATAATTTCAGTTAAAATAGTCAAATTTATTATTTCCATTACTTACTCGTAAGCTAAATTTTGAAATTCAAATTTCGCAAATTTCCATAATGTCGATAAGTTTGTCCACCGTGTTACCAAATTAACTAGAGATATCCAGAGACATCTATCAGATTTTACAAGGAAAATCTCAAATGTCAACAAAAATTATAAACTTTAAAAAGCACGAAGAAAAGACGATTTCAAAAATTTAAAAGAAATAACTTTTTAATTTTATCTTTACAAATCAATTTTAGTGTATTAATTTTATTAACTTATGTGATTATGGTTTTAATTTATTTAAGCCAACAATACTTTTTAATCAATTAAAATCGATTAAGGAAAATTGTTTTTCTCTAATACGCGTTTAGACTATTCTTTCCATAAAATTTTAAGAACAATACTTGTAGACACAATGACTGATTTAGCCGCTAGTATGCAAGTTTGCAATCAAGAATTTATAAAATGTTGAATTTTAACATTCGAATCATTCATTTTCATACTATATTTTTTTTTATTTCTAGGTTTAAACGAGCTTACAAAACGAAAGCAAAACCTACAAGAAACGATTCAAAAAGAAAAGAAAGAGAAACGAGCTTTGGAATTGGAAATCCGAAAGTTGCAAGCAAAATTAGATGCTGTAAATCATTCGTTAGAAAAACAAGAGCAAATGTTAAAGAGTCACGAAGAAATAATCAAAGAATCCGAAATGGGATATAAGACTGTAAGAGTAAAGCATAAATGGATTTAGTTGTAAATCTGATTTTGTTTTTTTATTTTTTAGATTTTTGAAAGTTCACAAATTTTATTAAATTTAGTTAAGGTAAATGTAGCTGCGTATAATTCACCAGATGGATCTCACACGAAATAATCATATCATAAAATATGCATATATCAATACGTTTTTTATTCTTACGCCTATGTGAATAAAATTATAAATATATATTTTAAACCGTTATACTCCATGTATTCTGTGCCCATGAAACATTATATTTATATCACGTAAAAATGTACAAATAATTGATAAATTTATAATTAATAATATATATATATATAAGACATAAGAAGTAGTCAATTTCTAAAACAATTTTATATGAAAAAACTTGTAAATATATTGTTCTGCCTTATAATTGATAGTGAAAACTAATAAATAATGAATAAATCTTTTTTGTTTGGTTGAATTTTGAATTTCATATTAACATAAGTTGTTTATTTTGAATATACTTAGAAAGAATGTTTTCTAAACCTTCAAAACAATTACAATCTAAAGTATAATGTTTATAATATTATAATGTAAATGATTCGAGTCTACTACATAACATTATAATTATAAATTTTGAAAAAAAGCATTTTGTAATCTTATCGCACTATAAAGTACTGCTAACCAAAAAACTTTGCTCGTGAAATTTTTTAGTTGGGAGCAAATTAGAGAATTATATTACTTATAGTGATTATATTAATTTGTATTAATTTTTCGGATCAAATTCTTCATGTTAATTAAGAAAATAAGACTTACAATTGCCTGAAATAATATAATACTCTTAAAATATTGGCATTTATTTATATGGGGTATTCGGGGTATTCTACGTGAATTCGATTACTCTTGAACTAAACCCATTTCGATTTTTAAATTTTTTATAGATAATACTTACGTCTCCCTGTTAAAAAAAGGCATTTTAAATGTTTAATAAACCATTACAAGCCGTTTAAAGCTATTAAAGGCATTTTAAATGTATTGATTTCAAAATACTGCTAAATGCCTTTTTTTAACAGGGTTCTCTTAAAAATTGCTATGAAGACCATATAAGAAACTACAAGCGTCGTGAATTGGCTCTGGAATGATACTTAGGTGGTATGTATGTAGATAGCAATAAAATACTCCAATTTTTTAATTTTTAGTCTCTATTGCTTTTTTAGAAAAAGAATAATATTTTTAGTAAAAAGTAGAGAGAAAAAAAAATTATAATTGACCTAACTAATTGAGTTAATAATACATATAAACTTTTATATGTATAAAAAAATGATAATTAAGATTTTAAGGAAAAAATAACTATAATCTAGTATTATAAAAACCTTGAAAAATTATACTTTTTTAACTATAATACAGATTTAGTACCGCTATGAAAATAGTTTTTAAGTCTTACATACTACCCATAGTATAGGTGCATGGCACCTGCCTCAATTCGAAAAATACAGTGTATCATAATTTTGTACAAAAAAAAATCTATAACGTAGTTTACAGTTTATCTGAGTAGTATAGTTTATCTCAAGTTTATATGTTGCCTTATAATTGAATGACAAAATATAGGAAAATAATGATTATTTAAATTTAGCACCACGAAAATACATGTTTGTATAACTATATTTTTCGCAATATTTGAGTTGATAGTGGAGCAAATCAATTGTTGATTTAAATCAGTGTTTCTAAATCTGGAGTGCCCGCACCCCTGGGGATGTCTGAAGGTATTTTTGGGGGTGCGGGAGAAACTAATAATAGACCTAATTTAAGTCAAGTAAAGAGGGCAATGGACGTCTAGTTTTATTTGTTTTGCAGAGTAGTGGAAGCAGTACATTAATAAATAAACAATTTAATAAAACATATCTTTAGAGGTAGAGATAAATGCAAAATAAAAAATATTTTAGAATCTAACTCTAAAATATGTAGAATATTAGTCCTCATTGTTTTAGTCATTGTTCATTTCACGCAGTTAAGAAAATATTATCCCTATAAAATAATTTGGTTATTATACTAGAAGCATACCTTACACTTAGAAGTTTTGAAAAACAATTCCACTGTGACAATGTTTCTATTTTACTTCATTATTTATAAACTTTGTTCGATTGCATACCTACACTCCTTGGACAGAATTTAGCTTTTCATTATTTAATTTACACGACTATTGCATGCCTTTTTCGAGAATTATAGTTACTATTAAAATCATATGAATGATTTTTTTATCTTTAATAATCACGTATAATGTAATAATCATATGTAAATAATAGTCGCAATAATTTTAACTGCCAATGTCAAAAAATCATAAAAATCGAAGCTTTTCTGAGGGATTCCTAGATAATTTTTTTAGTTTCTTTAACATTTATGAGCTATAGATTTTAATATTTTAATACATAGTAGTTTTATCATATCATTTTTTAACATTATAAACATCAAACTTACAAGATTTTATTTAGTTTGCGTCATATTTTTACGGTAATGTTTTTTTAGTACCGAATTTTATTTGTATATGGATACGAAAACTTAACACGGATTTAATTTGCTGGGAATTTTGATTTTTCAGAAATATGGATAAAATATGATGTTATTTGTTTTTACCTATGAATTAGAGCTTTGATTTTTTCAAAAATTTCTGAATCCTTATAGAACTACGAATCCAGATTTTAATATTGCTTCTTTATCAAACCAACGGTTAATCACTTATAAAATTTTGGTCAAATACTCATTTAATGTGATATAGAAAGTGAAAAAGTAATAATTTAATTTAATAATTAAAGCAATAGAATACTTATTAAATTTTGAAATCAACTTATTTTAAATGAAAAAAAAAAGAGTTTCATTTACGGTGATGTAGAAACGAAAATAACCCCAGCTAGGCTCTAGCGGATTAGCCGCTGGAAAATTGATTTATTAAATATACCTAAATATGGTAAACATTTTATGTTTGAACTTGATTCATTTTTGCATTGTACATAGAATTTTTTATCTGTGAAAAGGTCTTTCTAAAAGGTTGAATAATTGGATGGGCACAATGTTTGCTAACTTATGTAATAAACCTTAAGTAACGATAATTTACTAAATTTTTAAGTATCTATCTTCCTGGGATTAGTTTATTATGCTTGTTAGTATATATCCTAAATATATACCAATATGCTACCAATGATAAACTAATCCAAGGAAGGTTGATATTTAAAAATTCAGCAAATTATCCAGTATAAATTAGCAAACATTTTGCCCACTCAATTAGTCAATCATTTGGAAAGCTATTTAACAGCTAGAAAATTCTATGTGCAATGCAAATATGAATTAAGTTTTATGGGGGGAGGCATATGAGGTCCAATTTTGAAACGGGACAAAGCTCAGTAACATTGAAATGATTAGAAGAAGCTAAAGTAAAGGGTGATATCATTGATATAATGATATCATTCAGAGGGACCTTAACGTCGAGGATGTCATTCAATTCATTAAGCAGCTCACAATTCGATACGTAGAAAGGGTGAAAAAACATCCAAATAAGTTGGAAACACTAAATGACCTCCCTCCGACCACAAGAGACTAAAAAGAGAACACATTAATCGTTTTTCGTAATTTTATGAATTTTAACAAATTTTGGTCAAGCTGTTGTATGGTTTTGAATTTAAGGTCTTATTTTGATTTTTGGTATAAAGTTATTAAGATTTTTGTTACCATTTTTCCCGCGTGACGATAATCAGAAAAATGTGAATATTTTGCAATTTTGTAAAGTCCAACAAATGTAGACTAAAAATATCGTTTCTTAATTGTGATTAAAATAAGAATTAACAATTGGTAAATATATCGAAATATAACATAAAACATCAGGAAAATTCGAAATTAAAAAAATTAATGTCGAATCCAAAAAAGTTTGGGAATTTAATATACAAATAATTCCCCAAACTTGATTCGCACGCCAATATATTTTTATATAGTATATCTTCCTTCCTTTTTAAGACAAAAAAATTCTATATCTATATATAAATATAGCGATTACTATACCAAATAATTATCTTAATTTGAACAGTAATTTTCTGGGCTTACTTTCAAATCATCCCCCATATCTCTCACACATATACTTTGTCACCTTTTCTTTAATTGCACCGGAACGTGCAGGCTGTTTTTTAACTAATTCAACAGCAGAAGTTTAAATAAGGGTTGTCATAGTTAATTTTGGTGCCCCCTACAAATATAATAAAATCAAAAATACTATTAATTTTCTATCCCCTTTGATTAAAAATAATAACCAATAAATCGTTTAAGAAGAACGTAAATCAAATACTAAGTTAAAATTTAAGGTATTATAGGCTATAGTAACAAAAAAATATATATTAATAAAATTATAATACCCACTTGAGTAAATACCTACTTAGTAGAGTTTGCAATTTTGAATGACTTATCAATCGTTCTTAATCCTTATATTTTTGTTTCACCTTTACATATTTATAATTTTACAACCAGCTTTTCATTGAAACCAAACCTGTAGTTTCTATTTATTTATTTATTTTTTTTAAACAATTATATTGTAATCATTTCATGAATGAGCCACGCGTGGCAATTCTAAACCGATTAATTTCAAAGGTTCGTAATTAGGGGTTATTTATCATAATAATAATAATATTAGCATATATTTCAATTGATTCAATGCGGGTGATTTGACTTCAAAAAAGGGAGCATACAGCTGTTATTTTCTCCACTTAATATATTCACCAATTTAATAAATATATTATGATATATAGTATACATTATAATAGAATTTTTTTTAAGAAATAATAAAAAATCATTTAAATTCCGTTAGGTTTATGCGAAAAACTTTGATAAAGAAAATCGGACTGTAAGTGCTTTTAAAATTTATCATTTTTTTCTCAGTTGTATGACAAAAGAAGCGGCTACTTTCTTGAGGCAAGTAAATTCGAAGATCGACCAATAAAATCAATACGTTCAATATTGATCGGTTTGGGAAAATTTGGTGATGGAGATCAATGCTTTTTTTTATATTTGGCTAGGTTTATTCTATGTCAAGAAATCGAACTAAACCAAATCCCCACTCAAAAGTTTACATTGTTTTTCAAGTCTACATCTATTTCAATGCAATGATAGTTTTTGAATAAATCAATAGTTCAATAATCGAAGTTTTTCAATCAAGTTAACGCAAAAAAAATACAATGAAAAAAGGAAACTTAAACAATGTCAAGTGGATATATTTTTGTGATTGATTGCCTTTTTGAGTTTGAAAAGTTTTTTTTTAAGTTTTTTGAAAATTATTTTCACTGTGCCATTTTGAAACAATGAATTTTAAAAGTGGATTAAAAAAACGAAAATACGAGTAAGTTTTAACTGTTGCCTTTTAACGGAAAAAAAAAATAAATAAATCTCTACATTTCTTCTCTATTTTTCATTCTTTAGACCAAATTTTCCACTGATAACTAATGCACTTATACTTCTATTTTCACGTTTTTGTACTATAAACATTTACAAAAAAGTATTTCAAAGATAGAACTAGGTATTTCAATTTTGAAGGAAATATCCAAAAAATAGTTTTGAATAAAAAAGTAATTGTGAGTATTGTCGGCATAATGTATAAATAGTTACATATTTTGCAGATCTCAAAAACGATAAAGGATAGAAATCTGTGATTTTATTCTAGTGTGTATTTTGTATTGTTACATATACCTAGGTTAATACAAACTAAGAGTAAATACTACAACATACTATAACAGTTTTCAAAATTGAACTAACTTAAAAAGTCCTTGTCAAATCCTTCTCAAAATGAGTAATAAGCGAACATCGTTTTTTTTTAGTTTTAGATTACAACCTAAATAAATATTAGAATAACTATTTAGGTTTGCACATCCTTGGAATTTTTGTATTATAAAAGTATTATTAATTTAATTAAAGTGTAAAGAAAGGAAATCCGAATATAAATGATTATTTATTTTTGCATATCCGTTAAATTTTTGTATTATAAAAGTTTAATAATTTGATCATTGCGTAAAGAAAGGAAATCCGACTGCGACTACGTGTTAAAATTTCAATCGTATTTAAATATTTTATAATAAGATTTAAAAAAATATTAACAAAGAAAACAATGAGACTTTTTGTGATGAAATGGACAAATCAGAACAATTAAAGAGTTCAGATAGCTTAAACCAATTCCATAACTTATTGTCAAACTTTGCTTATAAAATGTGGATGAAAAACTTAATTATATAATGATAATTATTGTTCATTGAACGAACAAAATATTTGCATTTTTTTACATGGTTGAAAAAATTGTACTTTTGTGTACATTAAATAATTGCATTTTTATGTCTCACATTTTGGAAGGAATCGAACCGTAGGTCAAATTTTGGTCGAAGCCAAAACCGAAACTAAATGTTTGGTCTTAACTTTCAGCCTAACGATTTTTGCTGATTGGGTTATCTGAAATAAAAAAAAATATTTAAGCTTAGCTTGTAACTTTGTAACCTTAAAAGCATGGAATGAAGTAGAATCAATTGAGAGTATAGAAAATTGAATTTTGGCAAACTTTTGAAGAAAAAGTTAAGTTGCAATTTCATGGGTTTTTATGTTATGTTTTTGCTATAAAAAATATAAATAGTTAAGAATGTTTCTTAGATTTTAGTTTATTCCTTGCGTTAAGATGTGCTAATTCTACCTTATAAATTGGAAATCAGTCTTCTAAACGGTTTTTGATATACGATGAAGACAAATTTAAAAAACACAGTTTTAAGAAAAACACGCTTAAAGTTAAAAAAAATCGCAATATGAAAGAAAAACAAAGTAGAAAATGCAACATTGCCAGATATTGATGTACCTAAAGGAATATGACCCAATCGGCCCAATATTTCTTTTTTGCCTCAGGATTTTGCTCTAATGAGTTCACCTTTTTGCCTTCCACAATTCTCTGATTTTCCAACCCCTACCCCATCCCTCTTAGATCTTTCTTTGCCAAAAAAGCTTTTAATTAGTATAAAATATGTAATTATTGTTTAAAATTGATAATTAATAACTTACAGTATTGCCATTGTATTTCTTTTAATAACTTATTCATTGGTCTGAAAAACATAAATCTGACCTCTGGTACAGTAAAAAAACCTCTGCGAATAGAATGAAACCACATCAGATTTTTTTATTTAAGGGATGAAATTTAAAAGTTTAACATAAGTAGTGGCTTAAGAATATCCACTTAAAAGATCATTGTGGCTTACTAACTGTCAAAATTAATATGTAAATCTTTCAATATAAATTTAAATTGTTTTTGCTTCACACATCATAGTAATCCTATACAGTCTCAAACTAATTACTTCTAAAAGAAATAACGACTCGTCACATTGACGCCATAATTAATAGAACTTCTCAATACAATCTTTGGTTTTGTCTCTAGCTGAAATTTACGACCATAATAAACTTAACTAAGCCCCCAAACAATAACTCCTTTTTTTAGCTTCAACAAATTAGGGTAGGTCTTAACAACAGTCATAAACCATTGAAATTTTTTATATGAAAAAATAATTTATAAAACAATGGACATTTTTTGCTATTATTTAATCATAAAAACAAAAACAACCATTTCTACAATATTGCAAATTTAAGGCCTAAGTAATTAGTTCAATATGTTTTTAATGACTGCAAGATGTGATAAAAGTGTCAATTCTCAGCGGTTTCGGTTAATAAAACGGATTGTAAAATTTTTAATGATTTTATTTAATTAACGAAAATGAAATTTTCCATTTGGAAAATTAAAGAATAGCACGTATATTGTGCAAATAATAATTTGAACTATTTTCCCTTTTAATTAACGAAACGAAAATGAACTAGGAAATGCAATTTAATGATTTATTAAAACGTTATAATTTTTGTCGCTATTATTCTCAAAGAAAACAGCAATTACAAGTGGAAAAATCATAATTAAAGTGCTTTAGTTAATTTAAAGAATGTATTTTTTCCTTTTAAATGAAAGTTTACGTAGTGGTTTGTGGTGGTGTTTTAATTATTTTTTGTTCTAATATAACTCGTGAAAAAACACCTTTCATTACTAAAAGCGTCAAAAAAATTAAGTGGTATTTCTGCTGCCGATTAGTTTAGCCCAATCATATTTTTTTCAAAAAAAAAAAAAATGTTCCGTAAAGATTCTCAGGCGCATAATGCTTTATACATAGGTACGCATACAATCGTTGATTAAGAAATGTCCTCAGATTTAAGGCCTCATTTATATTATAACTAAAAAAATTAAATTAAAGAATTCAAAATAACATCCATGGATTATAAACAATTAATTAAAATAACAGAACAGTGAACAACAATTGTCCTAACGCAGATTATTGATTCTGCAACGTTTCAGCCATTTTATTTGGCCTTCATCAGGTGTCTCAATATACATGCGTCACAATATAAAACCAGTTGATGAAAAAAATTGGCAAACTCAAACGTCAAAACACACTACAATTTAAATTTAATTAAATTAAAGGTTTGCATAGGTGTGAGAACTTCAAAAACATATTTTTTAATAAATTATGTCCGTGGCAAAAAAAAACAGATTTTTATTATATTTTCATGACAACATTTTTATAGAGGGCGCAACGATGAACTTAAAAAAAGACGAACGAAATAAAGGATCACTTTTCTCTGGAACTGTTTGACGAAATTTGACAAAATTTGATACATTCTACTTATCATAACGTATTCTGAGAAATGAAATGTTATTTGAGAAGTGAAAAATATTGAAAAGTTTTTAATTGTCACGGGTTGAACCAAATTGAATCGAAATTCCGTCACTTTTTCACTCAACTGTCCTTCAGGAAAGCTTGAACCGTGAAAATGTTAGTTCAGTGACCAAACGTGTTATTATAAGTAAAATGTCACAAATGTTATCAAAATCGGTTCAGTGGTTCTCCAAAAAGTTGTTATCGTTTCAAAAAAGCTAGACAAAAAAAACATTTTGAAACTTTTGCGTCATTTTTATATAATTTTGTGAAAAATCGAAAATGCTATATTTTTTACTTTTCTAGACTAGGCAAAAATATTAAATAGTAAAGTATCACTTCTTTGTGAAAGTCTAGTTTTTTTTTTCTGGAAATAAGTTTCAACCGTTCTGGTTTTGTAGCTAGAATATTAAATAGAATTCATCATTATAATTACAAAATACTAGTGGCTATCTTTGAAATACTAACAGTCAACTCTGATACAACTGACAAATGACAAAAACTGGCCATTGAATGAAATCGAAATAACAGTTGGAACAAATGACAACAATCAGTTAGTTGAAATTTGAGACAATGATTATTAGGCTCATGCCACTTTTAGAACCATCAAATCTGGCAACGTTACATTTTCTACTTTGTTTTTAATTTAATTCGCAAATAAATCGACCCATAATGAAAATGTAGTCACAAAAAAGAAAATTATACCATATTCGAATTGAATTACCAAAAAAAAAACACGCAAATATAATACAAGGTAGTTACATAACATACAAGGTTATATATATTAAAAAACAAGGTAAAAATTGCAACGTTGCCAGATTTGAGGGTTCTAAAAACACTTGAGACGATTATTATAGTTGGTTTTCATTTAAATGTTTGTGTTTATATCTTTGTTCTCTGTCCTTACCGACATAAATATACCAATATTTGCCTATAATTATATTGATTAGAAATATTTTATTATTATTTCAATAAATTTGAAAAATTGTGATTAAAATTTTAGTGAAAAGTTTATTCTTTGCTCGACAACGTAAAACTAATTTATAAAATTTAAAAACATAAAAGTTACTTTTGGTTAAAAACCACATACATTATCTCGCATAATTGGCTTGGTTTATATTTTACATGTAGCAGAAGTTACCCGATTGGATACATGCGCAGTTGCATTTTGTTTAGTTCAATCCTGATTTGTGAACATAACAACCCAAACCAAATTCCGTAATAACATTTATTAATTTCTTCTTATAGTGCACTTAAAGAAGTATAGCTTTTAAAAGAAAGGAACGAAAATTATTTTTTTATGTTAATCAAATAATACTAAAATTTGTTGTCAATTCCAAGTGATAAGTTTTTGATAACTTCAAAAAGCTATTTGTGTTTTTTTTAAAATAATTTATCCTAAATTATATTATAATAATTTTTCCTAGACATGCTCCCCATTTTTATGTTTGGTATTCGAATTTTATTTCAAAAGTATTCTCGTCTACTCGTTTTAAACTTTACGTCGTTTTCAAGTTTTAATTCGTCCATATTTACTGGAAATTTTCTCATTGTCTTTTATTTAAATTGATACATTTTTTCTTATATTAAAACTAGAAAAGTGACGAAATACATAGGATATTACTAGTACCTTTCCGTAAAATATTCACAGCCAACACTGACAGATGGCAAATATTGGCAATTGAATGAAATGGAAATGACAATTGAAACAAATGACAACAATCAGTTAAATCAAATTTGTGTTTTAATATTTTTTTTTGTTTTTGTCGGCATACATACCTACATACTTAATATATATGTTTGCCTATTATACTGTCAAAAAAACTTCACGTCTGTATCTATTCAGACTAGACTTTATGAAGTCAAAATAATCAAAAAGGTCGCAACATATAACTAGTAGTATAATGTAATAAAGATGAACAAAAGTTATAGGTCTTGCCACAGTAAAAGGATTATGGGAAAACCATTCTTGAACCTAATTACTGAAATACTTAATGTCACAAGAAAAGAAGTTAGAGTGGCTTATGTCCTACAAACGGATTACGAACTGAAGAAACACCACAAAAATTAGAGTATATGTGGGTGATCCAATATGCAGATTTTGCCAGGCAACGGATGCAATTCTTTTAAATGTCCTGTTGAAATTAAACACTTTTAATGGATAAGGAACTAGAGGTAACAACACTCAGAACCAAGAAATAGTCGTACAACACCTAAAATTCCAGTCGCTGAGATTTGCTCAGCCACTAGACCTCAAATTGGTGAAATCTGGATCCAGGAAATATAATAATAAGCCCTAAAAGTTGAGGCTCATTTAATTCATTTTGGATAATTCAATTAAATAAAACAATAGGTCTCGAAAATTTTTGCAAGGCGAATCCTTGTTTTGGCAAAAAAAAATCTTTGTTTATTTTGTCCTTATTTGGCAAGAATCAAGTTTTATAGTCACCATGGTTTAGTTGGAAAAGAAGTTTTTTGCTATAAGTTGTCCCTAGTTTTCGAACTATAGAGATTAAAATTACGAATGATTTATCTCGTGGCCAAACTTAAGGGTGGCTACTATTACAACTTTGTCTTCTCTTTAAAAGACGAAACATTCTTTACTTGTGTTTATGGAGTAACATAAAATTTGACTCATCCATTGCGTAATCCAAAGCAAAAAATTATAGTTCTTTTATATGCTTACTTGTAATAATTCACCCAATCATAAGATAATTATTTAAATTTATCGATAACTCATACAAACACTGACAAGTTTATTTCGTGAATTTTATAATAAGTGATGAATATTTTATGACTGTAAATTTTTTACTCGTTGTTAAGTCGAAATTTTTCATTTTTTGAGTAGTGATTTGTTATAAAGCCATAGTCATATGCAATATGTTTTTTATACTGATTTTATTCCAAAATTTCGGCATGAATTATTTTTATACGGCGATACTTAGCTCGAATTTGTCGCTAGAACATGTTTTCCGAACACATAAAATAGATAAAGTAATTCGTTTTTAAAGTATATTTTGACGATTGTTTTCTCGTTTTTGAATTTTTTTAAAATATTAAGGAAATAAAGGTAACGGTGAGGTGAGTGATGCGCTGATACGACCGATACGGTTTGACCAGTGGTTCTCAACGTAGGGCAAAACAATTTGAATTTTAAACGGAAAAAATTAAACAATTAAAGACATACTAAGTTATAACTATTGCACATATGCAATGTTCCATTATTTTAAAAATTTAATAAATTGCCAATTAAATTATTCCTGTATCATCCATAGTTATTGGTTGTTTCTTGAAAAAATACCCAAAACTATTTGCTGAGGTTTAATTTTAAGAAGTTTGACTACTTCTGGTGATATAGACAATGTCTTTTAGTCGGCGGATGCGGGCGTGAGTGCGGATTTTTCTGAATCAGTAAAAAAGCAATTGCCCAAATTGATCGAAATTGATTCCAAATTGTTGGACATAATTTGAAGAGGACATAATTTTAATGGAATCTAAGACTTATACTAAACGATTATTCATTTTTAATAGAAATAAAATTAAGGTGTCCCACTAGCACAAGTAGATAAAAATATTAGTACTCTCGATATATCTACACAATATGAAATATAGTTAAGGCCATCAAAGCGTTTTGGTCTTAATTGGCAACAATGGATTTGATTTTTCAATGGATCGAAGAAATCCACTTTTTATCGAACAAAGTTATAATTTTTATTTAAGTATATACTCGTATTTTGAACTTATCTAAAATATTTATGATCCTTTTTTGTCAATATATAAAAAAGCTGATGTGTGCGCCGGGTGACTTCCTTTTACGCAACTATACATTTTACCTTAATTTACTGTGGAGATTCAAATTTTGTTAATACAACAATTGTTATGGTTTCATTATAGTTTCTTTAAATTTCTTTAAAAATATTAGTCTAAGTACTGTCATAGTACTTGTATCATGTATCATGTATCATGTATACGTCCCGGATTCGAGATTTGTATCCCGAGGCCCCCATTCGAAAATCATTTGTCCCGATCGATAGAAAACTTCGAATACAAGAGCCAAACCTACTTCTTCTTCCTTGTTCTGGGGACTTCTCCAACGATTTCTTCTGCGCTACGTCCTAAGAGAACTATTGCGCCTCAGCTTTACTTCTAGTTCTAACTGATCAGGTCTGCTTCTGAGATCAATTTCAGAAGACTGGTAATTGCATCATTGAGTACTTTTCCCAGAGCTCATGTCTGGGTGGATCAAGAAGGCTGAGACAACTTTGAGCCTTAGCTGGGCAGTCTAGTAGTGTATGGGAGGCAGTCTACTCTCCCCCGCCGCATTTCCTGCATGCACTTAACTCAGTATTTTTCCCTATAGTTTGAAGATTCTTTCTCAAGTTGTAGTGTCCTAGGTTCAGAAGTTTTTTAATATGTTCTTTCTGAGGCTCCTTTATCATATCTTTTGAGAATTTTCCACCTGAATAATTATTCCAGGATTTTATTTGCTCATTTTGAGTCCATTTCGGCTGTTTTAGTGTTGTGCTAAATATACCTACTCGTATAGCAGGTTCCGAACCCACAAATAGCATATTTCAGCCTACTCTTGCAAGTTCGTCTGTTTTCTCGTTACCTTTAATGCCAAAATGCCCCAACACCCAAGCAAGTGTTATTTTGTTAGATGTCGTCATCTGGATGAAGAGTTTTTGGCATTTCCAGATCAGTATGGAGTTCGTCTCCTAAGAAACCTGGTAAGAAACGTCTGCTTAGATTTTGTACATACAGACACATCTATCAAAACAAAATTTTTATTATTGTTTTTAGAGATTGTGATGTTTTTTACAATGAATATAGATGCATATTCCGACAATTATGGCAGCCTAATCTACGAACCAGAGACCATTTTTATTGGGTGTTGGTTTATTGTTTCGTATAATTGTGAATTTCAGGCTCATGTTCCTTTTAGCGACATCAATATTTGGCAAAGTGTTGAAAATGTGGGTTGAGTTCTTAAAAACAGCCTATACGTTATTTATAAGAGCCAACGCAAAATTCTGGATAGATATCATTCATAAAAAAGGATAAATAATAGTTGCTGCATGAGAACAACATCTTACTAAACGGTTTCGCGAGTAATTCGGGTCAAAATGAAAATCTAACTACAAAAGAGCATTTAACGAAGAAATCGCAAATGGATAAAAAAAATAACAGAAAATGCAACGTTGATATTGATGATGAGATATTGGTATGAAGAGATTATTTATGTCGCTAAAGAAGACATAAGCCTCCAAATCAATCTATTATTTGAAAACTAGAAACTTTCTGGAATATATTGACAGCCCAATACTGACAAAACTGACAAATAGCAAAAATTGACAATTGAACGAAAACGAAATGACAGTTGAAACCAATGACAACAATCAATTAATACAAAACTGAGACAATAATTATTATATTTGTATTACACTCACATATATGTATTTACATTCTTTGTTCTCTGTCTTTATCGCCATACATATATTTGCCTATTATATTGACATGAAAAGGAAAAATTGTGTTTAAATTGCATTATATTTTAGTTATCCCAAACCACTTATAACTGGTGTGCCAGTTCAGGCATTACCGGAAGAGGCTACGGCAAAGGAATGAAAACATCTTTTTAATTATACCAAAGAACTATAATTTCTCACGTGCGTACATAGGTACACACACCATTTTTTTTTCAACTTTGTATTCACAACCTAATTAATTTCACCCGTTAGGGTGACATAAAAAAAAACATATACTATTTAGTTATGATGGCGATTCCTGAACATATAGCGAAAATAATTTTAAAATTTCTAATAAATACCGAAAGAACGGTATTTAAACTTGTTAATACCGGTAATACAAAATTGTATAAATAACTCAAAATACCGGTATTTTGTATTCCGGTATGGCAGTATTGCAATTCTTAGTTACGCCTAAACTATTTTGGTACAAATAAAACGGATTCTTTCAAAACCTTCGCAAACGATTTTCCATCGATTGGCAATAACAAATTGAAAAATTCATATTTTAAAATTTCTCTGGCTAATTGGCGCATGCTATTACAATCTTTTGAATTTTTTACGTAGGTATTCATTAACCTTATGCTTAGAAAACTGTTTCCTATTTTCTTTTGATTAGTATTAAATCTATTGCAAACTTTACATTTTATCAGTGAATGTTACTCCACCTTACGGAATTCTTCATTGTTCAAAAGAAAATAATAATTTCGAAGAATTTTTTTCGGAAAATTGAATAAATTATTAAGTTATTAAGAAAAATTAAGTTTTTTTTTATTCGATTGAAAATAATAAAATTGATATTTGCTTAGGAAAAACAATCCTTTGTATAAGATTGTAGATTCCCTTCTTTTTTAATTAAAACAATAAAAATTAATTGTTAAAAATTGTAATCACTTACTTATGGTTAATAAAACAATTATAAATTACTAATAAAATATGTCTCCTTCTTGTCGAGACAAATCGAACGCATTATCTTTCCCAATAATTAAGGACGACCACAGTGCCTTCTAATTCTGTGGCTTTCTTTGAAAATGTAAAGGTAAACGATTTGTTGAAGATTTTGTTCAATTGCAGACACTGTTTGGATCCTGTTTGAGTCCTTCATCTTCCATGCGACCTCATTAGTATTCAAAACAGCAGACAATCCTAATAGAAGTCGGATATTTATTTTCTAAGTGTCGGGGTTGATTTTGAAATTTGTCATCGCTCTCCCATTTCATTTCGGGATAGTACGGTCCAGGGACGACAACAGAGGACTTTTTTGTGTGGAACCGACCACTTGTTTGTGATATTTCGAAAATTATTGTGGTTGTAACAAGTGCCTGCCATATGCATCTAATCATTGTTGGTTTTTTAAAGAGCTGAAGTTCGAACGAAAAAAAAATGAATTTAAGTGATTTTGTGATATTTTTAATATTTTTAATTTCTTGTAAGTAAAAATTTATTTTGTACTGAGAGTTTTTTTAAATTTAATTAATCATTTTAGGCTTAACAAACGTTTCTAGTGAAATGAAAAATGAGACTGATTCAGAAAAAAATATTACTAACGTAACGAATTTTACCGTCAATGGTAAATTTCAAACCAACGGATTTAAAATTTATGAAATTTTTGATGATTTCAAATCCAAGACTTTGGAAAATTCATCCATTGTTCAAATGGATGTTTTGTCTACCTCACAACCAGAATACTCAACAGAAACTTCTGTAAAAATTTCGACATCGGTAGAAGTTGGAACTAAACAGAACGATTCGATTTCCACTTTTCAAACAACGAGTTTTCCTCTAAGTGAAGATATTGTTTCGGAAATTTCTGAGCACACTATCGAACCATTCGTTTCTAAAATACCATCCAAAAATCAAATTAAAAGCCATGAAAATATAACGGAAAATTCTTTGTTTTTATCAAAAATTTCCAATACATTAAATCAATCAGAAAATGCCAATAATTCCGGAGACCTAACTTCAAGATTCGCGTTAAATTCTGAATCTGCATTACGGTTTCCCGATGAAGAAATCTCGACAACGACCGAACCATCTGCCGTCGAAACATCTTCGCCAAAAGTTTTTATAAGCAAACCAAATCCTTACCAAACATCTTCAGAAAAGACAATTTTACCTTCAATTTTAAACTTAACGGATCCATTTGATGATATGGTAACGACTACGGAAATTTTTCTATCGATGCGTTCACCAAATGAAAAATTAAACACTGAATCCACTATTCCAGAAGAATGGAATGAAAATATTGACCCAACTGAATTTTTTCACGTCTTAAGTACTACAGAAGATTCAATTCCATTTAAACGAGAAACTTCTGATGAAAATTCTGCATCTGAAACATCTTTCCCTTCTGAATTCATAAATGAAATACCAACATCTTTTTCAACAAATATTCCATTATCTGCCACTGATTTTACAAAAATAGTTCAAACAAATTCAAAAGAAATTTTTGAAGTGAGTTCTGTAACACCAACTAGCATCTTGACATCAGAAAGTTCAGAGTTTTCTTCTGAAAATTCCATTGGAACAAAAATTCCAACTAATTTCACATCAGAACCTCAATCTACCATAAAGATAGATTTAACATCAGGAACTTCAAGTGAAACTTTTTTAACATCTCTACAATCAACCGGCGCCGGTTCAGAAGTAACTACTACAGAAAATACTTTATTTTCTATCGAAAATTTTTCACAAAGAACTTCAACGACAGAACCAAATCCACCTTCAGCAAATCCTTTCCCAGGTTCTGAAGCAACAAATACTTTTTCAACTTCTGAGATGGCGACAGAATTGTCATCCTTAGCAACAGATTCATCCACGTCAACAGCTTCAACTGATTTTTCAAAACTTACAACAAAAACATCTTCAATCACTTCAACTGAAGCAACAACTATCCCGGAAGAAGTGATATCAACAATTTCACCTTTTATAACTGTAACTTCTGAAATTTCAACCGAAGCAACTCAATTTACTCCAACTAACCCTACCGCTGAATCTTCTAAAACAATAAATTACTTCCCAAGTATAACTCCAAATATTTTCACAGAAATTGTACCGCCAACTACTGAAAATTTTTCTACTAATGTTTCTACTACGAAAACAGCCACAGAAACAAACCCATCGTCTTTTCCAACAGAAATTCCATCATCAATTCCTACTAAAATAACATCTATAACTTCCATTATTTCAATCCCCCCAACATCAAAATCTCCAATAATTTCTACTGAATCAGTTCCGATACCAAATCCGAGCACTGCCTCCATAACGCCTGCTCTTTCTACTTTATCAAATCAACCAACTAACACTGTATCTTCAGGATTTCCCTCCACAACTCCAATCCAGGCAACCACAAATTTTCCTACAGTCAAACCTATTTCAACGACAATTTCAATCACAAATCCAACAGATGAAACAGTTAATTTTTCAACAGTAACATTTCCAATTTCTACATCTCCAGTAAGTCTACCTGAAATTTTTCCGGTTAGTAATCCGTCGACTACGACATTCCAAACGACTCCAAATTTTGCTACGGAAACAATCTCAACCGATATTCCAACGACAATCCCTACAAACAAAACCTTTTCTTCTACCATTCCAACCCCCACACCTATAACTATAAACATTATAACTGAGACAATTTCAACATCAAACCCAGTTACGGAAATATTACTGCCTAGTATTCCTACAAAAAGAAATCCTTCAACAATTACCTTTCCTACAGACACTCCTCTTTCTGTTCCAACGTATTCAACCACAGAAGTAACAAAAACCAATTCTAACAATGTAACAATTTCGAATCCAACGAATACTTCAACTACATTTTCAACTACTTTCAGTGTCTCTATGTCCTCTAAGTTTCCAACAACAATTTCTACAGACAAAATAACTGTTACATCAACTTCTAAAACATCCGCCCCCATAAAACCTTCAACTGAAACTATTCCTACATTAAACCCAAATACAGAAGTATCAATGTCAACTAATCCTACGGAAAAAAGTCCTCCCACAAATACTTTTCCTACAGAAAAACCTACTTCATTTCCTACACATTCAACCAAAGTAGCAACTGAAACAAATTTCCCTACGTCAGTAACTTTTCCAATCGATATTTCCAAAACAATTTCAACAGAAAATACACCTACGTTTTCTACGGGAACAAATCCCAGTTTTACAACTTCACAAATTTCTCCTCAAACTTTTCCAACGACTGATGTATCGCAAACAACTGCAACCATTTCGACAGAACCTGTATCACAAACAACAAATACTTTTCCCACAAGATTTCCTTCTACAGAAACCAGTTTCTCTACGTTCCCAACTGAGGGCCTCTTATCAATTTCTACAGACAAAACAACTGTTACTTCTACTTTTGTAACATCCACGCCAAGAGTTATAAAAACTTCAACTGAGACCATTCCAACATCAAACCCAAATACTGAAGTATCAACGTCAATTAATCCTACGGAAAAAAGTCCTTCCACCAATACTTTTCCTACTTCATTTCCTTCACATTCAACTGAAGTAGCGACTGAAACAAATTTCCCTACGACAATAACTATTCCAACTGATATTCCTAAAACAATTTCAACAGAAAATACACCTACGTTTTCAACTGGAATAACTTCCAGTTTTACAACTCCACAAATTTCTACTCAAACTTTTCCAACGACATATATATCGCAAGCAACTCCGACTATTTCGACAGAACCTGTACCAAAAAAAACAAATTCTTTTCCCACAAGATTTCCTTCTACAGAATCTAGTTTCTCTACTTTCTCAACTGAAAGTCTTACTTCTATTTCTACAGACAAAACACCCATTACTTCAATAATTACTACACCTACATTAACAACTATAAACCCTTCAACTGAAACAATTTCAACCTGGAACTCAAGTACGGAAATAGCAACATCTAGTATTTCTACAGATAAAAGCGTTTCAACCAATACTTTTCCTACAGGAACTCCTCCTTCAATTCCTACACATTTAACCACAGAAGTGACAGAAACAAATTTTCCTTCAACTATGACGATTCCTACTGATATTCCCGAAACAATTTCAACAGAAAATACGTCATCGGTTTCAACTACAACAACTTTAACGTTTACAACTCCTCAAATCTCTACTCAAACTTTTCCAACGACAAAAATATCACAAACAACTCCGATAACTTCTACAGAAACTATAACCCAAAAAACAAATACTTTTGCCTCAAGATTTCCATCTACAGAAACATCCACAGAAATCAGTTCACGCACAGACTCAACTAAAGTTCCAGTATCCATTTCTACCGATCATATTTCGCAAACAACTCTAATTAATTCTACAGTAACTGTACCACAAACGATAAATACTTTTCCCACGAGATTTTCTTCTGCAGGAACTTCAACAAAAATCAGTTTCCCTACAGTCTCACCTGAGGTTCTAACATCAATTTCTTCAGAGAAAACGGCTCCTTCTTCAACGACCCCTATACCTACATCAGCGACTACAAACACCTCAACTGAAACAATTCTAACTTCAAACCCAAGTACAAAAATATCGACGCCTAGTAATCCTACAGAAAGAAGTCCTTCAACAAATACTTTTCCTACAGAAACGCCTCCCTCAATTGCTACGCATACAACCACAGATGCGACAAAAAACAATTTATCGTCCATTATTACTAATCCAACCGAAGTTCCCAAAACAAACCCAACAAAAAATACGCCTTCGGTTCCAACAGCAATACCTTTAACTTTGACAACTTCTCAAATTTCTACTGAAACTTTTCCAACGACTCATATATTCCAAACAATTCCAACTATTTCTACAGTAACTACCCGACAAACGATGAATACTTTTCCAACAAGTTTTCCTTTCCCAGAAACATCAACAAAAACCAGTGTCCCCACAGTTCCACCTGAAGTTTCAACATCAATTTCAACAGAAACAATGGCTATTACTTCATCGATTACTACACCTACATTTACAACTATGAACATTTCAACTGAGACCATTCCAACATCAAACCCAAGTACAGAAGTATCAACGTCAACTATTCCTACGGAAAAAAACCCTCCCACAAATACTTTTCCTACAGAAATTCCTCCTTCATTGCCTCCGCATTCAACCATAGTTGCGACCGAAACAATTTCAACAGTAAATACACCTACGTTTCCAACTGGAACAAATCCCATTTTTACAACTTCACAAAATTCTACTCAAACTTTTTCAACGACCGTATCGCCAACAACTCCAACTATTTCGACAGAAACTGTTCCACAAGTAACAAATACTTTTCCAACTATGCTTTCTTCTATGGAATCATCAACGAACACCGTATTAACAACGATCTCAACAGAGGTCCCAACATCAATTTCGACCGACAAAACAATTATTCCTTCTATAATTACTACTCCTATATCGACAATCATAAACACCTCACCTGAAACTATTCCTACCTCAAAACCAATTATAGAAATAACGACGCCTAGTATTCCTACAGAAAGAATTACCTCAACACATACTTTTCCTACAAGGACACCTCCCTCAATTCCTACACATTCAACCACTGAAGTAACAGAAACGAATTTCCTCTCAACTAATACTATTCCTACTGATGTTCCCAAAACAATTTCAACAGAAAATACTCCTTCTGTTCCAACTGCAACAGTTCCAACGTCTACAACTCCACAAATTTCTACTGAAACATTGCCAACGACCGTATCACAAACAACTCCAACTATTTCAACAAAAACTGTTCCAACATCAACAAATACGTTTCCAACTATGATTCCTTCTACAGTAACTTCAACTGAAATCGGAGTATCTACGTTCCCAACGGGGGTTCCATCATCCATTTCGACAGATAAAACGATTACTACAACTGCACCAACAACTATAATTACTTCAACTGAAACAATTCCAACGTTAAACCCAAGTACGGAAATACCAACGTCTAGTATTTCTACAGAAAGAAGTTCTTCAACAAATACTTTTCCTACAGAAATTCCTCCTTCAATTCCAACACATTCAACCACAAAAATGACAGAAACAAATTTCCCTTCAACTATGACGATTCCTACTGATGTTCCCAAAACAATTTCAACAGAAAATACTCCTTCTGTTCCAACTGCAACAGTTCCAACGTCTACAACTCCACAATTTTCTACTGAAACATTTCCAACGACCGTATCGCAAACAACTCCAATTATTTCAACAAAAACTGTTCCAACATCAACAAATACGTTTCCAACTATGATTCCTTCTACAGTAACTTCAACTGAAATCGGAGTATCTACGTTCCCAACGGGGGTTCCATCATCCATTTCGACAGACAAAACAATTACTACAACTGCACCAACAACTATAAATACTTCAACTGAAACAATTCCAACGTTAAACCCAAGTACGGAAATACCAACGTCTAGTATTTCTACAGAAAGAACTTCTTCAACAAATACTTTTCCTACAGAAATTCCTCCTTCAATTCCAACACATTCAACCACAAAAGTGACAGAAACAAATTTTCCTTCAACTATGACGATTCCTACCGATGTTCCCAAAACCATTTCAACAGAAAATACTCCTTCTGTTCCAACTGCAACAGTTCCAACGTCTACAACTCCACAATTTTCTACTGAAACATTTCCAACGACCGTATCGCAAACAACTCCAATTATTTCAACAAAAACTGTTCCAACATCAACAAATACGTTTCCAACTATGATTCCTTCTACAGTAACTTCAACTGAAATCGGAGTATCTACGTTCCCAACGGGGGTTCCATCATCCATTTCGACAGACAAAACAATTACTACAACTGCACCAACAACTATAAATACTTCAACTGAAACAATTCCAACGTTAAACCCAAGTACGGAAATACCAACGTCTAGTATTTCTACAGAAAGAACTTCTTCAACAAATACTTTTCCTACAGAAATTCCTCCTTCAATTCCAACACATTCAACCACAAAAGTGACAGAAACAAATTTTCCTTCAACTATGACGATTCCTACCGATGTTCCCAAAACCATTTCAACAGAAAATACTCCTTCTGTTCCAACTGCAACAGTTCCAACGTCTACAACTCCACAATTTTCTACTGAAACATTTCCAACGACCGTATCGCAAACAACTCCAATTATTTCAACAAAAACTGTTCCAACATCAACAAATACGTTTCCAACTATGATTCCTTCTACAGTAACTTCAACTGAAATCGGAGTATCTACGTTCCCAACGGGGGTTCCATCATCCATTTCGACAGACAAAACAATTACTACAACTGCACCAACAACTATAAATACTTCAACTGAAACAATTCCAACGTTAAACCCAAGTACGGAAATACCAACGTCTAGTATTTCTACAGAAAGAACTTCTTCAACAAATACTTTTCCTACAGAAATTCCTCCTTCAATTCCAACACATTCAACCACAAAAGTGACAGAAACAAATTTTCCTTCAACTATGACGATTCCTACCGATGTTCCCAAAACCATTTCAACAGAAAATACTCCTTCTGTTCCAACTGCAACAGTTCCAACGTCTACAACTCCACAATTTTCTACTGAAACATTTCCAACGACCGTATCGCAAACAACTCCAATTATTTCAACAAAAACTGTTCCAACATCAACAAATACGTTTCCAACTATGATTCCTTCTACAGTAACTTCAACTGAAATCGGAGTATCTACGTTCCCAACGGGGGTTCCATCATCCATTTCGACAGACAAAACAATTACTACAACTGCACCAACAACTATAAATACTTCAACTGAAACAATTCCAACGTTAAACCCAAGTACGGAAATACCAACGTCTAGTATTTCTACAGAAAGAACTTCTTCAACAAATACTTTTCCTACAGAAATTCCTCCTTCAATTCCAACACATTCAACCACAAAAGTGACAGAAACAAATTTTCCTTCAACTATGACGATTCCTACCGATGTTCCCAAAACCATTTCAACAGAAAATACTCCTTCTGTTCCAACTGCAACAGTTCCAACGTCTACAACTCCACAATTTTCTACTGAAACATTTCCAACGACCGTATCGCAAACAACTCCAATTATTTCAACAAAAACTGTTCCAACATCAACAAATACGTTTCCAACTATGATTCCTTCTACAGTAACTTCAACTGAAATCGGAGTATCTACGTTCCCAACGGGGGTTCCATCATCCATTTCGACAGACAAAACAATTACTACAACTGCACCAACAACTATAAATACTTCAACTGAAACAATTCCAACGTTAAACCCAAGTACGGAAATACCAACGTCTAGTATTTCTACAGAAAGAACTTCTTCAACAAATACTTTTCCTACAGAAATTCCTCCTTCAATTCCAACACATTCAACCACAAAAGTGACAGAAACAAATTTTCCTTCAACTATGACGATTCCTACCGATGTTCCCAAAACCATTTCAACAGAAAATACTCCTTCTGTTCCAACTGCAACAGTTCCAACGTCTACAACTCCACAATTTTCTACTGAAACATTTCCAACGACCGTATCGCAAACAACTCCAATTATTTCAACAAAAACTGTTCCAACATCAACAAATACGTTTCCAACTATGATTCCTTCTACAGTAACTTCAACTGAAATCGGAGTATCTACGTTCCCAACGGGGGTTCCATCATCCATTTCGACAGACAAAACAATTACTACAACTGCACCAACAACTATAAATACTTCAACTGAAACAATTCCAACGTTTAACCCAAGTACGGAAATACCAACGTCTAGTATTCCTACAGAAAGAAGCTCTGCAACAAATACTTTTCCGACAGAAATTCCGCCTTCAATTTCTACACATTCAACCACGGAAGTGACAGAAACAAATTTTCCTTCATCTATTACTATTACAACTGATGTTGCCAAAACAATTTCAACAGGAAATACGCCTTCGGTTATAACTGCAACAGTTCCAACGTTTACAACTCCAATTATTTCAACAGAAACTTTTCCCACTATGCTTCCCTCTACGGAAACATCAACTGAAAGCAGTCAGAACACATTTTCAACTGAAATACCAACATCAACTCCGACCAAAATTCCAATTCCAAGTACAGATTCAACACCCTCATTTTCAACTATAACAGTTTCTACTTTTACAACCCCAAAAAATCCAACTGAAACTTTTCCAACCGTAACTTCGACTGAAATATCTGAAACAATTTCTACAGAAACTGTACCACAAACAACCAATTCTTTTCCTACTACAATACCGCCAACAGAAATATCAACTGAAATCATCCATTTTACTTCCTCAACAGAAGTTTCAACATCAATTTCAACAGATATAACGACAATTATTTCTACTATCACCATCCCAATATCAACAACTCCGGAAGTTCCAACTGAAACTTTTCCAACCATGAATCCAAGTACTGAGATATCTTCGCCTACAGTTAGTGTTTCTACCTCAGCAACTAATACTTTCCCGACAAAAATACCTCCGACAATTCCAACCGACTCAACTACAAAAATATCAACTGAAACTTTCTCAACACCTACATTTTCTACCGAAACTGTTACCACTGTTAATCCAACCACAGAAATGTCCAGCACTAATCCCACATTCTCTACCGTTACCATTCCTACTTTCCTAACGAACACTTTTCCTACGTTATTTCCGACAACAAAATCAACTGCCAATACGGAGGTTTCAACAATAGCTACCGAAACTATGCCAACATTTTCACCTACTTCTACGGAAATTCCCACAGAAAATACACGAACGGAAACGATTCCATCAACGAAAATCACACGTCCACCAACTGAATTCCCGACTGAACAAACTCGAACAGAGTCAACAATTATAAGTACAGTAAGTCGGCCAATGCCATCCACTTTACCTCCAATTACAATCCCAACAGTTGGTCCAACTGGAATTGAAACTGTAACCACTCGCCAGCAGACTTTTCCAACATTTCCTCCTACAACCCCAACATTCCCAACTTTTCCTACAACAACACCAAATATCATCACATTTTCGACTCTTCCTTCCGTTACACCAACAACTCCAGTTTTTCCAACTATTCCACCATTTTCAACTACCACAGATATGCCAACTGAAACTACGACCGATATCATTACCTCTGAAAATCCAATCACTCGAACTACAATTATTCCTTCATCAACACTAAGACCAACACCGTCCTCACCTTCTCCTCCTGGACTACCAGGTCTTATTGTTCCTCTTATTCCAATTGCCCCAATTGTTCCAATTATTGGTGGAGGCGGCGGTGGTGGTGGAGGAGGAGGAGGAGGAGGAGGTGGAGGCGGAATTGATCTTTCTAATCTTAACGTTCCTGTATTTATCACAAAGTTCAAACCTGTTTTTGTAAAGCCGGAAATTCATAAGCCAATTTTTGTTTCAAAAGTAACACCACCAAGTATGAAAGACCCACTATTACTTCCACCTCCGGTTGATTCAGGAAATTATGCTTTTGATTACGAATCGTATGCTCCGTATGGACATGATAGAATCCATCCGACGACTGAAAATGATGCCGAACGAGCAGATTCAAATATTTTTGCTGTTACTACTAATTTTCCAATTCACTCATTAAATTTTAGTAATACAAACTCTATTGAAATTCAAAATCAATTTGTATCAATTACGACAAATGTAGTTGAAACAACCAAAGCAGTCACTACAACTGAACCACCCGACACGATCGATTACTCAAATACGGTGACCAATTATTTGATTCCTAGCAATGAGATTCCTACTTATGAAATTCGAGATGAATATCGCATTTGCACTCTAGCTAGAATGAAACTAGCTATTTCGCTTGTATATGATCGAGAGAAAAAAAAATCGGTAAGGTTTTCCAATCAAATTAAACTTTTATCTCAAATTAAACTTTCTCTTTTTCAGACTGTATTTTCAATCCCAGAAAACGCAGTTTATCGAGGAAATTGTGACGAATATAGCACATATTTGGAAATCTCCTGGATTCCTAACTTTAATATAACCGAAAGAAATGAAAGACAATATGAAGTAAGTCAACTTCGATTTGAAATTGTGCACAAAAATGGCCGATTTTTCGTTCGAAAAATAAATTCCTATATCATTCTGGATGAGTATGTGTTGGGTCGAGACGATACCGAATACTACCACATAGCTTTGATTGGTGAAGTCAACGATTTACGCCTAATGGAAGCTCCTATTGGCAACAGTTATGCTTGTCGACACGTCGAGTCGATTTCTTTATCGAAGGATTTGGTTCTTTTCGTATCAGAAATTCGATTTGAGGCATTTAGTAGCAAAAAAGACGGAAAATTTTCGACTGGTAAGAATTTTTTTTATTTTTTTTTTCGCATTTTGTACATTTGCACAACGGAACCATTATAAGGTAGCTCTTAACCCAATTAAAAAAAAGCATTTTGAAATCATTACCTACATTAAAAATGCCTTTGATAATTTTAAACGACTTCTAATGGGCTTTTTGAACATAAAAATGTCTTTAAATTTCTTTTTGCTATCATGCTACCACTTCAAAATGACATAAATGCAACTGAAATATTGCTTCAACACTAAGAAATCTCGAGATAGAAGAATATGTTGTCTTTGTTATACTCTATCAGAGCTGTCGGAAAAAAGTATCTTAGTTACTTTAAAATAATTTAGATACTTCAAAATATCTAAGATACTGTATCTTAGTTTCTTCATTTTTGGCAAAAAGTATCTAGTATTTTAGATACTGTAACGATTTTGACAGTTATTTACATTTGAAGAGTTCGTTAAGGATTTGTGTTAGGACATACAATACACCAATTTATATAGTTACGAAAATGTTATTTATTTTACACAATACACTTATTTATTTTTACAATAATCACCATTTCACTGTTTATCACTGCTTGTTTATATCTGACTGTTTATATTTGACAACTCTACTGATGATCGAGTCCTTTTTATAGTGATTTAGGCCTTCTAGAATTTTTGAATTCTCGATATTTCTAGAAAGTTTTTTATTGTCCGGTTTTATTATCCTTTTGTCGTTTCCCTTTTAAAGACCTCCACAAAAACTTCTCGGTTATCTTTTCATCTCATTACTCAATTTACTTTTATGAATCACCCAGTAAAAAGCCGTCTGGGTGTAAGACCGAATATGTAACAATACTTTCTAAAAAGAACTATATCTTGTAACTTAAAAAAGTATCTTAGATACCGAAAAGTAACTTAGATACTTGAATACCGAGAAATTAGTTACATACTTTTGTTTTGTGTTGTTCTATGTTCTCAGATTCGATTTATACCTCTTATATTAATATTCTATCATTTTTTATGTGTGTTGTATTTACGAGAGTTTAGACCAACATACTTTCCTTTTTTCTAAATTAATAAGGATAATAAATACATTATCTGATTATCACACAACTTTTATACTACGTTACAAAATTCAGTACATCTTTAGTATACACAGTAACTTAAAAAAGTCTTTTTGAGTATCTTAAAAGTAACTTAAGATAAGTTTTGAATTTCTTTTTTTAATAGTAACTTGGTATCCAAAGTAACTCCAGATACTTTTTAAAAAGGTAACTTAGCTAGTATTTAAATACTTTTCTAAAGTATCTTTGAGAACTACAACTCTGCACTCTGACAGCAGTACCCAATTTGCTTTTTTGAAAGCGGAACTGGATAGAGTTATTAATGGCGTAAAGTACAAATTCAATTAGTATCTTTTTTATATTTTCGAAGATCTTTTAATGCTTGAATCCTATTACAAAAATATGTAAATTATTTTTAAACAATTTAATTCTTAAGCTATTCGAAGTTATTCGATTTAAATAAAAGCCATTCATCTAAATAAATTAGTGCTACGAAATTGTTATTGCCACCTGGTGTATTTTGAAAAAAACACAATAGGATCTGTTTGAAGGAGGAGTCGTGAGGTTTGTTGAGTTATTAAACACGGCAAATACAAATTCATTTAAGATCTATTTTTAAATCTTAAAACATTATTATTATATTCTTAATTCTTAGCTGTTTTAACTTAATAGAATCTTATTTTCGTTATTATTAATAAATGCATTTATAAAGTTGTATTTTTGATGTTCTATCGAAATAAAAAAGACTTAAATATATTCTATGAAATAGAACAGAATATGTGGAAATGTATAGAAGTCAATGGAAAAAAATATGCAACTGATGCGTAGCATTTCGTAGCATGTCAGATCAGCTGCCATTTTAAGACTTGATCCTTTTTTGTTACATGCAAATCAGCTTTACTATCATTTATTTATCTATCAACCTTGATAGAATGTGACCTAGTGTTAAAAATGTGCCAAAAAGGTATTAAAGGAATTGTTTTTAAATTTTAAATGCTTTGTTTTAAGAAGGAAGTTTATTCATCTCTCAGAATTAGTGTAGAACTTTATATGCGCGAGTTTGATTTCAAATTTGTGGATTTCTCTTATAATTTTGATTATTTTTTTCTTTTCAGAATATACTTGCTATTCGGATTCAAACATCGTCACAGTTGCTGTTGGTGTGACAGTTCCTGTTTTATTAATTTTTCTACTAGCAGCAGGAATTTTGGGATACCGTCGTTCGAAAACCCAACGACTTCCAAGACATTCAGTATTACCATAAAAAGGCCATTTTCCTAATCTTATACAATTATTTGTAGTTTAATATCTAAGCAAATGTATATAATAGATTTTATTTAGCTTCTAGTTAATAAATTTGTACAGTTTTAAATTACATGGTCCCTTATTTTAATTTCTAGTGAATTATGAATTTATTTTTTAGTCAAACTATTTTACACATGTAAAATATTTATTAATATACCAGGCAGATGTACCTACTCCAAGTCGTTATTGTCTTGTAATGATGACAACAGCAATTATGTTAAGGCCCATAGGACGCTCCCTTATTTCGACATGACAATAATTTGTAAAAGTGTCATCGTTTAATTTAAATTTACAAATTGAATTTGGAAAATATACAAATCACCCTCGTGCTTTCAACATTGAAATGATGGTAATTATTTATTTATAAATAAAAACAACCCTTAAATAATGCGAAAACACCTTTATACTGAATATATACACAAAAAGGCATGTTTGTGGGGAGTTTTTAAATTATGCGTAAGTAAATTATTTTTTTTTTTGTTTTGACATGATACAAGATTTTTTTTAATTGTTCAAGTTATGTAATGAAAAACTTTTTTGAAATTTACATATTGTGTCATATTTTAACCCTTGTGAAAGCCTCTATGTACCATTTTGCTAATACAATAATGTCAAATATCCACCCTTTTACGCTTCAAAGAACTTTAAAATAGCCTGCGTCATAATAAAAGCTGAAAAGCTTATAGATTTAAATAATTAATAAAAGTGTGCCAAAGCTATGATCAATTAATTTGGTATTATCTTTAATAAAATCGGAAAATTATATAATAATCGGAAAAATTAATAGTATGAAGTAATATGATACTATATTATCATAGTTATCATAGGAAATTCTAAATTTAAAAATTCAAATTTATTGAATGTTAAAACTAAAATACTTTTTAAAAGCATTTCTAAATTAGCTACTTCTACCACTATTTTATAGTAATAATTTTAGTAATTCTCAATTGTATGCAACAGTGCCACATAAGTTCCCGTTTGAAAAACTGTAATGAAAATATTTTTATTTAGATTTTAAAGTAAAAATCAAAAATATATTAATTTATGAGCATTTTAAAGATTGTTATATATTTCAAATCATCTAAGTAAGGGGTGGGCAAACGGTTGATCGTGAACAGGTCGACAGTTGATTGCAGGCATTTTAAATAATAAACAGTAAATAATTATTTAGGTAAATTATAATTCTTTTAATTGAAAATGTGTACAAATTTAGCACACAATGAAACTTGAATTTAAAATTAAACACACATCTATTTTACAACGAAAATAACTGATTCCCAAATAGTGCTTCAAATACTTTTTTCTACTCATTATCTCTTTAAAAGGCTACAATGATTTTCCCGACTTCAAAAATCGTTTTTTTAATTTTTTTTTATCTTATTCAATTTTACAACATCTCTAGAATATTGTCCTTAATTTTCAAGTTGCTCCAAATAATAGTTTCGGAGACACAGCCTTGGGAAGCTCAGCATGTCGCGTTTTTCTCGCAACTGTGTTTTCAAAGCCAATTGGCAAAATTTCTCGAGAATTACTCAACCGATTTTGATGAAATTTTACACAGGTCTTCAAAATACAATTCACATGGACTTGGGTGAAATTTTTCTTTTCAATTACAACTATTTAAAAAAAATATAGAGCAAATATATCTAAAAAATTATTACTAAAAATCTGTTTTTCCCTTTTTTTCGATTCTTCAAGTTCATCTTCATATCACAATGTATTATTATGATTTTTTTTCTATTTTTTTTCCGTGTACTGGTAGATTTGATTAATTTTTTTCTATGTTGATAAAATTATTCTAATCGGTTTTAGTAATTGTTTGCGACTTTGACTAATCGATTAAAAACACATTTGTTTTTCAAAAACCTTTTGAGTATGGAATAAAAAGTAAAGAGCACGTTTTCAAATATATTTTTACGTGTCTCATAAAAGAAAATCATTCCCTAACACCTTTACTACCAGTCGATATATCAACGCATCTGTAATCATTCATGAAGGCTCTCATCGATTTTTAACTATTGGTCATAATATCAATTATTTAAGATATTTAATACATATTACAAGTATTAGAGAATTGATCCAAAAATAAAAATATAGAAATTATTTCAAGAATACATTTTCAGTTGTCATTCCCTCACATTGAAGAAAAATAGAGGTATTTACTACACCTTAATAATAATTGCACAGAAAAATAGGTTGTCAGAGACAATAAACTTATATAAAAATTCTGATGTAACAAAAGTTTAAGTACCAAGATTTTTTAGTTATGTTTCATTTCGTCATTCCCTTACTATCATTCCCTCATTTCAAATTGAAGCTAGGAAATGACGATATATGAGGTAATGGCTTTGTAAACTAACTGAACTTGACATTTTTTTAATTCTTTGCTTATTTAATCCTTAAATTCACCGTTCTTTCCTATTTAAAGATAAGAGTATCATTCATATTGACTTTAGTAAAAATTATTACTGTAAATACAATGCAGAGATACAAGTAGTACTTTTTGACGGAGCAAAACAATAAATAACACTTAAAGAGGAGTATAATATTAATACAACAATAATACTGTTAGGACCCAAATTTTTTGCTCACTATCAAACAATAATAGACACGATTCAATGACGGTATGACCAATAAAAACCATTCCTTCACTTTATAAATTATCCTTATAATTCATCTAAAATAAGTTTATTCTGAAGACCACTATACTGGTAAAATCTAGTTACACTAATACTAAAAAAATTGAGCAAAAACAAATTCAAATTATTTTTTATTAAATTAATCAATAATAATAAATGTCCTATGACTCAATTTCTTCTTTATTCCGACGCGTTTCAACAGTTTTTGCCTGTCATCATCAGGTAATGATTATTTTGCCAGTTGTAAGCCATATAGGTTGTTTTCAAATATTTAACAATATTTTGTATTAATTTTCTCTACCTAATACCGGAATTCGATGAGAATTTCTCTTATGAAAATAATATGTATGACATGAACAAGTATTAGAAAAATCGAAAGGAATCGGTTTCAAAGATGGATACAGATTTGGAATACTTCCCATATAGTAAAGACTATTCTTTAGTACGGTGAGTTGTGTAGAGGGTTCTTTATAATTTATAATTTTAGATCTAGTTTTTAAAGAGATTTAATAAAATCATTTTATAAAAATAAGTCAATTCATTAACTTTCATTAACATTTAACATTCATTAACACCAATAAAAAATAGTTTTGGTTAATCTTTATGGCAATAAAAGTTACATTTAAGTCACACTTATTGCCTATCTGATATCATTAACAAAGTAATTTAATTGCAATTACTATTGGGTTTGTGAGAGTAGAGTAATTTTATTCATAAGAAAAACGTTAATTTAATAATTACAAATTTAAACTGGGAAATAGAAAATGAGGATTCGCTTTTTTTCATTTTGTTTTGCGAAATTAGTATTCCAAGGAATAATAAATGGGGTAGATGTTAAAATGTATTTTTTTTAATTCTTACGTGTTGCCAAAAGGAACGAAATCCTCATAATATTGAATAACATTAACGAATTTCTGTTCCGATTTGCACAAGAATAGAGTTGGGGCGTGTTTGAGCGAAAAGATGAGGACATGACAGATGTGTTTTTAGACGAAAATTGATCCGCTGATGCCACTTGAGCTAAAAATGTGCAAGTCGAGCATAGGTATTTGGCTGGGCACAGTTTTTCGGGTGTACTTCCTAACATTTGGCAAATGCTCTTTTTGTATTGCGTTAATAAAAGTTATAACTGCATACCTATATTTATCTCGGTCGGAAGTAATCTGCAGTTTTGGACAGAGAGGGCGAACACGATTGTTATGACTATCCGGTTTTTGAAAGGGTTTTTTTCTCAAGGCTTTGTTAGCGATATGGATATTGAAATTGTTTCTGTTATTATTTCATTCGGTTAAGGAAAATGTAGGTACTTACAGTTTTATGGAGTTGGAGCAAATTTTGGGTCGCACGTGCGTGCATTAATGCAATATTGCAGGTAGAGGATTTTAGGCGTTCGTTATTATCTTCTTTTCCGGTTTTTATTTGATTTACGATTTTTTCGTTATGATAAGTAAACGATTATGTTTGCTGTCTGTGGACGCTCGACTTCTTTCATTTGACTTGCAAATTTGGCAATTTGCATTTGACTTTGACTTTGATTTAGATTGATGTTTTGTGGTCAGTTTGAGATTAAAATTGTATGTAGCTGCTGCTTGTTGTTCTTTCAATTGTACATTGATGATATATTCGTTTCTCAAATACCAAGTTTTTATGATATTTTTTTTAATACGTTTTCACAGAATGGGTTTAAGGTCTACACTAAATCAAAAGTCATTTGTCTTATTCAGCAAAATATATTTGTAACATTCAATATATTTTTTTTCTTCTTAAAATTAAATGTTATTATTTTTATAAAGCTTTAACTTTATCGTTTGAATTTTACGAAATTTATATTGGTTTTGTAAATATGTAAAATACTAGCTGAGCCCGGCAGACGTTGTTCTGTCAGTCTATATCAAATGGCTGTAAATAATTAACTTAAATTTAAAAATATCTTCTTAAAACATTAAAATCTCCTCTCTTAGCAACCCGCAGCATCCGTCGCGGTACGTTATATAACTTACCTTCAAGACAAGGGCGGATTTAGGAGGCGGGGCACGCGCAATATTTTTGTATACTGTGGAGATTCACAGTACATACTTAAAGGCAAATCAAACTATCAAAGTTGTTAAAATATATGAATAAAATAACAGAAAAAACATTAGTGAAACTCAAGTCTATTTCTGGCTGGAATTGCAAATTTTTTTTCGCTGCATCCCTTTCGCGCACTTGCAAATGAAAAATGATATTATGCCCTCCCCCCTCTTAAAAAAAATTCCTGAATTCGTCATTGCCTCAAGATATACACTAATCAATTAAGTTTTAATAAAAGTCGCTATACTTCTAAAAATCACTACACGATCCTTCAATCCTTAATAAACAAAACAGTTTTATATTAAACGGTAATAGTATGTCGTCTTTACCGGCACGTTGATTATTAAATTTGAAATTTTGATTGTTAGATCACATGCTATCCCGTACAAACTTTGTCACCTTTTTTTTACCTTTTTAGGGGAGGAATTTTAAAAAATTTCGTATCAAAAAAATTTTAAATCATTTCGTATCAGATGTCTACAACGTTTAAGGAATACACCTTCCAAATTTCATTAGTCAGTTGGAACAAACAATAAATACAAAATTATATACATAAAGATTTTTCATCACAGTTTTTCTCTTAAATTTTTCTTCAGACAATGATGCCTTAGTAAGAATATATAATACCTAAAGCGAAAAAAATATTTATTTTGATATAAGGATCAATTTGTTTGTACCGAATATGCATTAGAAATAAATTATAATTTTTTATTGTATTTATGGTTTACTATTTTGACGATAATGGCTTATATATAAAATATAGATATATGCTGTTGCGGACGTTTTTGTAGATCTGTTTAAGATAAACAGTTCTAATATACAGTACTAGTAGTTGCCCGTTGCATTTGCAACTAAAGGTTTTATCTTAATAAAATGTTTAATATGAGATAATGTAGAGTTAATCAGCAATCGAAATTTTAAATTTAATAATCAAAGTATTGTTAATATAAAAAAAAATATCTAAAATTATATTAAAAATTAAATATAAGTGTTTTTTTTTATATCATTTTAATAAAATTTTAAATAACCTCATTTCACTAAATTAGTATGAAAGTTTAATACTTATGTAGTACTTATACCAAATAGGCGACTTTAAATTTTAGTTCGTTTTTCAATAATCAAACTTTTTAAAATATATTTTATTTTATGAACCAATGGTTGTGATCTGGAGTACTTATATATTCGGCTGAAAAGCATTAAGGTAGCAATTTTTTGGCATATATTTCACTGTCAATTCAAATATAAAATCTTCGATACTAACTTTTTTTCGGTATTTAGAACAATTTGAAAACCAATTATTGTTATTGAAAAAAAAAAATCGAATTTATTTCCACGCTTTCCACGTATTTTCAATGTGTTTTCCTTATACGATGCAAATATATAATAAGAAAGGGTTTTTGAAAATTTCTCCCCTAAAAGAGTGAAAAACGGTAGCAAAGTTTGTAAGATATAACGTTTAATAAACAATCGAAATTTCAAATTTAATAATCAAAGTCCGTTAAAAGCGAAACGTTATTACTGTTTAATATAAAACAAAGTTGATTTATTATTAGAAACAAAAACTTAGAGTCTGCTTAAAAATTTAAACTCTGATAAGTAGATATATCTGAAAAGGTTAAGTTAAGTTTATAAATGAGCATTATGTTTTTTGACTTTAACATATTGTAAACCTGAAAATCCGAAATACGTATTCACAAATAAATACATTAGTGAGTGAGTATGCCTACCAACGTTTTGAATGTGTAAGTGGGGATAACAGAGCGTATGCGCATAGCCCATTCTGCACGGACGCACGGCAAGATAGCCAATATATATATAAGATAATTGGGTGACTCTAATGGTTTTTGCAGCACACGCCAAAATAACTCGCAGGTGACAGAATTTTTTCATACTTACTTGACACTTAGCGTTATATTTTGGACAATTCATACAATATCTAAGTTATAGCCTATATGTTATTCTGATCTATAAGCTAAACTATTGCAAAATTTCATTAAAATTCATTCAATAGTTTTTACGTGAAAAAGTAACAAACTTCCATACATCCATACATCCATACATACAAACTTTCGCATTTATAATATTAGCAAGGATTTAAACTTTAATAGAGGTGAGTTGTTAATAAATTATAATTAGTTTATTAACAACTCACAGTATCTTGGATATTTTCCGGTATCTTAGATACTTTTTTACTATAAGTTACTAAAAATAAAGTATGTATTAAAGAATGAAATTTGATATCAGACTGCCTGGTTGTAAAAAAATTGGGTGTTTTTGTTGGTTAGGCAAATTTTGATTGTTTTATGCAAATTTTCTTATTTTACTCAACTTAGTTGTAAGTATGATTTATTATTTTTATATACCTCTTTGTATCATTTAATGTTTTGCTTTATTAAGTTTACTTTATTAATCTTCTATCGTTTTTAAAGTATGTTGTGGTTACAGAAGTTTGGACGTTCATACTTTTCTTTTTCCTAAATTAATAAAAATGAGAAAAAAATTATTTGATTACTAAACAACTTTACCTAATAGGTACGATACGGAACTTAGTACATGTACAGTATACAAAGTAACTAAAAAAGTTACTTAAGATAAATATTTAAATTCCTTTTTTTAAGAGTAATTAATACCCAAAGTATCTTCGGATACTTTTTAAAAAAAAGTAACTTATCTAAAAAAAATCTAAAAAATAATAGCTTTAAAATTTATTAAACATACATTTGAGTCATAAATCCAAAAATGACGTCTATTATGGAAGGAAGAAGGAAGAAGGGAATTACGAAAATGTGACATTGTAAGATATTAGAAGGAGAGTATCTTTGGGAAACGAATATCCGCTTTCCTACATCTCAAAAATTAATGTATGGTATTTATGTTATTAATACTTGAACGATTAAAGGAATATATTTTTTTAATTTAATTAAAAAGCTATTTTAAAAAGTTACGTGATATTTTCCAAGACTATCCTGTCCTCCACGTGAGATTGTGTGAAATTTTGCTCAACACCACCTCCCCACTAAACGCCGTACGTAAGTAATGGATGTCCTCCTAAGAACATTCTCGCGAAAGATGGTTTCAAAGTGTAACATGATCAGAAAACAAGAGCAAGGGGGGTGTTAAAAATATGAAAAAATAGACGTTTTTTCGGAAAATCCTGTTTGAACTCTTGTTGGGAAGGAATCTTGTTTGACAGGAAAGAATCAGTTAGGAATATAAGCTAGGATATTTCTTGTCAGAGAATCTTTGTTTTTTAGATGTTTTCCACCAAAAGAACATATTTCTTTTCATAATTTTATTTGTACGTTTATTTTTTACCAACTATTTTAAAACTACAATGAGGAAAATATAAACCTTTGGTCTCATGTTGCTTTTTTCAATATTTTTACAAATTTCAACGATGAAAGTAAAGTTGTTTTTTAACAACAAACATTTGTTTTCTTCTGAGAAGAAAGTAGTATATCGCTTACAGTACAATAACAAGTAAAACAAAAGAAGGAAGTAGGTATATTTATAACACAACTTTCAACGTTAACTTGATCTTTCTTTGAAAAAAAATCAAAGTGTGCCTATGTTGTAACCATGTTTTGTTATCGCAAGGAAAAAAGTAAAAACTTGATCCAGTGTACATAAAAAAAATGATAAGAAAATGATAAGAATAAGATAAAGTATATTTATGGTTTTTCTTATTCTATTATTTATACAATATGCGTATGTGTCTGGTTCTAAAATTCCAATGTTGACAAATCAGGTGTAACAAAAAAAGGCCTTATCTCGCCGTATTCGCTCGTCTTATCAGAACAAATTCGATTTTTTTTTTTTTTTTGAAAAGTGCATTTCTTCCTATGGAAATTACAATTCACTGGAAATTTTAAACGTTAACGTTCAATTTTTATGTAGATATATAAGTAATATAAATGTGGGGTGAATTGGTTTGGACTTGGGGGCAGTATGGTTGGTTGGCCAATACTGCACTGGTAGATATGTATTTTATGGAATCATATCCGGTTGGTGTTTCACACGGATTCGGGGGCTTATGGCTTCAAAGGCCTCGAAAACCATGGAAACGCTGTCCAACCATAACGCGGCCGTTTGTTGTCGCGTCTTTTGCAATTGATATTTCGGTTTCACCTTCGTGAAATTCAAGAAGGATGTTGTAAATGTTCTCGTATGAACTTACTAGAACACATCGAAATCACGCCGATTCGACGATTTTCTCATGAATGAGAGGAAAAAATCAAAATGCATCAATCTCTGATGCATCAGAGTGTGGCCAATAATAACCGCATACACAAACTAAGCGGAAACGAAAATGAATTTTAATTAAGTTATACACGTTAAATTAAACGAATAAATACATTTTTTAGCAGGTACAATGGTCAAATTAAGGCTAAATCATGGGAAATTCTCACGATTTCCTTTTTTCTGGGTTCCAAATCTGCTCTGTGTCGACGGTATCAACTATGACTATATGTCTAGGACTAGCATCCCTTGTCACTGAAAAATTAGTTAAGTGGACCATTATGAAAAAATTATCATTCGAAATATTTTTCCAGTTAGTTTCTTCATCTCCTACTTTTATCCTAAAAGAATCTGGTATGGCAACTATATAACTTCCTTGTTTCTACTAAATAAATAAGAGTATACATTCTTGCTACATTCGAAGTCGGATTTAAGATTTTTAAACCTAAGGATAATTTACTAAAGAAAGGTAAAGAATACATTTGGGAAGTTCTATGAATATGACTGATCAAAACTTATCAGAACAAGGAAGAACATAATATTTTCGTATTTATTTCATTCGATGGTTGGGAAAAAATACAATAAGTAATTATATTGATATTTTAAGAGAATAATTTGATAAATACTTCTTCGGCAACCATTAAAACTTAGTAAATTTCGTTGATAAATTTGATACATTATTGTTGGCAAGTGAAAAAATAAAATAAAATTGGTTACATCCAAAATTAGTACCAAAATGTTCCGAAAAAATCAAAAATGAAATAATTTGGTTTGATTTATTTTTGGAATATATATATATTTTTGTTTTGTTATTTACCGTCGTTTTATAACGGTCAAGGTTTTAGCGACGATAGGATTAATAAAAAATCGGAAATCGAGAAATCGGCCACCAGTAGGCAGTAGGTATATTATAACTAATTAATAATATTTAACTTCCGTGAAATATTCACAGCTCAACGCTAATATCTACAACTGACTAAAGGCAAAAATTAGCAAAGGACCATGTGCATATTTTTTTCATCGATAATCGATTCCTATTAATTATTAACTAGTAGGAAAAACCAAATTTTTGTTCTTAAAAATTTATATTTTGGCTGCAAAAAAAAGTTTTTAATATTATGGGTAAATGAGGGTCAGAGAATGATCAGTGTACTTATGGATCTTCTGTGACGTCACAATATGCATCAGTGCGCATATTAAAATCGAGATATAAACATATCATTGAGCGGTTACCATAGAAACATTAATAATTTACTCAATTTTTGACATTTTTCACAATTTTTCGCCATGGAAAACATTTTTTCATTTAATTTTTTTTTTCTTAGGAATAGAGGTTTTGATGATTGTAATTGCTTTAAATCATTTACATAATGTTTAAACAATTTAAGCAACCTTTCTCTTTGTTTTTAAGTTCTTTTGTCACTGGAAAACATCCATGGGATTTTGAAGTTTCGTATTGTGGCGTCATTTTAATGTCGAACCAACAGACGCTCGTTTTCGGCTTTTTTATTTTAACGTTTTTTCTCCATTTTTCAATGAATATTTCTTAAATTTTATTAAGTTACAAATTAACAGCTACATTATGTATATTTTATTATATTATTATATAGGTACATTATGTATATAAGTTAAGAACATTTTTGAAACATTTAAAACTATTTTTACGAGTAGTTCATGCGCATTAGAATACTATTGAATGAAATCGAAATGATGGTTGACTCTGGTTGATACCATTACATTAATCAGTTATCTGAGAAAATTACTGTATTTCACTCACACGTATGTATTTGCAATATTTGTTCTCTGTCTTTGCCGACGAACATACGGTTGCGTACTATAATTATGATTATTACTTATTAATTAATTACTATTTAATAGTATACCAGCTTTCTGGTGACCGAGTGGCCAAGATGTTCGCTCCAAATGTCTCTCAAAATTGAAAATGTTACTAATATATTTATTATACGTAAAATTGGCTAATAAAAACTAAAATTTCATTTAAAGATTTAATTTTAATGGTGTACAAAAAATATTTATTTATAATTATTTCATTCAAATATCAGTATACTCGTATATACTTAACGTATTTTTTCCCACTTCTGAAATGAAATAAATTTGAAACGATTCGTTTTAAATATATGTAGTTTCATTTCAATTTTGTTCTCTTCTGATATTGTTTATTCTGCCACTGTTCTGTTCTGACATATTCTGTTTTCCCATGTTTTGTTCTGAAAAATTCTGAATAGTAAGTACCAGTAGGTACTACCTATACGATTTTGTTATCTACTGCAGAATTATGAATATTGTTTTTCAAAAACCAAACTTCTAGGAGTTCCACTGTTGATTACAAGTAATGACCAAGTATTTGATATTCTTTTGTGGTATATTTGATCTTATAGACCATTTATCTATTTTTCATTGATAAAAATTATCTTTGCTTTTAACACATAATATCATTAAATAATGACTAACGCATAGAAAAAAATGGTCTGAACCAACTAACAATTTCAAACAACAATTAGAAGGTTTAGGTGCCAACGAAAGTCGAAAATTAAAAGGGCTTAAAGCTAGGGTCGGCAGATAGGGTGAGTATAGTGGATTAGATTAGTATCTAAAGATACACCTAGGTACACGAAGAATCATCATCTCTTTTGGTACACTTCAAATCTACTTGCCGAACCTACTTAAAATCTATGTAAAAACATATAACTTTTGATTTCACTAAAAAATTGGTTGTATCATTTTTTCATTAACAAACAGTATAAACTACTTTAGGAATTTATTCCAATTTTCATTGAGTTTCTTCTTACGGATTACAGTGATTTTTGCTGTAGCAAGAAACCCTAAGATCTTTAATTTCACTATTGGATTTTCCGTCTTTGGTGATGATACTTAACTTAAATATTTAACCTTCTCCAGTTGTATATCCTTCACGAAAATATAAATGGATGTTTCTTTTTATAAAGAAGTTTAAGCCAATTAAATAAATTATTTTTTTCACTATGTTTTAATAATTTTCCAATAGATAATATGACAGCTCATCCATTGTTTGTCTGAAAAATGTCTGAGCTCTATTAAATTTTCTTTGGTTGATCATTATTCCATCACGACCAATCACTAATAAATTATCGAAATGCTTTTTGTTTGGACAATAGATGAATATTTATATATATACTTTTTAATGTATTTGGCGGAACTATGATTAGGTGTCGCATAATAAATAAGTAAATAAATAAATGACACATAAATAAATAATTCTAGTTCTTTGGTGAATTCTATTATTTAATTTCAACTATTGGATTATTTTTACCATCGTAACAATAAAGTACCGGCAGTTTTAGGTCAGATAAGTTTTGAATTATTGGTCCTTTTAAAATATTTTTAATGGAATTCGACGGAGACATTTTTGAAAAAAAGGTCAAAAAAATTTTTTTACCAATTTTGAAAATATAACTCTTTCCGCGTAATTTGGTATTAATTTTTTGTGATTCTCACCACTATAACTGCTTTAAAATTTGCTTTATCACATTTAAGAATCGATTATAGTGATATTTCGATAGAAATAAAATACTCTACAAATCGTTCAACAGATTTTTGTTTATTTTCAATTTCTATTTACAAAATGTCTATTTACAAAAACAGAAAATCGTTCAGACAAACTACGTTTAAAACAATTACGTTTCTTTTATAGTATCTTTAATTTAATTAATAAAATCAAAGAATTTTTGTTAATTATATATAAAAGAATCCAAAAGATAGAACATATTAATTTGTATATTGTTACGCATGTAAATCAAAGTAAATTTACGTTGCTGATATTGTGTAAACTTGATATTTTGTCTGTTTTTTGGTTAATATATATGTAATATGGAATGCTAATGTAAAAAATATGTATGTTGTAGACGCCTGAGGAAGGCCAAATAAAATAGCCGAAAAGTTGCGGAATTGATAACCTGCGTTAATAGCAATCCTGTCCAAATTGCTGATATTCTAAAAAATTACATAAAGATGTAATCGTTCGTTCGTGATATTTCATAACAAATTGGTATGTGGCTAATTTTATCGATAGTTCTAAATATACAAATGTTATAGGTGTGGTAGGTATGTATGATAACATTAAAAAATAACATTCCAAACCAATAAATTAATTAAAATGGAACAATTTTTGAAAATAAGCGTTGGTAATGATTTTTTTGCAACAATGTAAAGCATTGACTAATATACTTAAAATAAAATAATAGATAATATTTTCCAGGAATTTTATTCAACTACAAAAGTATCATAATTTCATATTTAACAAGAAAAAATTTGACGATAGTGAATGATACACTCAGGTATGTAAATAGAAACGTAACATAATGCTCTTATGGTATGAAAAGAGGTAAAAGTTAAACTTCCGATAAGTTTAAGAACTAATTAAGCGTAACGACCTTTTTCAAAACTATTAAGACTTCATCAAGACCATTACATATTCGATGAATTACTTTAACTTTAATGTAACATTAAGTTTAAACTTTCGGAAACCTATCAAGAGATATAATTCCAAATAATTTTGCCTCATTAAATCGGTAATTCTCACGAAATTCTTGTCCTTTACGATTTTACAAAAATCTAAGCGACCTATGATGGTATCGTTTTTTTTCCTTTCAAAACAACATTACTTGGACTAATAGTGTTGGTTATAATTTTTGAATCATATGAATATTTCTCAAAAATAATAAATAAATAGTATCATGAAAATCATTCCCTCACTATGTCCCAAACTTGTGATTAGCACATTTTTGAACTTCTAAATCAAATATTTTTCAAAAAAATTGTTTGCGAATTTGGCTAATCGATTTAAAACACAAAAGATTCAAATGAGAGATTTAATAGATTCAAATCTTTTGAATTTTAAATGAAACGTAAAGAATACGTTTTCAAGTATTTTTTTAATATATGTCTCATAAAATAAAATCATTCCCTCATACCTTTAATAACAGTCGATATATGAACGCATCAGTAATAATTCATGAAGGCTCCCAGCGGTTTTTGATAGCAAAACTATCAATTATTTCATATACTTAAGTCATCTTACACATGTTAAAGTATCTGTTATGAAAGAAAAATATTTTTTTTCAAGATTAGATTTTCAGTCGTCATTCCCTCACATTGAAGAAAAATAGAAGTATTTACTATACCTTAATAATAATTGCACAGAAAAATAGGTTGTCAGAGACAATAAACTTTGATTGAAAAATTCTGATATAACAAAAGTTTATGTACCAATATTTTTGAAGTTATACTTCGATTCGTCATTACCTTATTTCAAATTGAAACGAGGGAATGACGATATATGAGGTAATGGCTTTTAAACTAGTCGAACTTGACTTTTTCTTATTTCATTGCTTATTTAATCCTTAAATACACCGTTCTTTCCTGTTTAAAGATATGAGGACACTATTCATATTAACTTTAGTTAAAATTATTGTTGTAAGTACAATGCAAAGATACAAGTAGTTCATTTTGACGGGGCGGGGCAGCAAATAACACTTTACAGAGAAGTAATATTTTTACCTAACAATAATACTTTTAGGGTCCAAACTTTTTGCTCTCTATTAAACAAAAACAGACACGATTAAATAAAGGTATGGCCTATAAAAACCATTCCCTCACATTCAAAATTATAAATCATCCTTATAATTCGTCCAAAATAAGTTTTTTCTGGGAACCACTATAATGGTAAAATCTAGTTACACAAATACTACAAAATTGACCAAAAAAAATCAAATTTTTAAAAATATTTTTAATAGTTTTTATAATTTTTTTTTCTTCCTTATTTGGGAATTTTATGAGAATTGCTCTTATAAGAGCAATACCTACAACATATAACAGTATTAATAAAATCGATAAGAATCAGTTTTGAAAGATGGTTAAAGGATTTGGAATATCTTCACATATAGAAAAGACTAGGCTCTCGTACTGTACTATGAGATGTATTGTATGGAGGATTCTTTATAATTTTAGACTCAATGTTTATATAGACTTATTAAAATCAGTTTGTAAAAATAAATTAATTTATTAACTTTCATTACATTTAACTAAGAAGACAATTCAGGTTGTTTAAGATCGTTTTTTTTTTTATTTTTAATCAAGTAGCTAATTCAATTAGCTACGTTTCGTTACTTATCGTAACTTCATCAGGCTTCTTGATTCATAAAAATAAAATATTTTCAATTTAAATTCAATAAATAAATAAAAAAATTATATATATGAAATAAATTTTTTTATTTATTTATTGAATTTAAATTGAAAATATTTTATTTTTATGAATGAAAAAGCCAGATGAAGTTACGATAAGTAACGAAACGTAGGTAATTGAATAATAAAAATATTAAATAAAAAAAAAAACGATCTTAAACAATCTGAATTGTCTTCTTATTTAAAAAAATAAAAGCTGAGACCTGAATTTTATCATCTTTTACATTTAACATTCATTAACACCAATAAAAAATAGTTTTGATCTGAATTATAACTCTATTGGTAAAATCTAGTTACACAAATACTATAAAATAGACAAAAAATAACACATATTTTTCAAAAAAAATTTTTTTATACATTTTTTTCTACCAAATTTCGGAATTTGGTGGGAATCATCCAAATATGTTAGCATATTTTTGCTTGGACTTTTCTTTTGGTTGAAAATTCTAAAATTATGAATCGGATACAAATGAAAAATAATGTAAAGATTTTTTTGTGTTATGATCAATATTGATATTCAATTTGGATATATTGTTAACTTGAATAAGAGCGACTTGAACTGATAGTTGGAGGGGGTAGCGTCGTTTCAATTTTGAAAAAGATAAGCGATATGCATGCTTTCTTTGTTGCACTTATTGGACCCGGGGTTTTATATGTCGCGCTGTATCCCTTCTACTACGGCACTCGTCAATATTTGAGGCTTGCTATTTTGTATGTTTGGAACAGACCGACCTGGGTATTTGTCAAAAGACTTTGGTTGGTGTTAGTTGTGAATATTTTTGAGTTGCACGCGCCTAATTCGAAAAAAAAATGCTCGAAAACGCGAATCAAGCTAGAATTTTACCGGAAATTTCTTACGTAATTCCGAATTTCAAACGCGTGCGGTCTCAGAAAATCATGCCTTCACCGTCTCTTTGCCGTTGCCTTTTCGGTCGTCCCGATACAGTGTTGCTCCAGAAAATGGTTGATGAGCAAAGTGAGAAAAATCGGGAACGTATGTTGCGGGTGTGGGGTTTCGACGCCACCACTGAGACATTTGTAACAGAACCACGTGGCGTCGATTTTCGACGCAGCGCTGTCCGCAAATCGAAGAAGGCAAAGGATCGATTTGGAACCAAGGACGATAATGATATCGAAAATCGATATGCCAGTAGTACTGAACCATTAATGAATCTTGAATGCAGTGCTCGAATTACGGCTGTTGATAGCGTTGGAGGCGAAACTAGCGATAGTCGAAAACCTTTTGGAGACGTCGGAAACAATGGACTCAGCCAAAGACGCTTATCACTTCGGAAAAACCTTTTCCCCGAAAAACCAACCGACCAGAAAAAATCTCACCGAATCCACCAGAATAAACCATACAGTCGTCAACTTCAAATCACCGGTAAATATTTTTTATCTTCAATTCTTTCTAACATAAACTAAACTTTCAATCTTGATTACTTTTAGTATAATTACCATAATATTTTTGCCCAATTCTACTAAAACCCAAAGTTAAACCTCTTTAATATTTACGCATCAAATTTTCAAAAACTCCAAACCTCTTAAACGATTATCTATGTAGGCTTCAACATATATGAAATTGTAATTTAGGCATAAATAATTTCGGCAAAAAAATTAAATTATTCATGATTTTTTGGGCAAAAGCTTTTAAAATTGAGATTTCTATGCGATATGATAAGGATTATTTCGAACAAAGTTCATAAATACAACCTAAAAGTAAAACGTTAAAATGTTTTATCCAAATATAGGCTTAAGTAACTAGTGTTAATTTAAAAAAAATATTGAGTCACTCATGAATTAAACAAATATTATTTCCATAGTAAAATAACTGAAACTTTGTATGGCAGTCTTTAAAATAGCAAGTTATCTCTAATTATCAATGTTATTTTTAAAATAAGTTACGTTTTCGTCAGCAATCGGACGAATAATTTCGTCAAAATTCGGTGTATCATAAAAGCATTTAGCCATTTAAGGTATTAATAAAAATATAACTAATTATATTTTGTTCGAAAACCGGCACATGTTCTTTAGATTTTTCTCAAACCAAAATTTATGGTAGAAAAACGAAAATTTTTGTGATAAAACAAGGAAATAATTTTTAGCATAAAACATATGCGATTTACGTCGCAAAAATGCCGCAATTATTAAACAATTCGGCTCATGTCTCTTTTAAGTACGCCAATATTTGACAACGTTGCATTTTTTCCTTTGTTTTTAATTTAATTCGCCATATTTTTGTTAATTCAAATTTAATATCGTATTATTTTCTCTTATGTTGCATAACTTTCAATATGACTCAATTTATTTGCAAATTAAATTTAAAACAATGTAGAAAATGCAACGTTACCATATATTGAACATTAGTCAAAATTGTAAATAATTCCTAAGAAATAACATCTTTCCATAATCACGTTTCCTTATAACAGTCATAAATTCTTTGTGATACAGTAAATTTAAACCTGGAACTGTTTTTGAATCGTTCAAAAACCCATTCACCACTGTAGAAAACTAGGTAATTAAAACTTTGTCCCACATATGCCTTTTTTATAATTGAAAATAAAATCCAATATGTATAATTATTTAATATGTTTAAATTACGTAAATAATTCTCAATTACTTTTTTTTTAGTATATTTATTAAACAAATAAATTAATGAAGTCTATCGGTGGCCGAGCGGTCTAGGAGACTGCTCCAAACCTGGTAGGTGTTGATCTCAAAACTCGAAATTTTCGATATTTCTCGATTTACGGATTTTTATTAATCCTAGAGTAGCTAAAGACCTTGGTAGTTTTAAAGCAACAATACAAATACAAGTCTACTGGTGGAGGAGTGGTCACGGTGGCCTTTGTGAAGCTAGTAGGTATTAGATTCGAGTCACGTGACATCCATTTATTCAATTTTTCTTAATTTACAAAAATTAAGGGTTTTTTTCCATGTAATGGGCTTATAAACTCGTCTTTTTCTGTACATAAATTGCTTCCCTAACATGTCTACAATATAGTGGTTAAGTGATTTTTTAAAATTTGAAATCGATATAAAAATACAGTCGTTACCAAGAGACAGAAGTCATTAAAACTTGAACCGTTTGAAACTTTAAATGCGTTTTTCTTAAAACTGTTTTTTTTTTAAATTTCCCGCCATCATATCTCGAAAACGGTTTGATCAACTGACTTCCAATTTATAGAGTAAACTCAGCACATATAGACGCACGGAATGAACTAAATTCAACGAAAAATTTTCAATATTTTTTTTTTGTAACAAAAAAAATCGTGAAAATGCAACTTTTTCTTCAGAAATCTACCAAAAATCTAATTTTCCATATTTTTAATAAATATATCATTTCATTCATTAAAGCTTACAGATTAAAACATCCTTGTTTTTTTACTTGAGATTAGCCAATTAGCCGAAATCGTGGAGAAAATGAACGGTGACAGGGAGACGGAGGATATTTTCAAAGCGTTATAAACTCACGTTTTTTTGGAGATTTTTGGCTAAAAATTGATATTCATACGCTTAAAATAAATATAAAAAAAATGATAAAATATACAAAGTCTTATCATTTTCATTGGTTCTTAAAATGCTTAAAAATCGATAACAAATATATCGATACTACGCATTGTCTACTAGATTAATCGCGATTCTTTATCCGGATACAAAACTATTACTGTTAGGATTTTGAATTTATGGATAAGGGATATATTTTTGAAACTTCTTGCAACCTCAAAAATAATATTTTTTGAAAAAATTAAAAAACTAATGTTAAATTTATCGTAAAATAATATCTAAAAAAACCATCAATATCCAGCGACTTATATGCATATAAGCATATTTTATGGTAAATTCTCTTCAAAAATCTTGTCATTTTTTGTGCCTTTCGTTTTCTTTTTCGAAACTTTGCCTTATCTTTGGACAAATCATAGACTTTATTTATTGCAAAAATAACATTGCCTGAAATGTTTGCATAAACATAAGAGCAGGGTACCTTATCTTCATTGGAAAAAAAAGTACATTTTGACTTGAACGTACAATAAATAAAATTAAGTCGACTTAATTGTTTTACTTGAATGTTTATTTAAGAAATTTGTACAAATTATTGTTTGACTTTGGAGATAAATTGATCAGTTTGTATTTGTATTATCTGTTTTATTTTCTGCAAGACTTAAAGAAACAACGGGGAGAACTAATCTTGACTGGTCAAAAAAAGTTTTTCAAATAAATATACTTTAAATCAATTGCTTAAGTAGAGATTAAATTTTAAAAAAAAATAACCAAACTTATGCCTAGTTTTAAATTACTTTCTTCATTTTTTTTTCTTGGCTAGACAGATATTATCTTATTTAAACAAACTAGAAATCCAAATCAAAATGAAATTAACATAAATAAATAAACTTTTCAAGTTTTTGTTTTTGTTTTTTGGTATAACTTGTAGTTTCTGCATAATATGTATGATCAAGTTTATAAAGAAATCAATATTTGATTTTTAAAATTGTCATGTCGATTTTTGTTAATTTGACATTGAAAACTTATTTTTTTACTAATTTACTTTTTATTTATTTAAAAAAATTGGATCTGTTAAGAGATATTTTTTTAATATTTTAAACAATGAAACTAAAAAAAAAATAGTCTACCAATTACAACTATAATCAATTTGGCTCATGTCCCCTTTAGATCCGTCAAATCTGGCAACGTTGCATTTTCTACTTTATTTTTTAATTTAATTCGCGAAGAAATAAATCGGCTCATAATAAAATTTTAGCCACTAATGAGATAATTAAACCATATTTGAATTGAAAATAACAAATAATCGCGAATAGAATAATAAACAAAGTAGAAAATCCAACATTGCCAGATTTGACGATTCTAAAAGGGATATGATCCATCAAAATCTTTTACCTATATGTGGTTACCTATTGATTAAAGGTTGCTAGGAAAATTGTTGTTTCATAATGTTTGGTTAACACTTAATCATCAAGTTAATCTAGGAATATTTAATCTATGTTTGGGATATACGTTAACCAGTAGCGAAGCGTAGTGGGTGAAGAGGGAACCATGGCTCCGGACAGCACATTAAAATGGGACGGCATATTGACATTGAAAGTTCCTCAAATAACTACAGAATTTAAAAATTTTGGACATTTTACCAATTAACTTGACTAATGATGAAAATAGAGGGCGGCAAATTTTCGAAATGGAAATCAAAAATGGTTACGAATATAGATACAAACGTTTTTACAGATACCATAGATTAAGGTTTGAAGAACAAAAGGAAGACAATTATATAGACGAAGAATAAATTATTATGAGAAATACAGTAAATATACATTTTTCTGTAGATATAAATATATTCCAAGATCTGTTACAAAATGGTAAATTGTTTTATTTTCTTCTTAAAGTAACTTATCTTTTTTTTAGGAGTTATAGTCTCGTTTATGCCTTTGAAAGATTATAGTATCATAGGTGAAACATAGGTTCTAACTATGTATATATAACACACATATTATGGTACCTACTTATAGTATATTATATAAGGGAGCCGCAGACCAGTTTTTAATATTTTATAAAGAACCGTACGCAAATTATTGTTTTATTTAATATATACGCATTTTTTTTATTTAATATAATATTATATTATCACAAGTTACAAAATAAAAAAATAGCGACAGTATCATCGTAAAATTAATAGAAAACTATGAAAAGCGAAATAATTATTTTATAATTTTCTTAACAAAATGCAAATATAATAAGAATCATATATAACTGGAATCTAAAAGATAAGTCAGGATATAATAGACCAAAAGATTGAGCAGTGTTTTACTTTATTTATTGCAACTTGTAATGTTTCGTCGGTGTGATTCTCACTTCACCAGGCAACCTTGTAATATTTGGTAAAAACACATATTCTCATGATTTAAAAATTCTTACGTTGAACTTCTGGTGAAACAAACAATAGTTAAAATTAAGTACTGACCTTTCAATTATCAGTAGTTATTGTTAAAAATTTAAAAATTACAATTTAACAGCATTCAAATTATTAAAATTAACCTATAACTATGTATATGATTTTTATCAGTTGTTTACTTTGCAGCAGTAATTTTTTCCATATTAAATTCCCAATCTTCAATCCCAGATGGATAACTCAATCAAAACAATTTTCGTTGTGTGACGTTTCGTCAACTAATTGGTAACTTCATTTGGTCTTGCAGATTGATGGATGGTTATCATTTGTTTTCTGTAATACATGGACTAAAATGATAGACCATTTTTATTTATTTGTGCTATTATTGTAGTTTCAATTAATAGTAGTTAATCTACTTAAATACTTTTATGTGCCTACTATTGTTGTGTGAATTTACACCATTATGGAACCCATAAAAAGTATCCCAATATAATCAAGCATACTTTATTATAGGTGCACCAGGTAAAGTTAACAATTATAAGTGACGAAACATTACAAATTGACAAGTGTTTAATTCAGCTGCGAAAATTATTCCATTTCTTGGTAATATTCCTTCCAAAATTCCCTTGCTACATCCTTTTAAGTTGCTACAACTATCTTATTTCTATAGTATTACTAATGTTGCCGTTAAAAAATGGTTTAAATTAAAAAAGGGTTTTTGATTAAAAAATAAATTTTTCTTCAACGCACTTATTTTTCGTAGGTATACTAATAAAATTAGCCCAGAAATAAAAATATATTCAACCATTTTAAATATATATCAGCTCCTTGGTGGTAAATTTAAATGAACATAATATAGTAAATATAATCTACCAATTATTTTAACCGAAAGATCTGTTATGCCTATTTAAACCTTTTTTTTAAATTTTATAGCTACCTCGTTTTTATCTTTTCGTCTCTAAACTGTTCGATTGATTTACAACCAAAATATTTACGACTTAAACAAAAATCAAGCAAGCCTTGAATTTGAATTGTTTTCAAAACATAAAACAATCAATCATAGCCAACTAAAACTTAACAATATGTAATAAGAATGGCTCTGTGGACTTTTGTGTATTAGTGCATTAGACTACCTCATTGACATGAGGCTCCGAACATACCGGAAACGGAATTCCTGATTTGGTCATGGTGACTAAAAAATTGTCCAATAAGTATTATTTTTTATCTCACGGGTGTATTTCACAAGAGGAATTTTATCAGTTGTTTGAAAAGTAATTGCCATGATTTGGCGCCAAAAACGGATTGTGGCTGGCCTATTTTTTCGTGACGCAATGTGAAAGAATAAAGTACGTTAGAGAGGGTGGTTGTTTAGGACATAAAAGGCATTTGAAAATCTATGTGGACTTAGAAGGTGCAAGAAAGATTTGAGTTATATATGCGTATGCATGTGCATTTTGCTGCACTCCTTAGGGGTAACAGGTGGTGTTTCTTTTGAGAGTCCAAAAAGAGCCAAAACGCATCCGAAACTTCTGCTGCAGTTGGCTCGTATTCTTGTCGCGTTTTTCTGCCCTTTTGGGCGCATCTAGTTTACTCTCTTTCCGTATTTAGTAGCAATGCATTAATGGCATGGTATCGTTCAAGCTGTGGTTTTTTAAATTTTAACGGTCGTCGCCAGGTGTTTTTCGTTTATGGCGATGATGATGATGGTGTTGAGGCCGTGTTGTGTCTCTCATCGACATCTCTGATAGGTCCATTTGAAAATCAAACAAAGTGAAATGGAAAATGATGGATGCAAGAAAACAGCTGATGCTTCACCGCCTTGTTTGCTCACATTTTTTTTTTGAAATTTCAAAAATCTACTCTCCCGTAATTTCATTTGAAATAATTTACTAAAACGCACATTGCACCCCCATTCACCCTTTGTGCTTCACACTATTGATTTCAAAGTGAAATTTATGTTCGCATATTAACAAATTTATTGTACATAAAATTAGACACTGAGAAAAAGGTTAATGGCAAAAATAATTACTAAATATAATATCCGACATCCTCCCTTCTTTATATAACTTGTAACAACGTTTTACATTAACTTAGAATTTGCATTTTTTAATTAAAGTTCAGAAAAATGAATGCAAATACATTTTTTCTAACTTAAATTTTTGTAAAATACTTAATTTTGGGTTTCCAGTTTAAGAGCTATAATATAAAAAAATGAGGAATTTATCCAGAATAGAGAAAAAATAATAGATCTATGATATTTTTGCTTAAGTTATAGGGGAGAGAGCCACAAGTTATAGCGTGACTGTAATGAGCAAAATTATGATTAACAATAATACGAGATAAGATCTACAAATTGTAATGAAAGAAGATCCAAGTGAAAATTATCATAAATTAAAATTCCTCAAGATTTATTTCACATAAAATTAACTTAAATTGCTTTTAAAGTAGATACTAGACATTAAAAACTTCTAATATAAATCAAGCCGTTTTTATCAATAAAAAAATTATGCCAATTTTGATTTTTTTGGCGTTTTGATTTGGTTGTGAAAAATAAGTTAAATTTGTATTTTTAAATTTTATCAAACAATTGTTTAACACAGATTTTAAAAATCGTCCTTAAAAAAGTGGACATGACTAGGAGATTTTGCCTCCTGCTCGCTTCGCTATCGATCTAGATTTTAGAAAATCCAATTTCTCGTACTCTTCTATCATTTTTGCATCAATTGTCAACTGCATCAATTTGTCGTTTTTTTTATAAAATGTTTCAAATTCACCACATTGACCAAAGTCGTTTGCTTATTATGAAAAACTACTCAAAGTATCAAATAATATTTGATCGTGAATCACAAAACAGTCATGGAGCGATCCAAACTACTTGACTACTGAGGAAGATTGCTTGGCAATCTAAATACGTATCAATGTCACAAATATTTTTGTTTGAACTTCTATTCAAAATTATGTTTATGGTATGCTTTATTATATTATTACATTAAATTATACTTCATTAATTGGACTACAATATATTTTATATATTGTATAAACAGTACTCATAGTATGTTAAAAACGGTTGTTATTTTTTTCTGTTATAAACGCATTTTTAATGTCATAACAACAAAACCGCCAATAAATAGGACTAAAAGAACTTAACAACGTAAGTCATTTAGCCGTATACTAAAGATATATACCTCAGTTACCGCAATCAACAGCCTCGCGCCTATCAAAACAAAAGTCGAAAAAAACTTTTTCTTTTAAAACAAAAATTATTTTAATGTAGCGAAGTTTACGATAATTCTTTAATTTTTATTTGTTAATTTATAATATACATATATGATTTTTTTGGTTTAAATATTTAGAAACAAGTATACCACCCGTGAAACACTGGCACAATAACTAATAAATGACAACAATTTTGAATTGAATAAATCGAAATGACAGTTGAAACAAATGACAACAACAGTTAGATGAAACAACAGTTATTATATTTGATTTTCATTCACACGTATGTGTTTAAATATATATTCTTTGTTTCTCTGGCTTTGTCGGAATACATTGGCCTATTATATTGACTGTTGTTTTGTTTTTGCATGTACTCTTCTTTAATCTGTTTAAAAAGTATTTATTCATACAAAGCTCATCAAAAGTAATGGTAATCAGGTAATCTTTTATAAAAATACAACTTGCTTCATAATTTTCATTGTCCTGTTATGATTGCCATAGTATCTTAAAAAATTTTTAACGGTTCTCAATTTTTATTTTTATTTTCCGAATATTGTATGCAAAGAGTTTCATATCAGGAATTTGAAAGAATTGAGATCCCAGCAAATTTAAAAAAAGTCCAATTTACGTATATTCTAAAAATAATATATAGAATAAGCCAAACTTTGACTTAATCTTTAAGTGACTATAGTTATATACAATTTTGCTAAATGTTGGTCTAATGGTTCATAACTCGATGCTTTAGATTTAACGATTCAAGGATTGTTCGTAGGGAGAGAAAATAGTTGAAAAAATTTTGATTACAAATGAAGACCTTATGTAGGATGATCGAAAAACATTGACTCTTTCGATATTTTTCGACTACATTTACCATAAATTGCGCAAAAGTAGCTGACAAAATAGCTTTTGTTGTTAATTGGAAGGTTTCATGCAAAGTTTTCACTATATGACGTCGTTATTATTTATCCTATGTATAGTCAGCAAATGGCGACCTTTGAAAAGTTTATATATATATTGTTTGGTCTAAGCTCGAAGTGAACCATTATTCCGAGTTACGTACATAAATTTCTATATCTTGAATGAAATTTCTTTCTTCTTATCTTAAATTTCATTTTTAACTTACACAATTAAATTTTTCCTGACAATCTTTATGCTTTCTTATGTTATAATATATTGAACGATTTCAAAAGGATATTGTATATTGCACATTGAAAGGCAATTCAAAGAAAAATGGGAGGAAAAATTTAAGATTTTTATTTGTGAACCCCTAAAACTAATACTCATAATATGAAAAAAAAAAAAAAAAAAAAAAAGCTACGAAATATTTAAGTTATTATGATGCCAAATTAATTTTCTGGGAATTTAGTGGAATAAATTTTTAACTTAAAAAAAAGAAAAAAACGAAAAAAATAATGGAATGAAAAATACAGGTGCATACTTTTTATTGATTTAACTCAATAGGTTTTCATTTGGAAGCGACAAATCCAGTCTAATCATATGAGCTATTTATTTTGAAAGTGACTTAAGTCCATTTCAAGGAGGCTCATATAGTAACTAGAACAAGTATATCAATTTTTCAACTGTTAAATTTTCACAAATTATTGATTTAATTTTATCTGCTAACAAAAACGCCAATAATTCCCTACTATTTAGTATATTATATTCTAATGGTTAAATGAACTTAAGCGACTTTCAAAATGAACGGTTCATATATAAAAATAAAGAGTTTTTTTTTTTCGAAGACCAATGCATTCTTTTCAATTACCACTGATGATTCTTCTTTATAATTAACACAGACTTATTATTTGTTCTAATAACATTAATTCAGTGACCGAGAACAACCTTGGATCATTCCTCCCCTCTTTTGTCTTTCGCAATGATATCAAATATGGATCATCGTAGGTGGTGGTCGTTACCATAATGGTTTTCGTGTAGGTTGTTTTAATTTTCCATTTTGAATATTTTCAGTTATAACGAACCTAGATGATCCCACGTTTGGCCATTCCTTTTATGGGAAACGTCCGTTTTGAATAACCAAAGAATGAATTTGATTTGTCCAAACTATTTGTGCAATTTTGAGACAATAAAACAAACTAGGGAACCCATTAGATAAATTAAATCAAAGTTTACGGCCGTTTTTTTCTCAAAAGGATGACGTTAATTATGTAAAGAATGCTTAGTTGAGAGAACAAAATGTGATTTTTGAAAAAGGAAAAAAAAAATTTATAATTACCGTGCCAGAACTAATTGCGCTAATTATGATCTTAGACTTAAACGTTGAGAGATTTCCTTTTGTTCGGAAGAGTCTAAAATCCTAAAATAACGTTTAATTTAACGACCTCACTGACGTCTGGCGAGACTTAATAGACTAAACTATAACATTTATTCTAGAATCAACAAATTTTTATCTTCTCTTTATTTATTTAACAACAACCTTAAAAATATTCTTCACACAAGTGAATTTGCCTGCACAAATGAATCATTCTATGAATCTTATTTTAATGAAATATAAATTCCTCAAAAATTGATTTACAATAATTTGGCATCTGAAATCTCTGCTTCCGCTTCTTTAATTCGGAAAAAAACAACAGGAAGTACTTGACATCCACTTGAGAGCCGAGAAAAAAAATCTTTTCCGCATTATATATTGAAATCCAGAGCTTATTTTCTTTCGCTAATTTTTCGTTTTTGATTCATTAAAACGGAAATCCGTGCAGACATTTTTGTCTCAAAAATAAACGCCTGGTAGAAATAAAACAAAAAGCAACCCCCAATTCAAAAACGGTGAGAAAATCTCACGGCTATTTCCTCGTTTTTTTTTTTTTTTACTTTGGCCAAATAATATTTTCGCACGTTTAACAATGAAGCGTAATTTTGTTCTAGGTTTAATGTGTGAATAAACATAAAAGCATAATTGTAGCAAAGTTGCAGAAGTCGAAGAAGAGCCCGCATTGGCCGTTTCGATTCTTTCAGTCTAATCTGAATACTATTAGTAGCTTTTGAAACGGAAATTCATTTTTTTGCCTTTATATGAGAGTTATAAGAACCCGCATCAATGTTTTAATACTTACGATATTACCTTCGGTATATTTTATTTATTTATTTTTATTGTATTTATTCAAGAATAACATGGCATTAATATGTTTTCGATCTGGTTTTGTAAAACGATCCCTAATTTAATTTAAACATACTCTAATTATTGTCTACAATTAAATATAAGCAAACGGATGCAATAATTCGATAAATTACAATTATAATTTCAATAAATAAGTAGCTACAGTAAGCAATAAATCTAAACATGTACTTTATAATAGGCACGGAAAAAACTATAGTAAAAACGTAATATCGTAATCTAGGACAAGACTTTCATTAACTTAGTCTTTAACTTTCAGAGACTTTCTCATTAACAATATTCTATTTTAAAATGTACTATGTACATAATTAATTCATTTTCAAAAGAACATAATTTCCTTAAATTTTATTTTATTTATCTTCATTTTCAAAATAAAACTAAGATTTTTTTTCTCTTTTCATAATGTTAATGTCTTAACTTTTTATCATTCAAAAACCGCAGTTTTTAATTTTGTATTGTTTCCAAAAAGGCAAAGAATTATGATATTTATTTTTGAATAAGTTAACCACAATCACACTTTCTGAAAAATTAATTAATTAAAGTAACAGAAAAGTGAACAACAATTGTCCTAACGCAGATTATTGATTCTGCAACGTTTCAGTCATTTTATTTGGCCTTCATCAGGCGTCTCAATGCGTAACAATATAAAACCAACTGATGTAAAAAATTGGCAAACTCAAACGTCAAAATACACCACACAAAAAAAATGAAGTTTTTTTTTATTGTAGGTAAATTGAGACGCTTGATGAAGGCCAAATAAAATGGCTGAAACGTGGCATAATCAATAATCTACGTTAGGACAATTGTTGTCCACATTCCTGTTATTTTAATTAGTTGTTTACAAACCATAGATATTATTTTGAATTTTTCGGAAATTTTTTAATCATCTTAAAAAAAATCTGAAGTTTCTACAATTGCCGCACCTGTAATTTTCCGCCCTGGGCACTAGCTTTTAGTGTAAATCTGTAGTACAATTTAAAAAAATCATTTGTTACTAAATTACCGCCTATTTTCGTTATTTTTTATTACTAAATATTAAATGAAAAATGTTTATAGTTTTATTTGTTGAAAGGGATTATTTAGCGCCTTCAATGAGTGGTACCATAATATAGTAAATTCCCTTAGGTCTCATTTCTCGTCATGTAATGCAATTTATTCGTAAGACAATAGTGTCTTCTATGTCAGGGTTTCTCAAACTGGGAAGCGTAGCCCCCTAGGGATCCCTGGAGCTGCTGCCTGAGAGTCGTGAAATATTTCTATAATAATAATTAATAGTACATCAATAATGTAGGTTACTAAAGTCTGAAATTTTTGAGGAGAGAAGTCTTGGATTTTTTTTAATTAGAGGTCGTGGTATGAAAAAGTTTGAGAAGTACTGCTCTAGGTAGACTATGCAGCAACCCACTTAAAGACAATTTCAAGGCGAAATCGTATATATTTATAACAAAAAAATATGTCACAATACAGAATAGTTATAGAATATAGTGTGACAATTTGATATTTTTAATTTTTAAGGAAAAATATATTATTTTTATTCATAGAGTACATATCTTCTAGCATAGGTATATAAAAATTAACAAATATTAAGTATACATGATAAACAATTTTCAGCCTCGCTAGATTCAAACTTGCTACTTAAATAATAAATGGGGTCATGATACTATTTAATAAATTTTCACGTCTTGACATAGCATTGTTTATCTACTTTGCGTATCTAATTGGGCGATTTTGTCGTATTTTTTCATATTACATACAGTACTCGTATTTCCATATTATGCCAAATTTAGTAGTAACTATTTTGCTTGTTCTTATAGTTTTAGTTGGGTCTTACAACAAGTCTAAAAAAAAAATAATTTGGAAGTTATTGCAGCAATATTATTTTTTACTGAAAGTTTGTTGATTTTTTAAAAAATTGAAACAAATAAGACGAAAGAAGAGGCGCTTTTTGTTTATAATGAAATACAAGATTGTCGAACTTCTGATATTTATATGACATCTTTGGTTGAAAATGGCTCATAAACGTTACTAATAGGAATTGATACGATAACTTTTTCCGGTCTGGCTACAGATTTTGAATAATTTATATCCACACCACACTGTTGTTGATAAGAATTAATTTTTTCCCTTTGAAATTATACTTTTTGTTGGCAAGTCGAAGACCCGTGCACCTGGTACGCGAGCCGCATTATTAGCGCGCGCTAAGCCAAGAAGACCGCAATCAAGCCTTTATAAATCTAAACTAGAAGCAAAATAAATACAAAACTTCCTTCCTCCTTGCCTAACTCTTCTTCTTCACTCAATAATCAAGAAACCAGAGCCAAAAAAAGCACCTTCCAACGGTCCTTGATCACAATTGAAGCGACAGGTTGTTGCTGTCATCCCCAAAAAAATTTGGCGCCAATTCATTAAAAATGTATCAGCTGTTCAATTTCTTTCACTAAAAGCTTGCAAAACGCTCATTGTTTTAGCCCTCCACGCCAAAAAGATGCAAATTGTCTCACCAACTTTGGTGCAACCATCAAACAAATTTAGACATTTATTAAAATTTGTACGAATTAAATTCCAAAAATCTTGTTTATTCCTTTTAATTTTTTATTTCTTTACAACGTGGAAAGTGAATCTAAGGGTGCGCTTTATCAGATTGAGAATATCTGATTAGATACACTTAAAGGCGGAAATTTTAATTTTGAATTTAATGCCGGAAGTTCAAGGTAACTTTAATTAAATGTTAACAATTTCTCATGTGAACTTTCAAATCCCCGTCCATGATTAACCGCACTGAGTTGGAAAAAATAAACGCGGGAGTTTTGATTTCTTATGATTAACGCCCCTAAAAACGGTTAAAATAATAAAATAACAATGATAATCTCGAAAACAACAAGACATTTACTCATTTATTTTTAAATTAGATTTCTTTAAAATTTAGGTTTTTTCCATCGCAAAATTATAGAAAAATTTTCACTTTAGCAATAAAAAAGATGATTAGTCAAGAGAACCGTTTCTAAAACTGATAAGTGAAGGATTCAAATTTCTGTAAGTTTTTTTATATTTCACGGTTTACAGGTTAATAAAAATCCTAAAGTCGATTCTGAAACTTAGTTATTTTAAAACAATAATGATACATAAATTATAAAAAAGGAAATCTGTACTTATGGACGCACTAAAAAGTTATACTTTCTGTAAAAATCTAGTTTTTTTCTGGGCATAAGTTTCAACTGTTTTTATTTTATAACAAGAGTTCTTAATAGAATTTGCATAGTTATAATTTATAAATTACAACCCGTGAAATATTTCAGCTAATTCTAACACAACTGACAATTGATAAAAATTGAAGGGTTTGCTGCAAAAGAGAGATAGCTCCTGTTTCCCTAAAAAAAAAAGAAATATATAAAATACAATAAAATAAATAAACCCAAATAAACCATTGCCCACACAATGTAAAAAGACCTTCAGAGTTAAATTAAAAATATGTTTTTCATTTAACTCTAAATTTCAAAATTTTAAACGTTTTTTCACTTTTTCAAATAATTATAAAATTGGAACTACCCTCTTTTTGCAACAAACTCTTTAATGGCAACTGAATGAAATCGAAATGACAGTTGTAACAAATGGCAACAATTAGTTCAAATTTCAGACACTAATTATTATATTTGGTTTTCACTCACACGTATGTTTACATTCTTTGTTCTTCGTCTTTGCCGATATATTTACCAATATTTGGCTATTATTTATTAATTAGTAACTTCCCGTGAAATATTTACAGCTAACACAACTGACAATTGACAAAAATTGGCAATTGAATAAAAGAAAAATGTCAGTTGAAACCATAACCAACCATAACAACAATCAGTTAGTTCTAATTTGAACCAAGGATTATATTTTACTCACTCATATGTGTTTAGAATATTTGTTCTGTCTTTGCCGACATACATACATTTAAATTATATACGTTTGCCTATTATTATAAGATTAAAATGACCAAATAGGGTATTTTATTATTTTACTCAGTTATAAATTCAAAAAACTTGGTACTTTAAACGAATAGTTTTACTCATTGCTAGAAATGGAAAACTAATTAATAAAATTTAGAAATACAGAAGTTATAGTGGTTTTAAAGAACAAATAAACTATCTTACGTTTAAATTATCGGTTTGATTCATATTTTACGTTTACTAAAAGTTATCCGTTTGGGCACTTGCGCAGTTGCAGTTGTTTCTAGCGTAGCTTCTTGTTTACTGTATAGTACTCTATCCATATAAACAGCGTAACAGCTTAAACCAACTTCCATTACAAAATTCGTAACATCATTTGTTTTGCTTTCATGATGCACCTAATCAAGTATATCCTCCAAAATGCATACCCTTCCTGAAAAATACTATGTACAAATTTGTGGAGCGTTCCCTTCTAGCAGTACAATTTTTCAACAATACGAATTTCAATTATATGCGCACGCATTATACCAACAATTACAAACAGTATCATCATTCCCTTTTCCTTTTCCTATACCTCTGCGCTATTGAAAACTTCCTTAATAAAAGCTTTTTTTTTAATCAAGTCGAAAACCGAATTATAGTCGAAAGTCGAATTAGTTTAAATCAAATAATTAAAACTGTTACTATTGAATCAACCAAATAAATTAAAGGGGAGAGATATTAATACGTAAGTTACGATTTAAATTTATCAATTATGTTATTATCCTACAGAGATGGATTTGCAAAGTTGAGGAAATGTTAGACCTATGACCAGTTATAATAAAGGCCCTCATTATATAAAGCTTAGTACAAATTGAATTAATCAGCAATGTATTTAGTCAATGTTATATAGTCAAATTTTAATTTTAATGAGAATGTTAACCTTATTAACGTTATACAAATATCAACGTTAAGCATTTAAAATTGTATTGTTTTGAATAATGAATGATTTTTTTAAAAATAGATCAGTGAATGAAAGATATACAAAGGATTTTTTTATTTCTTTGTGGAATGTGAGCAAAACAATATGGGACATATTATGATTTACAAATATTTTAGGTTTTTAATTCAGTGAAGAGATTTAGCCAAGTCCAAAAAATTCCAGTTATAAAAAAAAAACTAAGTGATTACTACATCATAATTACTTAGATACATTATTTAGCATGATTTATTTGGATCGGGTGGTTTTTTAAAACTTATCATACATTTAAATATGTAAAATGCGTATATTATAACCGAGAAAACGCTAACACTGATTTCATCATTGAAGTATTAAAAAAGCAAAAAAAAATACTATACAATGACAATATTGATAATGTATCACTTCATTTAAGTTAAATATGAGTTGAGATATAAGAAATTTTAAAAACGTAATAAAAGGAAGAAATATTTTGTATTTAAAGAAGAGACTGATAAAATCAATGGTTAATGAGTCAAAAGAAATCAAAGTACAAAATATAAAACTCAACAAAGTGCCACTTAAAAGCCGTTTCTTTATCAATTACGAGAATATGAGACTGTTTAATGATTTTGAAGCGTCAGTCAAACCTTGTCGTGCCATCATATCTCTCACCAAATCCTCTACTTTTTTACCTCCAAAAATGCATAATAACTATAAATGACTTTTTCAAAAAATAAACAATCACCTAAAGGTTAAATCGTACATAAAAATAAAAGTATAAACTTGTCTGAGGAAATGAACTATGAAGCTAAATTTTATAAAACCCAAAAAAAAAACGTTAGCTGTGGGTTTGTTTGCATTTTAATTAATTATTTAATGACTTTTTCTTTGTTGTAGATTTTTGGCCAGTTCGCAAATCTGGAGTGCAACCGGATGGGGTTTTCGCGAAAAAGTCACCGTCAAAATCGCCGTCAGGTTCGCCCAAGGCTTTGGCATCAAATCAGGTGCAAAATTAGACAATCGATTCGTATAATCATATGAATTGCTATGAAATTAATCGATAAGTAAAATAATTAAAAGTGTAATTAATAATCGTATTTCTCTCTCATTTTATATATATATAGTTTTATGTACAACAGAATGATGCAATAGATTCTTTTTTCGATTCTGACGGGTCAGAATGCAAATTAGTAAATGATTTTTTTATAGAAATGTGAGGATTTTCCTTATTGCAGTTTCGCGTACAATATTTAATTACGTAATGCAAGGTTGGGCTGCAAATGCTTAAATGATTCAAAATTATAAGAAGCATATTATTTATTTAGCTTTATAACTTAGCTAAAAATAGAATGACAAAAAAATGTGAAAGATTTTCAATTTTGTGTTGAGTCCTGCTTGAGGTTTACTCAAGTCTCGTTTTACAAAAAAAAAAAAAAAATGAATATTTTGCAAAAAAAAATGCAAAATTCAACTTTTATAAAATTTGCAAAATTGTCTTTTACAGCGAATGAAACAAAGTTATTTAATGTAATTTTTATACATTGTGTTTTCAGTATTCGATATAATTTTCAAACTATTAAAATGAATCATTTTTATTTGTTAAAACTTATGTACTTCTTATCAATTTTTTAGTTCTTTAAAATGTAATTTAAGAAGTCACTGTTTGACTTCTGAAATGTAAGATCTCATTCACCTTGAATTGAAATAATTGGGCAGTAGCGTTCCACTTTTGCGAAAGGAACAAATGTGAACCGTCTTGGGACACACATGGCAGATGTAAAACCTTTAAATTGTTCATAATTTGGTTCCCGAAAATTGTTTTTGGCTATTATTATAACCTAATGAAATAATACACAAAAGAAATATTTTAACAATCTATTGGAAGTATAAAATTAAATATGGTTAAGTTGCTTTATCTGGTGTATCTTTCATTATTTCTGTAAAAGAGCTAACTGATGCTAGTTTTTCTGGAACAAAAGGACAAATGGGGAAAGGTGGTTAAATTATGCCAGAAAAATCTTAGACAAATTCTTGAAAACTGTACCAATTGTAATTCCATACCAAGATGCGGATTTCTATAAATCTTTAATGGACCAATTGAAATTCTTCTTGGTAAAATTATATTAATGATGTCGATTTTTACTTTGATAAATTTACATTTAAATTATTGGAATATTAAATAAAAATTTTCCTTAAAATATCCAAAGCCTATTAGGTTTTTCATAGATCTGGGTCTATTAATAAGTTAATCTAGTTTGAAATAGGAAGCCGGCCTCGCCTCTGGCTTTAGTTTCAGTTTAAAATATAAATTCAATTCCTCCAAAAGCTTTTGGCTTCGTAATTTCGAGCTTCACCATTCCAGTTCTGATTTTCATAATGTGCAAATGAACTCAACTTGTAAAGTATGTGATAGTTCAAGTTTAGTTTTTTTAGTAATAATTTTTTTACTAGGCGGATAAATATGTGATTAACTTTCATTTTTCGTTAAAAAATATCTAGTTCTTAATTGCGCATACTTATTGACTATATGTCTTAAATTTTCAATTAGGAACATTAGGAACATGTAATACTTGAAAGAAGTACCAGAAGAAAATTTATTGCAACTCTTACCGACCCATGTTTTATAATAGTTTGAATTACGCTAATCTTTGGTCTCTTCAGTTCCTATTTTTTTAATGGCCGAATGAATCCAACTTGTAAAATATGTGATAGTTCATGTTGAAGCGTTAGATATTTACCCCCGCGAATTTTATTTGTAGAAACGTAATGATTGATTTCCTAGGCGGATACATATGCAGAGTTTTATTTATTAATTTATCCCCATTTCAGGGGAGAAATGTAATAAAAATTAATGTGTTATCGAATCGTCATTATCAGTAATCGCGCAATTTCATGATGATCTTTCAATCATACACGTGCCGCAATCAAATTTATTATTTGTATAACTATAATCTATTTGATCCAAATTGCACGAGTACGATTAAACTACCATCTTAATCGGGCAATTATATTCAATTAAGACAAGTCCTTATATTAAATAATAATAGTAAATCGTTTTAATAGTTTTTTTCTGACATAATTTTTAATAACATTTTTCCAGGCCTAATTTTTTTCAGATTCCCGAAAGTTGTATTAGAATCATTAAGCATTTTAGAACCCTTGTTTTATTTTACGGTCTCACAGACCCAGTGGGAGTACAAAAAGATTATATATAGATACCTAGAGTAAAGCAACATTAAAATGTTAAATTTTTTGTTTTATTTGTGATTTTGGAAGATTTTACTGATTTTTTTATTGGGTTAATTTTATTTTTTTATATTTTTATTAAATTTTTCATACTTTAAAATTTCATATTTGTAAAAATACGATCAAAGCCTACTAGTGGTCGAGTGGTCTGGATGGCCGCTCCAAAACTGGTAAGTGTTGGGTTCGAATCTCGTATTGAGCAAATGTTCAATATTTCTCGATTTACGGATTTTTATTAACCCTCGAGTCGCTGAAAACCTTGGTAATTATAAAGTTAAAACAATTGGTAGTTATAAAAGTAGTTATAAAACAATTGATAGTTAAAAAATAAGTACAATCGTATACAAACTTCACACGTTATTATGTACAAAATATTTACTTTTTGGTTTTTGTTATAGCGTACATTTTTTTTAACTTCTTTGGTACAATTCAAGGTTATTGAGGTCATTCATCATTATCTAGTGTTTAAAATTTGAAATGCAATGAAAAAAAATTTATTTTTTAGTTAAATATTTATCTTTGTAAATCTTAATTTCCTCAGATTTTAAGCAAATGGCTTCTGAGTTAGGAAGAAAAATGATTGGGGTAAACTTAAAAAATCAGTTGGCGTATTTAGTTTAGTTCACATCACATTCAATTTTCTACTGATTGAAAAGCTATTTCTGTTTAATTTCTGTCCTATTAAAAAATTCCGTGAAACTGACAATGTATTTTTCAAGGCTCCGCCAACCTGAGTAATGATAATTACGAATTATTTTATTTATCTCCTTATTTTAAGAATTTAAAATTAATTATTTAGTTAGTTTTGAAAAAATTAAATATAAAAATTTTACAAAGATCTTGCACTTGCATTTTTCTCTCATAATTTCTGACCGACGATGGATTCGAATAGAATCTAAATTTTTCTATTTTTCTTCAAATAAATTTCTTATCAGGGAATAAATGATATTTTTAGATCGATGAGTGCACTTGCATGACCCTGCTTGCAGACAAGTGGATTTAGTTGCTTGGCCCCAGCTGCAATTAAAATCCATTAAAACCATTCATTTTGATAAAAGACGATTAAAAAATATAAAAAAAAAATAGAAAATTTAATATGGCACCACATACGTCGTTGCTACGTTGTTTTCTATTCAAAGCTATCGACGATTGAAAAAAAATAATCCAGAAATTATGTGAGAGACTAACGCGATGTGTTATATTAACAGAGAAACATTCGAAGGTTAAAAATAATTAGCAAATTTTCTCCTCCAAACAATTGGCATACACATACATTCAAAATCTACAACTTTGATTCACTTTCAATTTTCGCTAGTAAATTTCCGGTTCTTAATTGCGCATACTTATTAATTATCTATAATTATTTTTCATGAAATTACAGATTATTATCGTCTTAAATTTGCCATTATGAACATGTAATACTTGAAACAAGTACCAGAAAAAAATTATTACAACTCATACCGACACATTTTATAAGAGTTTGGATTACGCTGATCTTTGGTAATTTTATATTTAATTTTTCGCAGCATAACTTAAGAAACAAGTAGATTTTTTCTGTTTAATTGATTCTAGTCTTGGATCTTGTATGGTTTTGTTTTCTTCAAATCATAGAAAAAAGATTTTTTTGCAATTTTTTTTCTTGTCTTATCCAAGTGTGTGCAGTAATATGTGTTTACAACACATTGGAGAATGAATGTGGTTTAGTAATAATAATAAGTAAGATTGTAAATGGAATGAATGTGTAACTTGTATGATATGATAGATAGTGATAAGAAAAAAGTTTTCTATGTGTAATATTATACAAATTTCCCTACTAAGTATCAGAAGAATAATTGTAATACGTTTCTTTTTTAAAAATAAATGCTCTTGAAAAAAAATGTTTTTTTTCTTTCAAATTTTTCCTCTCCAAAATTGTTGAGATTTAGTTTCAATTCGAAATTATTAATTTTTTTATCATATTTTGAAAGTGATAATCACAAGTGGGAGTCACGATGGAAAAGCAGGAAAAAGCAATACCCTCTCATTAAAATGTTATTCCTAATAACAATGAAAATTAATAATTAAAATTCAAAGATTATTAAAATAGTCACCTATTTATTTCTTTTTTAATTATATCTTTAAAATTAATACCATGTAAGATACATTTCTCAATAAGGTAAGTAAGACGAGTTATCTTTTAAGTAGAAAATTTAAGTGAAATAAATGACAAATAGCGTCATGTCAATTGTCTCATCATAATCAAAGTATAAGTGATTACTACAAATTATGTAAGTATCTCTAACCCCCAATTCCTGTTACATCTATCCCACATTCATTATTTTAGCTACCTCTTCCGCTATCTGGATATCAACGGCTGTAGAGATAAATGCACATTGGGATGATAATATGTTATTAGGATAACAGAGAGATCATAGACCTGGAAAACCTGAAATTATCAGGGAATTTAATTAATGTGGAAACATCAGGGAATAAAAAAATATCAGAGAATTTAATTGTGACATTAGAAATGTATATTCCTATTAACTTTCTTATGTATATCCAGAGCAATCCAGAGCTGTCAAAAAAAGTATCTACTTTAAGTTACTTTTAAGTATCTAAGGGACTTATCTTAAATTATATCTTAGTTCATTATTTATTGACAAACAGTAGCTTTTATCTTATAGATACTTTGTAAAAGGAACTATATCTTGAAACTTAAAAAGTATCTTAGATACCAAGAGATTAGATACAGAATTTTATTTTATTTTGTTCCATAATATTCTATTTTTACCTCTTTCATTAATCATCTATCGTTTTCAAAGTGTATTATGTTTACAGAGATTAGACATATATTATGTATTAGACATATAATTTCCTTTTTCCTAAATTAGTAAGGATAAGAAATACATTATCTGATTACCTAAAAACTTTACCTGATACGTTGCGAAACTTAGTATACGTATAATATATAAAGTAACTATATTTTTAAGTATCTTAAAAAGTAACTTAAGATAAATATTTAAGTTCCTTTTTTTCAAAAATAACTAGATACCCAAAGTAACTTTTTACAAAGTAACCCAAAGTAAATTTGGATATTTGGATACTTTTTAAAAAAGTATCTTACCTATCTATTATCTAGATACTTTTCCGAAGTATCTTTAACAGCTCTGTGTATATCATCTTTATTTACCTCGTGAAACAAGTTTCACTATCCTGCAATTTTAACTAATATTTTTTAATATCTCGAATATTATACGAATATCGAATATCTCGATATTTTTTAATTCTCGCTAGAGAATTGACACTTTTCAAAAATTCAAAAGGTTAACACTTCTAAGTTAATAGTTAATTATAAATAACATCATCAAACAAGAATTTTTTTGTTTTCAAAATTTTAAATGGCTATCATTTTTAATCTAATAAATCGATTTTTCTATTTTTAAGGTAATCTTTCGAAGAATAAATGTACAAAGTTTGATCAAGATGGGTTGAGAACTTCAGGAGTTATCCTGGTGACAAGGTCAGTTCCATTACATACGTATACAAATGTCTTAACCAATAGTATTTTTGGAAGCTATTCCCCTTATTTATACATGTGATGGAAAAATTAGGTCTAAATTTCATTATGAGGACAAATCAATAGTTTCTATAAAATCTACCTAAAATTTCATATGCACTTATGCATATTTTTTTTAATCGTTGGATGGGGGAAAAGCAATTTCTAGTAATGAAAAAAAAATATTTTGGCAGGAAAAAAGTTTTGATTTAAATGAGAATCTCAAAACGATAAGTGTACCTATGGGTATTCAGTGACGTCACAGTAAGCTTTAGTATGCATCATACGCATACCATATTGAACCGAGAAATAAACAAATATTTGAACGATTACCATAGAAAGAGTAATAGTTAACACAATTTTTCATATTTTCCAACAAGGAAAAAAACAGTTGTAGCCTTCATAAAAATTCATTTCATAACACATTGCTGTTTATATGTGTGATTGCTCTTTATATATTAAATCCCTTCTTATATTGTAATTTTCATACAATTCAGATTGGTAACTATTAAAGTCGTATTTACTGTTAAAAACTGCCAACTTTCCAATCCTCGGGGGTCCAAATATAATAAGCGAAATGTAAAGGCTTAAGTCCATTTTAGCACACGCACAATCTGACAACGTTGTATTTTCGACTTTGTTTTTAATTTAATTCGCGATTAAATCGGTCCATAATGAAAATTTAGTCACAAAAGAGAGAATTATACCATATTCGAATTGAATTAAACAAAATATCGCGATTAGAATAAAAACAAAATCGAAAATGCAACGTTGCCAGATTTTGGGTGTGCTAAAATGGACTTGAACCAATGTAAAAATTCAAAAAAACGTAAAGATCTGTGAAAATATTAACGATTACCATCATCGTTTTACATATTTAAAATGGTTAATGTTCCTTTTAGTCATTTGGCAATGATTCATTTTTTACTTTGTTTTTAATTTAATTCATGAATAAATGGGTCCATAAATAAAATTTAGCGACAAAAAAGAAAATTATAGGATATTAGAATAAAATCAACGGCAAAATCACGAATTAAGTTATTAAAAACAAAGTGAAAATTAAACATTGCCAGATTTTGAAGTTGCTAAAAGGAACATGAGCCAAAAAGCAATAACTTTTCAGTGAATCCTTTCAAAACAAAACTAATCATGAGATGTACAATATACCTGAGTGATTCTCATCTTATTTCGAAACTAGGTATAATAGAAAAAAAATTATTTGTAGTATTTGTATAACTAGATTTCACCAATATAGTGGTTCCAAGAATAAACTTATTTTAGACGAATTATAAGGATGATTTATAATTTCGAAAGTGAGTGAATGGTTTTTATAGGCCATACCGTCATTGAATCGTGTCTTTTATGGTTTAATAGAGAGCCAAAAGTTTTGGCCCTAACAGTATCATTGTTACGTTAGTATAATACTCCTCTGTAAAGTGTTATTTGTTGTCCTGCACCGTCAAAATGAACCACTTGTATTTTTGCATTGTACTTACAGTAATAATTTTCACTAAAGTCAATATGAATGATGTTTTCATATTTAAACAGCAAAAAACGGTGAATATAAGGATTAAATAAACAAAGAAATAAAATATACATATATAATATAAAGAATATATATATATATATATATATATGATATATATATATATATATATATATATATATATATATATATCATATATCGTCATTCCCTCGTTTCAATTTGAAATGAGGGAATGACGAAATGAAGCATAACTCAAAAAAATCTTGGTACATAGTCTTTTGTTACATTTGAATTTTTGTGTAAATTGACTGTCTTTGACAACCTACTTTACTATACAATTATTATTAAGATATATTAAATGCCTCTATTTTTCTTCAATGTGAGGGAATGACGACTGAAAATATAATTTTGAAATAATTTTCAAAATTGTTTTCTGAACAAATACTCTAACACGTGTAAGATACCTTAAATGTATGAAATAACTGATAGTATTGCTAACTATCGAAAATCGATGAAAGCCTTCATGAATGGTTTCAAAATTATAACCAACACCATTAGCCCAAATAATGTTCTTTTCAAGGAAAAAAATACAATCATAGATCACTTAGATTTATGTACAAACTAAAAGGACAATAATTTCGATATTTCATGAGAATTATTCACCTACATCTTGTACCAAAACTTAACACTGTTGACCAATTGGTTCCTGATCAAACTTAAGTCCAAAAATTTTCTTTAAACATTCTTATTTTTATATATATTTTTTTAATTCGTTCAATATAACTATTAAAACTAACCAATCTCATATAATTAACCTACTTTTCAACGATCATTTTTTTTAATTGTCTTTTGTTAAATTAATTATAAACCCGTATTCACCTTCAATCTTCTATCCCTATTAAGTTGGCTTATCAAATCCTAACTACCCGCAGAATGTGTACAAAATAACCCTTCCACTTATCTTATCATTTCGATCTTCCCTTAACAATTGTTTAATCTCCTCAAGCAACCAATTATTTAAAAAAATACATTTAACGCCAATCGAACTTATTGTTACCCACGAGGGTAAAAATGTGCAATAGAAGCGCAGGGGGAAAGATAAAATAATCAACCCGTATTTATTTGAATAAACACTTGAATTTCGCACATGTGCAATGAGTAATAGTAGATAGTGGAAAAAATGAGTTGCGATTTTATTTAAAGATACAAGTAATGAAAATGTTAATGTTAAGATAAAAAACGATTAAATTTTAAGTGAGACGATGAGGTCACAAGTTTTGTGGATTGTATTTCCTAGATGAACTGACAAACAAAACACAATGCTTGAATTCAATCAATATTTATCTTTTCAATATTCACTTTCGCGTGTTCGATTTTCCTCACGTACGGCCAATGAGGCCATATTTACATAAATTGGCACACAAGACATTAATGGATGATGCTGATATTAAAACGTGGCTTCTTGTCTTCGAGGTAAATACAGAAGCATGATAAAGTTGGATGTAACAAACGAAAGAAAAAAAAGGAGGTGATAAAGTTTAATGACACGGGAAATGTATGCACAGGCAACGAAAAGATTTGCGAGCGAAGAACTTAATTATTATGTTTACATAATATTTTAATATGCGACTGGAATAAATTTTACACATTTTCCCTTCAACCACTGGAAATTCGATGGTTCGATGAGATTCGATAGTTTATTATTTGTTTTCAAACTCACTTAAACTAACAAACTTAACGAATGTTGTATTATCTATAAAAATGAATGACATTTTTTATCTTATTTTTTACGAATTTAGACTTAAAAAAATTCTGAAACTTATGAATTTTAGTTTTGTATTTCGAAGTAGAATACAAAGTAAGATATGGCATGAATATTTTTTATTATAACTTGATTTTGAAACAAACTAAAAAGTACAAAAGTACAAAAAAGTACAAAATAATTTTGAAGTAGAAAATCAATAAATTTTGGATAATGTAATATTATGAACCATGTCTACGTTTTCTTTATGCATTCTTTAAATAAAGTTTTCAATACGGTTAATCATTTTCGTAAATTTTTATCAATTCGCCATATGAATATAGATAAAAAAAATCGGAATAATTTTATCGAGTTTTGTACTTTAGATTTCATTGTAAATAACCAATAGTTCATATGCACATTTTGTTTTTAACTTTTTAATTGATAAAGAAAATTATTAAAGTGAGAAAAAAACGAAGGGTTATAGCAACACGGTAGGATTAATAAGAAAACGAAAACCGAAAAATGGGCCACCAGTAGACTGGTATATTATTACTAATTAATAATATATTAATAACTTCCCGTGAAGTATTCACAGACCAATATTGATACAACTAACTAATGGCGAAAATGGGCATTAGACCAGAGGTTCCCAACCTTTTTATAGTAGGGGATACCGGGTACAAAAGTAACAATTTGTACTTTTACCTTGATTTCGGGCTGGGTGTTATTATTGCCATTAAATGAATATAACCACATATAAATTTAGTTTTTGTTCGGTATATGCTTAGATCAGGAACGTTGAGATTTTCAGAACTGAAGAGAACTATTTCGAATGGGTACGTATTGTTTACTCGAATGCAATTTGTACGTAAACTTCGACATGCCAGAAATGAAGAAGCGACAGTTATTTTCAAATATGTATTTATATTATAATATGTAAAATTAAATTTTCGTCTCAAGTCCATTTTAGCACATCTACAATCTGGCAACGTTACATTTTCGACTTTGTTTTTAATTTAATTCGCGATATTTTTGTTAATTCAATTCTAATATGGTAAAATTCTCTCTTTTGTGGCTAAATTTTCATTATGGACCGATTTAATCACGAATTAAATTAAAAACAAAGTCGAAAGTGCAACGTTGCCAGATTGTGGGTGTGCTAAAATGAACTTGAGTCAAAGTAAACTTTATTTAGAAAATTTAACTATACATAATGCAATATAAATACATATTTGAAAATAACAGCCGCTTCTTCATTTCTGACATGTCAAAATTTACGTACAAATTGCATTCGAGTGAACAATACGTAATACGAAACCATTCTAAACAGTTCTCAAATTTCGACGTTCCTGATTTAAGCGTATACCTTTTGTTCTTCACAATAGTAACTTGATTTATTAAATTATCGTGTGTTTTATATGAATAACACAGAGTTAAAAAAAATTGTCAGTTGTTACTTTCGACCACGTAGGCGGATCGAAAGAAATACGTTGTGGGTCGAAAGTAACAAGACTGCTAAAAGTTGCTAATGAAAACAATAGTACAACTTAAGTCAACAAATTACTTATTTAAAGACTTTATATTAATGATATAAACTAAATTCAGCATTTTAAATACTCAAAAAATATATATTTTAAGGATATGAATCAATAGAATGCTGCGACAATGCATAAGAACTACTGCATGAAAAACTACCGACACGGAAATGTATCGAAAACCATTCTATTGAAGTAGATATCCATAAAAATATGATGTTAGTAATAAAATCATTACGAAGACAAAAGTAATATATTGCTTTTGTACCCTAAGGGGCTATGTTACTTTTGTACCCATTCTCATTTTTAATAAAACGTGTAATATAACTTTAAAACGGAACGTGCTAGACAAAAATGAATTTAAACAATGTACAATTTATCTAATCAAGAATGGATATGCAAACATTCGGATTGCTATGATCCTTTTACAACTATGTAAACAATAAATAAGAAAACGTCGAAAAACTTACTTTTGGCTCGTTAAAACTCATTACGCCCTATTATATAACCTAACAACGCACTGCGCACGCGTCGACTTAATGCGATTGAGGAGGGTGCTCTAGGCTATCACCTGATAGCAGCAAAACGATGTTCGCTCATTAGATAAATCTAGAAAGCATTTGTTACTTTCGACCCGCCGTTACTTTTGTACCCAGTCTCCCCTACCGTACCTTGTACCTTGTAATGGCATACCAGGGAATGGGGAATAAAATACCATAGAAAACATAGGGAAAAAATGGATTATCGCGGGCAACTAGGCGTCTCGCTGCTGTTTTAGCGGGAAATGTTCCCATTGGCTGGCAGCGCAACGGTCAGTGCATAAAATAAATTAAAACAGATTTTTAATAGATTTTTGAATTAAACTGTAAAATCATTCGCGTACCGGTAGTTGCTTGTCCGCGTACGCGTACCCAAGGTTGGGAACCATTGCAATAGACCATAAGTACTTTTTTTTATCGATAAAGGCATGAAACTATCGATAAGCTCATGACATTATTAATAAGAAGAAATATCAAATTTTTAACTTAAAATTTTATATTTTGGCAGAAAAATAGGTTTTAATTTTATTGAGCAAAGGCGCCTATGGGTATTAATGGGTGTTCTGTGACGTCACAGTCCATGTATTCAAACCGAGACGTAAAAAATTCATTGGGCGGTTATCAAAAAAAAGATGTAATTTACATAATCTTTTACATTTTCCGCCACGGAAAATTTTTATTCCATTAATGTTACTAGCATTTTTTTTTGTATGAAATAGAAATTACTTGTGTTTAATGTACGTAAAAACTAAGCTTTTTATTAATCATTTCAATACTAAGTTTTTAAACAACTAAGATTAACTATTTTTCCAAACGATCAAACTATAATTACAAATTGAAGCAAGCCCTGGTGAATAATTTTCTAAAGATTTTAAAAATATTGACAAGGCTGAAAAATGAGGAAAATCTTTTTATTTATTTTTTTTTTAAATTTATATGCCGTTTGTATGGTAGGTATAAGTTTTTCAGGAACACTTTATTTTCGCAAACAATCAATTTATATCTGAAATTTGGAGAAAGTATAGTAAATAATTTTTCAATAGTCAAACAATTTTGACTAAATAAAAGTGAAAAGTGTAGAAAAAGCTATAGGGCGATAACTCTAAAAATCGGTCAGAGAAAGGTATTTGCAACATTTCTGGAGGGTTTGTTGGGACTAAGAAGATATGTTCATACTCCAAATTTCAGCTTTCTTGTCTTTTTATTCTTTCAAGTAGTCTTTTAAATCTAAAAAGACGATAAATCACAAAATATTCATTCTCAACAATGAGTAAACCAATTTGACTGAAATTTGGACATGTTATGAAAGTATATATAAAGGCTATACTCAAAAAAATAACAGCCTTTAATCTTCAATATAACTATTTGAAACCGATGCTTTCTCCACTTCTCTGCTCAGATGACTAACTGTAAAGTGATTTCTTAAGGGTTTATTAACTTTTTCTTTAAAAAAATTACAAAGTGTAATTAAATATGCCCAGCCACATTAAAAATTCTAATTTTGTAAATGGTTTCAATTATTAACATTTAGTTTGAACTTTTTAAACGACCGTACTATTTGTGTTTAAATACATTTGACATAGGAAAACTTTCATGGGATTTTGAAGTTTGTGTCTTGTGACGTTATTTTATACTCGGGATAATAGGAGCTCATTTAATTTAATGATTTTTTTAAAATTTTTCAATGAATATTTTATCACGTAAAGGTAAAAATTAACAACTACATTATGTTTTAATATTAATTTAGAACATGTGTATTAGATCTATTACAATACCAATTATTTGGACATCCCTTATTGTAAAATGATCCCATTCCAGGGAATGGACAAAATACTGCTCAATTTGTAAAATGGGTAATGACGTATTATAAATTAGTTTTGCATTGATAAATTCGTCAACATCGAATATCCCAGTGAATATAAAATAATCGAAATCAGAAAAAATATTTAACTTCTTTCGTTTTTAACGACTATAGAGTTAATAAAATCCGTAATTCGAGAAATATTGAAAATTTTCTCAATGCGAGATTTGAACCCAATACCTATCAGTTTTGGAGTGGTCATCTTAACCACTCGGCCCCCAGTAGGCTCAAAATAACTAATGGTTTTAATCAACCATCCAAGAATCAACATCTAATTGTTGGTTTTGCATAAACCTCGGGAAAAATAGGAAAAAATCGGCCAACCTCTTCCCCTTTCTACAAGAAAACCCAATAATCGCACCCATGAAATTCATTAGTTACAGGTTTTCAATCTCTTATTGTTTTTTTTTTTTGTACATTAGGTTCAATTATTTAAGTTTTATTATTTTTTTACTCAAACTATTAATTGTTGCTGTAGGTAAACCTTTAATTATAAATAATTACTTTTTTAAATAATATTTTTACTTCTTAATTGGTCATTAATCACTGTTGGCCATCTAATAGCCAGACAGATTTTGAATTACAACATAGAAAACATTTAAAATTAATATTACAACGTCAATCATCAAAGATAATAATTACTTTTTACATATTCAATTATTTAATGAATTTCATAAATATTTAATTCATAGACTAAACTTCTTTCTTTGGAATTCAAAACTTAATTATCGTGTAGACTGAAATCTGCATGGAAAATTAATAAAATTTTAGCTGTGAATGGAATAAGAAAAAAATGAAAAATTGTTAAGTGATGACTTTGTTTAAAAACAATCAAAAACTGAATTTAAATTTGTATACTTACACATACTTACAGCTGACAAGTAAAATGATATGTTTGCTAAAAGTATATAAGAGAAAAAAAAATGTCGGTTTTGTGTTTGTGATATTGAGGAATATTCAATTAAGTTTAAATTGAAAGCGATATGATGTAATAAAAATTATAAGAGACAACCGACGATATTTATTGAGGAAATATCAAATATCGTTTGCTTGAATGATTTTGAAGATTTATTAATTCGATAGCTGTTGAAAAGAGTAATTAGAAGGCTTTTTTCACTTCCTGATTATTTGTCTATACTTTTACTTCGTGTGTGAATCTGTGTGCATCCGATTATTTCGATTATCCTTTCATTTCGTATTATCATATCACTTTATTCATATGCTTAATTATTTAACCTGAAATCATGGGAACAATTCCTGAAGCCAATTTCATTCATAATACTACTGGCCTAAGCGGTTGGTTGTACAGGCAATAAAACTTTCAAACTCTCTGGATTTTTCTGTAGTCAATAATATTAATTGTCTTACACGAAGAATAACTACATTTGCTTTACAAACCTTAACTGTCGATTACTTTATAACTTAATTAGTTGTTGACTCATTTTGCTTTTTGAATCAATTTTTAGACATTTTTGGAAGAGAGTACTTGGGGTATAAATATGATGTCCAACTACGAATTAATTTATTGGTTAGTTTTTGAAAATCATAAGTTCGCAAACAGTACTTTCAGCTCGAAAGTGTTGAGTATATAATTTTCAGATAACTATCGTTACTTGGTATAAATAAATCTTGGTGTTTATAAATATAGTGTCTATTAGTTATAGCACTTAATGTACGTTTATACAAGTGAGCCGTTTAGTGCACAATTCGATAAACTCCAGTTTTTGAAAAAACTTAATTAAATGTAAGTGTCAAAGCACTTGTTAAAGTCGCAATTTTTCATATTTGTCCTAAATTTCCTGAATAATGAAAATTAACACCATGAATGGAAAAATAGCTATTCCATAGTAAAAAGTTTATTTCAGAGGCCATATTGATTAATTTCTTAATTTTTATATTATTTTTATATTACAAAACCTTAAAGCCAACATAGACATAATTTTTTCGGTAGTCTTAACTCTCCAAGTAAGTAAATGGCAGAATTATGGAGCCATCCATAAATTAGGGCACACGTGGATGGGAGGGAGGGTATCACCGTAATATGACAAGGGGCAGAGAGGCCAAAAGCTTTATGACGTCACATGTTGAAATTTAAAATACTTCAACACGAAATTTATATGTGAATAAAAAATTTAAAAAAATTTCGAACTTGATCTATATTTTTAATAATATAGCACTCTAGCTTAATTAGTCACTTTTTGTTTCCTAACTAGTCGTTTTTTCTTTTCTTTTAACTAGTCGTTTTTTTCTTCTGCTATCAGAAATATTTGACTTTAGGTTGATTTTCTTGAGGATTGCTTAGTAAAAATAAGAAAAAAAATAAAACAACTTTTTTCTTTTGATTATTTTTAAATACATGCACAAGTTTGAAAAATGTGTGACATCACATCAGGGGGGGGGTTCTAAAAATGTGACAACCTGTGACAAGGACGAGGGGGGATTAAAAGTTCTAAAATTCGTGTGACGTAATTTATGGATGACCCCTAAGCGGTACTGGTTGAAAATGATTAAAATTGATATTTTTGAACTTTAGCAAGAATAAAAAAAATACATTTCTTTTCGTTTGTCTTCCCTGGAATATTCATATATCCATGATTAAAAAAAGTTATTTATTGTCTGTTAAGCTATGAATTTTGACATTACATTTTTTTATAACGAATCTCTTTATGTGATGTCATATTATTACTAACTATTAACTATTCGTGAAATATTCACAACCAACGCTGGCATGTTTGTATTTGGCTATTATTATATTGATGATTTTTCTGTTATTTCTAAGTACCCCTTTAGGAGAATCCCTCAACCAGAATTGTGGTTTCAAAAAGAAAAGCAAATTGAGTGAATTACACTCTGAGAATAAAAAGACCAATTTTGAATGTTAGAAAAGAAAAACTGGAAATATCGAAAAGGAAAGGAAAAAGAAGAATTGGAATCCTAGATATCTTAAATAAGAAATGTGATACTTATGAAGAATTGAATTAAGCTTTACGCGTTTTTGATAAAATTAATTAATTTCATATAAATCTTAAATTTTAACTGTTATCGTCCTGTTTACTTGAAGACAGTGCTAGATACCAACTAGGCAGAGCTATCAGAGAAAAGTACCTTAGTTACTTTAAGATATCTGAGTTACGGTATCTTAACTCCTTTATTTTTTTAGCAAAAAGTAACTAGTACCTTAAATACTGTTTAAAAAGAAAATGTATCTTGTAACTTAAAAAAGTATCTCAGATACTGAGTTTTATTTTGTTTTATTCTATGAATGAGAATCGTAACTAATAATAAAAAGAAATATTAGGTGCATTTCTTTCAAATCAAGCCCTTTTTTCAACACAAATAAATTATTTGAAATAAGAAGTGACAATAATATGTTATGTTAATGATTAACTCAAAAATTAGAGACCATATGATTAATAAATACCAATAGGATTTAAAAGTAAAAACTGACAAATTATTTTCGATTTTGGTCATAAAAACTAGTTCCGGTCGGATACTAATGGAAACACTTAAAATAATCAGTGGATAAGTGACAGAATTAAAATAATCTGGTCTAATAAAAATAGTATCAAATCAGACACTTAACAATATATTTGATTTTTATCTGTTTATTTGAAAAAATAAATTATTAGCAAAAAATGAGATCGGTGAACTTTAGTTAACCTTAGAAAACAATTAATTAGCAAAAATATGGTGTCAATTTATTTTTAATATCAATGCCAATTGTATGTAAAAAGGCACGATAATCGTGTCTGTTAAATAATTAATATTTTTTTAAGACGGTGTTCTCTTTAACAGCCACCCCGTAGATTCGAGATGCCTTTGTACAAAATTGAATTTTAACCACTGAATTATATAAAACCGACTTGCTTCATAAATTCAATGTTAAGATGTTGAAGTTTTTCCATCCTCAATTTGTTGAGTCATCAACCCCCTTCTACTACATTTTTTGTATAAATGATATTTTCTCCCCACGGACTAACATAGAGTGGTTTTATCTTCTAAAGTCGCTGAGGAGATGAAAAAATTCTGCAAGATCTTAGATCCTATGACGTGAAAATCTCTAATCTGTACTTTCCCGTGGTGAAGATGAAAACGTGTACCTATTGGCGGCCAAACAGACAGGGAAACGAATGTGAACCGGGATAAGTGAGCAACATATTCTATACTGTGTATGACATTCTTTTTTCTTGGGATTGGTAAACTAATCCCAAAGGTAAAGAACTCTGGAACTCAAGAGTCAACGACAGAGAATACGGATGGTAAGGCGGAAAGCACCACAATAAAGGTCCCAGTGATATTTCTAATATCAATAACGGTCATGAAGGTTTCGTTTGTGAAAAATTCCGCCGGATGACGGAGGATAGAAAAGATTCGAAAACCTGGAGCAAATTGTTGATTTTATTGAGATCAACTCGTAGGGTTGTTAACCAATAGAGAAAAGCGGCATAAAAATGGGGGTCAAACAGCCATGGTTTACTTTGTGAATATGTAGAATAGTTCAATCGGACAGCCCGCATTCGGAAAGTACTAAGTTCCAAGAAAAGCATGAGGTATGAGGCATACAAAGTAATTAAAAAAATAATTTTTTAAGTATCTTAAAAGTGACTTATGATAAGTATTTAAGTTAATTTTATTTAAGAGTAACCAAATACCCAAAATAGCCTCAGATACTTTGTAAGAAAGTAACTTATTTAATATCTAGATTCTTTCCCAAAGTATCTTCGGGAACAACCCTGCTTGCAACTTTGCCTATAGTAACATCAGAAATTTATTGGTATGTATCAGAAAATGTAAAAACAAGTCTTAAAATTGGTATAAAATTAAATTGGTACGCTTTATACGTACTCGAAAAAAAATAAGGAAAACCCCAGTTTTTATTAAAAAAGCCAATAAGTCGCATATTAAATAGGGAATATATTTTTTTTAATTTTGTGCCACATGAAATCCAATTAAAATTCTTCAGTAGCACATTCCTTTAAATCATACGATTAATTAATCTCATTTATTTCTATGAAAAAATGAGTAATAATTATTGTATTTAAAAAATATTTATTGAACAATATCAAAGACACGAACCAAACATAAAATTTGAATCCAAACAAAACATCGAAAAAATCCAACCATCTGCGCAATCTGCGTTTTTTTTTTCATTTTTTTCTGGCTCACCAATTTTCATTATTTTTATTAATATATACTTGATTATGCTTTTTTTTCAAATGTATACTAAAAGGATAACTTAAAGCTTGATCTCTAAAGGGTATCCGTAAATCAAATATTGAAGGCGTGTCAAAACTATAAAACGACAACCTTTCCCTTAACACAGCATATAAATAACATATAATTCAAAAAAGAGAAAAAAATTTCCCCCCTCGCTTATGTCTTTTAAGGTCGTAAACTAGCGATTTGTATTTACTATTTTCAATTCAATATGGCACGGGTCGTAAAAGGATTTCGACTATCATTTTTATAGTTATTTATTGTTCGACGGGCATTTGTTCAGTAAAAATATGATAAAAACCGCGAAATACAAATTAGTCATTTGAACGGGCAACGCCAGGGGCAACAGAGATGAAGAGAGAGGGAGAGAGAGAGAGGGATAGGTTTGGGCCTGCTTTATGGCTTTTGATTCGAAATGCCAATAGTGTGACACAAAAATGTCGTTATATTTCAAAAAAATCTACAAACAAATAGCACTTAAACATATCAAAGAATAAAAATGTCTACTCAAAAATGTTTTATGGTCTATAAAAATCATTTGAATATTATTCTTTTTGGGACAACATATATGCAGGATAAAAAGGACATCATTTGCTTTTTTTTACATTGTTGTCATTGTTGTTTTGAAAAGCTTTTTGATTTTGAGCTTACCATTTTTTTTCATGAGTAGGTACGTTAAATAAACAACTACGCCAGATAAACTTCATTTCAAATTAAATATTTTATAAATTCAAAATCAACTCATAAAAATTTACATTTCAATGTACTTTTTCAGTTGTGTATAAGGTAAATATAATTAATAAAAAATAATTTGAATATAATAAACGTAACGGCAAAAGTCCTATGTCGAACATAAATTAATTTAGTTATTTCATTGTATATATCTATGATACTAATTTGATGATACTAATACTAATTTTACATACCTATGAATGTATACCGAATGTATATACAAATTTTGTTTTAATTTTTAATTATGTTTTACACGATCATTGGCTTAGATAGCATAAGTAACATAGGAGGGGTGTGTAAAAAAACTAATGGGAGAACTTTTTTAACTAATACTCAATCATTTAATTTTTTAACAGTCGCATATTTTTTTATTTACCGAAAAACAATATACTTAGATAAAATAATTTTTGTTATTTAAGTAGTAGTTCATATGGAACATTAGTTTCATGTACAGAATATATTTTGTAGCCATGCAAATTTTCGAGAAAAAAAATATTTTCCTTCATATTTATTAGGAAAAGGGGGCAGATTGTGATGGGGAAAGGGGTTGCAGGAGAAATCGACTGCTACTGAAATCAATCAAGGATCAACGAAAAATATTATACGATAAGTCAAACAATATACTTACTTTGGTACCTACACAAAAAAACGTTGTTTTTATAACTAAATGAATTAATTGGTTTTTTGTTTTATTATTTCTGCTGAAAATATGATAAATAAATTCGTCGAGAATAAGCAATAGTGTAAAATTAAAGGACAAAATATTAAAATAAAGATCATATACCTACGGAAACAAAGAGCTCTTCTCAGAATGTCCTTTGAATGTTTGTTCTTGTCTTTTATGCCACCTCTACAAATGATAATTTTCTTCCCTTAGATTATAATCTTTCTAAGAGTAACATAGAAACATTAATCGTAGAAATTTTTGTTTTCAAATTTGGTTTAATTCTTTAAAATTTAGAAAAAAGTGAAGGGTAAAAAATCTGGTTTACTGAATGTTTGATAAATATTGCTTGCAAAAAATAAAGTGTGTGTGAATATCAGGCATCTCTCTTACCCGGGATACCCTGATAAAATATCTCCGAACAAAATATCACTAAGACAATATATCCCCGACAGTTAATCCTTCAATTATTAATGACTAATTTGTTTGTACCCTGTTTTTTCCTGAAAAAACTGATAATGCTAAATAAGCTATACACAAAGATTCCATGGGCGAAGCCCCCCAAACTCTAAGAAAAATATTTAAAATACTTATGTAATTATGGCCCAATTTTTTCGCGAATTAAATTAAAAACAAAATAAAAAATGCAACATTTTTCTTAGATATTGATGTCGCTGGAAGATACTTTAAGCAGATTTCGCCTCTGGACCTCTTGTGTATATTGCTTGATATAAATAAAGATATATGGTATCTACTAGATATATCTACTAGATATATGGTATACAGTATCTATGCATATAAACTACAAAACTACAATTATTCCTTTAAAATTCCTAGCGAAAACTATATAACTGTATGTGTTATCAAACTATTAGGGTGTTTGGAAAGACATTTTTTTTTTATTTTTTTTTTTTTGGTAAAATAAATGACGATAATTTTAAAGTGTATAATGAGAGCTGTTAGAAAAATGTATCTTAATTACTTTGAAGTAACTTAGTTTCTTTAAAATATCTAAGTTACTTATCTTAGTTCTTTTATTTTTTAGCAAAAAAAAACTAGTACTGACTAGTACCTACCTTAGATACTTTTGAATAGGACTATATCTTGTAACTTAAAAAATTATCTTAGACACCGAAAAGTAGGTTAGATAACAAAAAGTATCTGATCTCTTATATTAATCTTCTATCTTTTTTTTTAATTTTAAGTGTGTTGTATTTACATGGGCTTAAACATATATACCTTCCTTTTTCCTAAATTAATAAAGATAAGAAATAAATCATTGGATTACTTAACAACTTTATCTAATACGTTATCAAATTTTACTACTTACTATTACAGTATGCAAAGGAAATAAAAAAACATTTTTAAACTACCTAAAAAGTAACTTAAGATAAGTAATTAAGTTCCTATTTTTAAGAGTAACTAAATACCCAGAGTAACTTCGATTACTTTATAAGAAAGTAACTTATCTAGTATCTAAATACTTTCCGAAAGTATCTTTGGCAGCTCTGAATGTATATATATTTTATTGGTTTATATATTATCCAATCTAGTCCAGTACCTTCTGTCGTCTTTCTGGTAATAGCATAATTTTACTATTATAAAATTTTTGTTTTTTGAAGACAAAACACTGATTTAGGTTATTTTTGACCTCCTCATTTAACATAAAGGTTTTGCCGCCTAAAATACTTTATAAATACCGGAACCAATACAAATCCGAAAGTGGCAAATTTGAAGAATAAGGTAGGTGAGACATTACATTTCATTAAAACTGTAAAAGTTTTTGGTTAGTTATGAAAGTTGTATTAGATTTTTTGGACGGCAAAACCTTTACGTCTTGTAAGGAAGTCAAAAATTATTTGGATTAGTTTTTTGCTATTAAATAACAAAAATTTTATGAGCGTGGAATGGGGTGGAATTACGCTATTGGCAGGATAGTATCAGAAGATAGTGATTCAAAATGAACAAAAATTCACAATACAGTGTAATCTCACTAATCCGGCACTATTAAAAACCGGAGGGTGCCGGATTATTGAAATGTTCATAGGTAATGAATACAATAAAGCATTTCATAGAGGGAATAAATGTAGAGGGGCGAGAGAGGCGTGGGCGAAGGGTGTCGGATTATTGGACATGCCGATCTGTCGAAGTGCCGGATTAATGAGATTATACTGTATTTCAAAAAATATCTTTACACTATAAGAAATTATGATAAAATTTCAGATTCTTGATGATGACAACTTAATACAAATTTCAGAAGACTAGGATCAAATAAATAGTTAAAACTAGATGTTTACTCGTAACGTTTCGCCTTTTTATTAAGCCTTCTTCAGGCGTTCATAAACAGTCGCTTTAACTTTGTCAACAATAATCCTTGTCATGATCCATTTTATAAATACGGTACAGTTAATAAAAAATATAAATCAGAGCTTCCAGGATACATAAAATTCAATAAAAATTAGTCATAAATGATACTGTTAATAAGCCTAACCGCTTAGCACAGCTGACAGTTACTGAATGCTAAGCGGTTATTGGTTTTAAGGTTATTAGTTATAAGGGAAGTTATTGAATTTTATGTATCCTGGAAGCTCTAATTATTATTTTTTATTAACTGTACCGTATTTATAAAATGGATCATGACAAGGATTATTGTTGACAAAGTTAAAGCGACTGTTTATGAACGCCTGAAGAAGGCTTAATAAAAAGCCGAAACGTCGTGAGTAAACATCTAGTTTAACTATGTATTTGATCCTAATCTTCTGAAACTTGTATTAAACTATAAGAAATTTTTAATTTTCCCAAAAAACAAAAAAACAAATTTCTTTCCGACCAACCTAATACATACCTCCTCTTTTTATAATACTAATTTTGTTAAAAACCATTGTAAACGGATACAAGTTTTACTTCCTGATTTTATTTTGAAATTGTCAACGTTTTTGGTTCAATAATATTTTGGAGTTATTTATTGAAAATAAAAGTCACTTACTTTTTAAGTCCATTAACTTTTTTTTCAATTTTACTCTTTCTCCGAGGACCCATTCTCTAGAATCATTGTACCTATACTTAGATAGTGAAGGGTATTACATATTGCAACCCTTATCGAAACATTGGATAAATTACGGAATATGTTCAAGGATATAATCGTAAAAACAACAATGTAAAATACCATTCTTTCAATCTTGTGAGTACTCAATATAAAGGGGTTGTTCACTCCATCAACCCAATTTAAAAATAAAAATAAAGCCCGTGTCATCTAATTTCAACACCCTTTTATAATCAGAATTGGTTTCTATCAAATAATGTGTAATACAAATATTGTAGGTATTTTACGTTTTTTGATTTCCAACCCTTATAAATTCAATTCATTACACTTCATAAAGTCGATATATTTATTACTCAAACATTTTAACTTGTCAATTTACTAGTATGAAAAGATTTCGAGGCATCAAAAAAGTCAGTTGGAATTTTGTGAAGCTTCCTGACGCTAATAAATATTGAAAAATGGAAATTTTAAATTCCAGCTCGATGAAGAGGACAAAATTAAATAGATAACGGACATTTAATATTTCTGATATATATGTTTTTTTGGAAAGAAAAATAATGTTCTTGTCACTTAGATTTAAAATAATAATGTTAAATGCCATATGTTCAAATAATGCATTCTATTTTCTTTATGTTCTGAATAATACAATTTAAAAATATGCAAAAAAGATGATATTATTATCCAAACAAAATGATGAATTTATCAAAAACCGCCCAAACCTGACTTCAATTATTTTACTATTCAAACATGTAGAAGTTACAAGTATTTGATTATTACACACAAAGAGACCATTAAAACTGACCATATGGACATATGTATCTATCTTTACAACTCACCACTCATCACCAACCAACCCTTATCGAAAAAAATAATCCAATTCAAATACTTGTAGCAATAACAGATAATTTACTTTTGTCAAACATTGAAAACATGTAAATATTTTTGACCTTTCTTTCTCGTAATCCTGTTTGCTTTCAACCCTCGATCAAAGTTCACGAAGAATTTTTTGGAGCGCACGAGCGTAAATTCAATCTGGTCATTTCGAAAAATAGGTTTAGTGCGATAATAACTTCAAAATCAAGCCCCTAAACCACAACCCAAACCACCCCTTGCATTATTTTTTACCGAGTAAACAGAATTTCTATTATTAGTTGAAAACATGTGTAACATGTTCATTTTGTTTTCTTGAACATTTTTCGAGAGGCCAAAAAGATTTTATCGATGAATTTGGGGGACCATTAATGTCAAGATCAGATGATGAATCACTTCATGATATATTTATCACAACAATAGAAAATAATTTTGAAATGGTTTAAGTAATAGAAAAATAATTCTTCATTCAATCTCGATATCTGAAGAGCTATATTTAAATGTTATTCCAATTATATTAATGAGAAAATACTAACAATACTAGAGTCACTAGGTGACCGATCTTCTTCCTAGTTATAATATAATTTTAATAAATTAGGCTTAATTAATGTTTTTACTAGACTTAAATCTATGTATTGCTGTAAAATACGTGATACACTTCAGTTTGTCCTATCATAATAAAAAATATTGCCCATACCTAAAAATCATAAGGCTCATTTCCCTTTTAGAACCGTAAAATCTGGCACCGTTGCATTTTCTAATTTGTTTTTTATTCTATTCCCGATTTTTTTTTTGTTTGTTTATTCAATTCTAATATAGCATAATTTTCTCTTTTGTGGCTAAATTTTTATTATGGGCCGATTCATTCACGAATTAAATTTGAAAATGCAACATTGCCAGATTTGACAGTTCTAAAAAGGACACAAGCCAATAATAATTTTAATAACTTTGATGTGCAATATATAAGGAAAATAAACTAACAACATATTCTTAAATTTATTTAAAGCTCATTCATGTCTTTTACTTCAAATGGAAAATAATATTGACCTGCCAAATATTGTAGTTTATCTTACAAATATTTTAAAATCATACGATAGCTTGTCTCATGGAACCTCAAATGTTTTCCATGTAACCCCCAGAATTCCATGGAATCCACTATAGAAAACACGGCTGTAAATAAATAAATTGAATACTCATAATGTACACTTTAAATAATACATTAAATATTTATTTTAAATAACATATTAATATAAATAATATTTATGATTTCCTTGTGCTTAAATTTAAAACTTACTATCCTGGATTATTGAAATTACTCCCCAATTACTTATCATCACTATATGTTATAATTAGTGTCCGACCGAAACTAGTTTTTTCGATCGAAACCGGGGGCCCGAAGCCAACCACTCTTTTTTTATCGAAAATGGTACTACCGGATCTCTCACTACGAGCGCTGGTGGTAGAAGAAACGAACCGATACTAAGTATAAAAGTCAGTGCAAGATAACAGCAATCATTAGCTATTTTAAACTACATCTAAAATACCACCATTGGAAATACTACTAATTACTAATCAGTTACAATCACTATTTGATATTAATTTAGTAATTACTCAACACATCGATATCGATTCATAAAACCAATAATATTCTTTTGATTATAATTTTTTAATAATAAAAATAATGAAATACGATCAGTATTAGCTCCCTTTGATTATTCCAATTAATCCTAAATTTAAAATAAAATAAAGCATATTCGTGAAACATTAAAAACACCTCCTTTAGTTAGCAACCTGTACCAATTATTGTTATAACTATTGTAACTTAACTTCAATTTTGAAATTAAATTTTGAGAAAATTCCCTATATCTCTGAAAATATCGATTTTGACCTAAAAAATAACGATACTCGTATAAAACCTCACTAATCAACTCACTGCATCTGTCGCTCGGGTTCGATCATCGTATCGAGCAAATTTTTAATATTTCTCGATTACGAATTTTTATTAACCCTAGAGTCGCTAAAGACCTTAAAAGTTATAAAGTAACGGTAAATAATAATTAAAAAAATATGTAGATTTTGGATTAGAATATACTTGCTATAACAGTAAGCACCAATAAGTGAAGGATGTATACCTGACTTTCATGTTATGCATACATTTTAATTTCCTTGGCTTTGGCGTTATTAATTTAAAGCAATTATCAAAAAAAATGAAACAAGTGTACTTTAGCACACCCATAATATGGCAACGTTGCATTTTCGACTTTTTTTTAATTTAATTCGCGATTATATCGGTCCATAATGAAAATTTAGCCACAATAGAGAGAATTATAACATATGAGAATTTCATTAACAAAAATATCGCGAATTAAATTAAAAACAAAGTTGAAAATGCAACGTTGCCAGATTGTGGGTGTGCTAAAGTACACTTGAGCTAAAAAAATACACGGTATTGTCGTCAATAAACAGAAATTTTTGGATTGGTACAATTGAATAATTGGTCAAAATTGAACACTTGGTATTAAATATTTATATGCAAAAGTCAGTAGTGTAGCGTGGTGAGTGCCCGGGGAGGGGACATTTTTAAAAATTGAAGAATTTAAAGGTATTTGATTTTTTATCAATTTTCTTGGCTAATGATGGGAAAATAGGGAGCGGCAAATTTCCGGTCGGCCCTGGGTGGCGAAATCGCACGCTACGCCACTGGCAAAAGTATCATTTTGTCGAAATAGCTAAATGGAAGGCCAGTTTAAACGACAATTCTTCAATTAATGAACAAAGGTAATTAAATATACCTTTGTTTGATTCCACAAAGATAAGTTCACAACTAAATAAAAATTAATATTTCAAAAATGCAAATGTCCCTTTGTTGATTTACCTGGAATTATCCATTTACTAAAAATAATACTTATCTTACCTAATAAATTAATAATTTACGAACAAAATTTAAAAGTTCCCGGAACGTATGATTTAAGTTCATCGTCCGCAATATATAAAATGCCCTCTTTTCCCGGATATCCCTATAGCATCCCAGATATTTTCGTTTTTATTGTTTTCTGTTAAGTTTAAATGTATACTTTATTATGATATTCAAGAATAGCTAATATAAATGGGAAATGTTTATGACAATATTTATGATGCAAGAGCTGGTTCGATCGGGAATTTTCCGGGCTCGTGTCATTAAAGGGAACCCCCGGTGCAAGGATTTGGATGGTACTAGAGCATTATCGGGCTATACATGAGCTAGATTGGTGATTTGTTGAGAATTATAAATTATTTTCTAACAAATATTTTTTTCCTCTTTTTGCTTATCAGATATTAAAATTGAAACGCAACGCGTCAATTGAATGTAGGTAAAGAAAAATTTCCTTCGAAAATTTATATTTGATTTGAAAAAAAATATATAACATGTTGAAACTTGTAGATTGCTTTCATCATAATTCACTTTATCTGATATTAAAATCAATGTCTTCAACATCTAAATCTTTGTTTGGGGAAAAAAAGTCAGCCAAATCACACATGCAATGAATCATCGCAGGTATTTAATTATTAAAAAAAAAACATGGAGATTCATAGATCCTTTGGACTTGTGTGAACATGCTCTGACTTGTTCCAAGATTTATCCAAGCAAGATCCAACCGGCAAATGAATGGAATGTTGGACCAAGAATTTTGGCGGTATTTTTACCTCCAATCACAGTCTTTGCTTTTACAACGGTGATGACATCATCTCCAAGATCCACGTGCGTTTACAAATGACTAATAGATTGCGTTTCTTTTGAATCAACCGGATTTCTCATCGAATACCTTGATTCCAGGACTTCAACAATTCTAGGCCTACAAAAATAATTTTCTTAAAAAATAAATAAACGGTTTATCTGATTAAATTGGTTTTTAATTTGAACCAATCAAGAATTGTTGAGGGAAATTATCAAGTTTACAATCAACGATTTATTTGAATTCGAAGACAACCGCTAGGCATAAATAAGGGGTCGCATCCCTCTACCAACTGATTTCATTTTCGATAATTTAGCTCCTGTATTAATTTACAACCATTTAAATCGCCTTAACGGTAGTTTGATTTAAGCCAACTTTTGATTATAATCAAAGTGTGTACGTGTCAAATAATTTCTTTTCATCACTACATTTAAATTCAAATTGACTTAAAGATAAAAGTTGAACATCAAAAACGGCTAGATTTTTTGAATGGTTACTTGATTGCATGTTTTTTGACCTTTGGTCATTTGAGCTCACAAAGGGCTTTGTAAAACTAGGTTTGGTTATTCTTTAAAAGTTTTTCATATCTTCCATAAGGTGTATGCAATATTACAATCTAGGAAAAGGGATGATTTGAGATGGTTAACCCTTTTTTGGATATGGTCAATTTACATTGCTTAGATTAATTAAAAATACGTTACATTTCAATATTTCTAAAAGTTGGTATTGTAGTTACCAAAATTAAATAAAAAAAAAAACGGTTAGTGTTCTAATGTATGCGCGTGAGAAATTGTACTTATTTGTCGTAATTAAAAAAATGTTTTTAATCCACTGCCATAGCATATTCCGGTAATGCCTGAAATGGTTATTAGTAGTTTATGATAACTAAAATATGATACAATTTTAAACACAATTTTTACTTTTACGGTCAAATAATAGACAAATGTATGTATGGCGGCAAAGCCAGAGAACAAATAATATAAACATATTCATGTAAGTAATACAGATATATTAACTATTGTCTCAATTTTCAACTATCTGATTGTTGTCATTGGTTTCATCTGTCATTTCGTTTTTATGCAATTGCTAATTTTCGCCATTTGTCAGTTTTGTCAGTGTTGAGCTGTGAATATTTCCCTGAAAGTTACTAGTTTTCAAATAATAGATTAAATTGGTGGCTCATGTCTCTTTTAGCGACTTCGACATCTGCTAACGTTGCATTTTTTACTTTGTTTTTAGTTTAATTCGCGATTTTTTTGTTAAATCAATTCTAATATCGTATGATTTGCTCTTTTTTTGGTAAAATTTCGACTCAAGTCCATTTTAGCACACCCACAATCTGACAACGTTTTTAATTTAATTCGCGATTAAATCGGTACATAATGAAAATTTAGCCACAAAAGGGAGAATTATACTGTATTAGAATTGAATTAACAAAAATATCGCGAATTAAATTAAAAACAAAGTTGAAAATGTAGCATTGCCAGTTTTGGGTGTGCTAAAGTGAACTTGAGGCAAATTTTCATTATAACCTGATTTATTCGTGAATCAATTTAAAAACAAAGTATGATAAAGTATAATGAAATTTTGATAAAGAGTTAATTCATATTTGTAAGATACAAATTTGTATGTGTAGTTAATTGTGTATAATATTGTGAAATACTATACAGTATGCATAAATAGCTAATTTAGCTTATTTCCATTTTAGCGATATCAATATTTGGCAACGTTACATTTTCTACTTTATTTTTAAATTGATTCGCTAGTAAATTAGATCATAATGAAAATTAGCCAACAAAAGAGCAAATTATACGATATTACAATTGAATTAACAAAAAAATCGAAAATTAAATTAATAACAAAGTAGAAAATACAACGTTGCCAGTTATTGATATCGCTAAAAGAGACATGAATCAAATTGGCTATTTATTATTTATACATACTGTGTAGTATTTCACAATATTATACACAATTGACTACTTATAAAAATTTGTATCTTTCATATATGAATTAACTGTTTATCAATACAGCATGGATTATTTCTTTGAAAAATAGTTATCGAAAACATTTACCATATAGAAATGAATTTTAGCAATAAACTATAATGTATAGATTTGAATTAACATCGAATTAAATTATATATAGATACAATTTATCTAAATAGTCAATTGCGTGTACTTACAGATTGTACAAATAGTGACGAAGTAAAAATTAAATTAATACAATAGTAATTGTTTAATTTTTAATTCAAATATAAAAAACCATAACGCTATATAATGTTTCAATCGACTTTCCTTGCATTATCTTGCATATTACTTCGAATAATTTCAACAAAAATACCTTTGTCTTAAATGTATTTAAACTATTGTATATTAATATGAGTATGATTCAAACTATAAAAATTGAAAATGTTAAGTTCGACGATATCGATGTTTTAAATATAAAATAACAACTGATGGTGCCTGTAACGACTGTTATCTCCTTCTGACATTTTTTATCTTCATCGTCAATCATTTAAGTTGGTTTCCCCTACCGAATAACCAAAAAACCTATGCTAGCGGTCAATTCGATCGACTTGATTGCGTTTTTAGTACTATGCAAATCGTTCTCAAAAATCGGCCAGCTTTTACCCGCTTGAAGTTTCTCGCTAACCATTTGCAGGCAACTTCATACCATAGCGTCACGGCATCACATTTTATTAAAAATTCAGTCTGATTATTTTTTCATAACACCACTAAGGAAGTATAACTTCAAAAACTGAATTTACATTGAACTCTTTTTTCTCGGGAATTAAATGTGGTGGCTTAATGGATCAATATGTCGCCTTTTATTTATTGTTATTTTCCATATTGTATTGCGTTTTAAATTATGGGAAATTGATATTGTAAAATATCTAATACTTAATGATTATTCGCAGATCAATACAAAATAATGGATATCTAATTTAAATTGAATTGCAGAGATAGTTCAAAAAAAATCACTTAAGTATTTGCATGTGAATAAGTATAGAAAGGGTTTTGTGTGTAATTTGTGTAACAAAAAATGTCATTTGTAGTATTGTAGTAATGGTCGTTATTAATTAGTTTAGACCGTTGTCAGAACGGATATGGAAAAATACCTAATTGAATGAAAATACGTATTACTAAAAAATGGAAAAAATTATTATTGCACTTTATTATTTCATTAAAATTGAAGTGAAATCTTCTTTAAGTACTAATCTAATTTTCAAGAGACTATAATTATTTTGAATATTTTAATATTGAATTTTAATTTTAATGTCAGCTTTGTCTTTCTTGTTTGACGTCTGTAAATGGGAAAAAATATTAAGATTTTGTGGTTTGAAGAGTCTGTGATTTAACTATGCATTTGAAAGTTTTAATTTTTTGTATTAGATAGCTCCATAGGTTCTTTCCTTTCTCTAATATAAAATGAATACACAGTATTTACTGTTTCGATATGATTTACTTCGGTAGTTTGGTATATATAAGAACCCTTTTTCCCTAGAAACTTCTTTCACTTCTCAGGAAACCTCATTATGCCTTCTTTCCAAAATTTTTGAGTTTTGGACCAATATTATTCCTGGAGATGCGATATCCATTATAATAGCGCAAGACCACAAACTGCATTAGTGGTAAGAGAAAACCTCACACAGTTTGGGATTGGGATGTTTTTCGGCATACTGCCCAAATTTTGCTCCATCTAATTTATTACGTCTTTTTTTCCTTAAAAATGTCATATTTCGATAATTTCTTTAAATTCATTAGCAAAATAAAATCACACCTCCAAGATTATTTATTGTCCAAAACACAAAATTTTTGGAACAAATGCATAATGAGGCTTTCTGAGAGATGGAAGATGATAATAAAGCAAAAGGGTTCTTATTTGGGATTGCAATACCGAGATACCGAAGACCTGTATTTTGAGCCATTTGTACAATTTTGCAATACCAATATTCATAAATTTAAATACCGTGTTTTCAGTATTTACTATTTATATTTTTAAATTGTCTCCATTATATATTCAAAGGTCGCCGACATAGCAAAATAGTATACCTATGTTTTTCTTTTTGTTCCCCAACCGGGCGACATTAATATGATTGTGAATATAAAGTTAAAAATAGAAAATATCTTACGATATTTACATAATTACAATAATTGTAAAAATAAAAAAGAGTCTAGCCAATTTAAATTTGGTCAAGTTTATAGTAAATTTTCTTAAAAATTTTCACTCACAAATCTATCTACATTTAGAAGAATTCGATAAAGTTATCGAAAATGATTATGACACTAATGTCGATAGTGAAAAGGAATTGTCTCTTGATCAAAAATTAGAATTAGTGATGTATAAAAAAATGTCAACAAACCAAAATACAATACAGATATCAGTTATATTCAAAATCATCAGCCAAGTATGCAATTTATTTGAAAATTAGGAATTTAGACGTAAATACTTAGAAAAAGTAGGTATATATCGTCTTGCAAATAGTATCACCAACTAGCGTAGATACTGGACGGTTAGTAATTATTGCACAAAATTTCATTCTAGGCTTAGTGACAGTACTAACTATTGATGCAATTTGGTTTTTAAAATTACATTTCAAAAATTTGTAATAATACCACAGACAGAATATTGATATTTACTATTTTTTGTGATTTAAATACATAAGAAGTCCTTTGTTCCTTTACTTTTTTATATACTGTTATAACTTATAAGTTACAATTGATTTTTTTTAATATTTACTCTCTCAAACTAAACGGGTAAATAAAACAAAGAAACACCTGTGTTTTCTTTCTTTTTCTAAAATTCCTACTACCGGTATTCCAATATTGAGATTTAAAAATCGTTTTATATCGGTTCGATATTACAATCCCTAATTCTTGTATACCGAAATAAATCTTATCGAAACAGTAAATATTTGGAATTCATTTCATATTAGAAAAAGGAAAAAACTTATGGGATAAACTATATACTACAGTAATAGAAAAAATATACATATTAAGTAATCGTAAAAAATTTCGGCTTTTGGATTTTTACGAAAATATCCAAATAAAAATTAAATTAAAAAGAAATAAAAATTTAATTTTATTCTTAATATTAAGAATTTTTGTAAAAATAATTGTTGATAAGATATGTCAGTATTTATCTAGTATTGTCTAATGTCTAGACTCCAATTTGTATTTGATAGATGTCAGATGTAATAATTTATAATAAGTTAACCAAAAAAGAATGTCATTATTCCAATATACAATTAAAACACAATTTTTTTTTACAACTATTGATTTTAAATCAATGATATAGTCAGCCTTAATAGTATCAAAGTTTTGACATATAGTGTGCAAATTTTTAATGCCATATTAATAACAACCAATTGATTTGAGTAAGGACAATATCAAAAAATTATATTTTGAACATCATTTAAGCTTTCAATTTTTTTACCACTTAGTAAATGTAGTAATTGAAATAAATAGAAATTCGATGATATTGTGTTGATACCAGTTGGAGAAATGAAAATTATCGAATTTAAGCTTAAGAAAACTCATTTGGTATTAATGAACTTCTAATGTACTTAGATAAAAATTGAAAATGTTTTTAGTAACAACTTTGCGTTGCTATCCTGTGAAACTCGATGAGCCTACAATACCAAATTTATATTCTTTCGGGTTTTTGGTTTTACCATTTCAATATAGGTTTCGAAATAAAATACTATATATTTTGTAATTTTTAGTAATTTGATAAACTACTCTAATCATAAAATGTCTTTAGTACCACTTTGAAATAACTTATAAGCAGATAAATGGCAGTTGAATGACTATTGGTTTAAAAACGACATTCTTTTCCGGTACCTAATATCACGCGACTATGTGTTTTCAATGAATATTTTAAAGTTGACTGATGAAGTCAAAACTACACTAACGAAACGTTACAAATTAAAATAAATAACAGAAAACATTGCTAAATTTGGTCTACTACATCGTGACTTATTTTTTTTATTAAGAATTTATACTTGATGTGAAGCCAACACTGGAAGACTCCAAGAAAAAAGGGATAAAAAAGATTGAAACTCTGAAATTATTAAAAAGAGGAATGCACTACCCTGATTACAAACACCTTGTCAGCAATAGTTAACACTAGGGAGAAGATTTCAATCTCCCAAGAAAATAAATCTACGGAATCTACAATCCAGCCGAAAACAGGGAAATGGAGATCCCCTAATCAATTGTTTTCGTATTGGAAACAAAAGTTTCAAGTAAAAATGTTTGCCTATACATATGCAGTGAAATATAAACAAATTTTTGTGAAAGATAGATACGACGAGAGTATCTTATGAAAGCTAATATTAATTGAAATCGTGGGTAAAGGTTATATATAAAAAAATTAAAAAAATGTGTTATCTTAAATAAATTATTATTTCATGCCATATTAAATTGAATCAAGGAGTCAATTGATAAAATTGATAAAATGTACAATTATTAGTACAATGGGAGTAGTAGTTAGTGGGCTTCCATTTCTATATGTATAAAATTGTAATACTAAATTTAGATAATGGAACCCCAACATTTGACGATACTTCCGCATGATAAACAATAATAATGGAAACGATGTAGTAAACATAATAATAATAATAAATAAAAACGAGATTTCGATCCGTTTGAATGCGATGGAAAAGCGTGGCTTCGAACTCCGGCGCAGTTCGCGACCAGCTATCGTACCGTTGCTAGGTGAACCCTCGGTCAGCTTTTCCAAAACAATGTGGTGAAATGACAATCAAAATAAAGAAAGTGTGCTTTTCTCGTTGACAAATGAAAATCGCCACAATTCGAATTGACCAATAAATTTTAAGAAAGCAATCAATTTGAATATTCAAATTAGAAACGAAATGATACGGAATCATAAAGCACCACCGTAGGTGGGGGCGGTGTGATTGTTGTGTTTACCGCCGAAAAATTCAAAAGTGAAAATTTCAAAATCGGAAATTGTTATTTTGGTAATATGAAAACGTTTAGCTGTTTTTCCGTGTTTTGCATTAGTTTTATCTGCGAAACGTTTGTGTTTGGAACGAAAAATCTCTCCGAAAATATTCATTCAGGTAATTTGAAAATTGTTAATACATTTTATTGAACATGTAGGTGTAGATGATTTTGTTTATTGCGGCTAATTATTTCCGGTCCAGCATATTAAATTATTTGTTGTGGAGACGATGCTGGATGGTCCGGAAATAGCGGTTACTGATGCAAAAAATGAGGTCGACCATTAAAAAAATCTTGGTACAGACAAACAAAGCCTTTTGTGTGATCTCCCTTTGTTGCGAGCAATTGTTCATAACGATTTATCCGGTATTTTTTCGGTGGAAATTTCAGAATTGATTCGCGTGGAAAAGGCGTTTCAGCCGCACCGGGTTTATCATTTGGAAGATTTTTTTTGGACGGGTTCGGGAGATGGTTCACTGGAGGGCGAGGGTTGGGAGCCCTCGAGCAACCCTCAGCCAGTCCCTACCGTTTACTACACAACCACCGTGACTTCAACCCTTATCATTCCTGGTCCAACCAATGATTACACGACGGTAAGTGTGTAACATATTTCTTTGAGGCTTGTGCATGATTCAATTTTTCCGACAATCTGTTATCTCTTGTTGTTTCGGTCTTCCTTTTGAGCAGCATGAAACTGATGAAAATACGTCACGATGCGTGCACGATTGCGATGGCCCATCCACCCCACAGGGCGAAATCCACCCCACTCCCACGCTAACAACAATAACCACCACCCCCAATCGTAGCAATGACGTTGCTACGACTGAACGGCACCGATCGTCCTTTCCGCCTGGTACGCAACGGTACGAAATTCCCGATCAGCGTTATTGGCTTCTTACGATTTTACAGACGAAACCGGATGGTTCCGATTCGCCCGAAATACCGGAACCGAACGAGCTTGAAATGCGTCTAGCTGATTTGTATCAAATCGCCTTCCAACGGTAAGTGCCTGCTATATTAAAATCTCTCAAAATTAATTTAAAAACATTCAAAATCTAGCTTCTCTTTCAAGTTACTGGAAATATTTTTTATTTGTTCAATTTTTACTTTAATCCAAGGATACCCAACCTTTTTGAGTCTAGGAGCACCTTCTAAAATGCCAGTTAAGCGACGAGTAGTATTTGTTTTTGAGGATATTTATAAATTTGTTATTTACTGTTGCCTTATGACCACCAAGGTCTTTAGCGACTGTAGCGTTCATAAAACCGGTAAATTGATAAATACCAAAAATTTACTCGATACGAGATTCGAACCCAAAACCTATCAGGTTTGTAACGGTCACTTTAACCACACGACTCCTTTTAGGCTTGTGTTGTTAATAATACATCAAAGACGTTAAAAAATCAATGTTTTTAAGGCAGAGCCATATGCAGCAATGGTACAAATAAAATTGTTTGCCAGCACCAATGTGCCTACAAACATAGGATTGGGAGCAACATTAATTATTTCCATAATTTTAATTTCAATTTTCGCAATATCGACATTTTTACCTTAATCATCATGTCTATACATACATGTACCTTTAACTCAAGTACCTTTTAACTCAGTCAAATCTGGCAATGTTGTGTTTTCTACTTTGTTTTTTATTCTATTCACGATTTTTTTGTTAATTCAATAGTATATTCAATGGTAATATGGTATAATTTTCTCTTTTATGACTAAATTTTCATTAGGGGCCGATTTATTCGCGGATTAAATTAAAAACAAACTAGAAAATACAACGTTGCTAGATTTGACTGTGCTGAAAGGGACTTGAGCCATTGTAGGTACCTTTGTTTTTTTTTTCAAATTCTTAATACTATACATTACTGTAGAATTAGTTTCAAGTCCGATCTAGGAATGGGAAAAGTTTTTTTCTTCTTACTAAATTTTTTCACCAGATTTGTAATTTTGGATAAAATATCATAAGATTTGAAATTTAATTAGTTGACTGATTATACTAAAACTATTGTAGTGCAATAGACCTCAATTATTTTGGTATTTTAATTTGGTTCATAGATATACTTTTTATCTTTTACGTCCGTTAACTCTAACTTTTGGACCTCACGGAACACTAATAGAATTTTTTAAGTGTTAAAGATATTATAATAAGTATATTCCACTTTTCTCTGCTGACGAGCAAAATTTAAAAGTTACTTATGAAATCATTATTAAATAAAATAATTTATTTATATAAATATTGTCTATGTTTCTATAAGAAACTAGACTACTTTCTATTCTTTACTATTCTACAATAAAACATTTTCCTTTATAAAAACCTGATTTTAAGAAATATATACATGCTAAGTAACTTAGAGGATCGACGCGGGAAAAAAATTAAGGGCTCAATGAAGGGAATAGATTGGGAACCTCTGTACTAGATTGATGAATATTAGGGCTCAGATCTCTTTTAGGTTGGTCAATATTTAGCGACGTTACATTTTCTACATTGTTTTTTATTTAATTTGCAAATAAATCACCCCATAACGAAAATTTAACAAAAGAGAAAATTATACCATTTTTGAATTGAATTAACAAAAAGATCGTGAACAAAATACCAAACAAAGTAGAAAATGCAACATGGCCAGAGTTTGACTGTTCTAAAAGGGACTTGGGCCCTATATGGATTTTAAATAAACATTTAGCTTATATCTCTTAGAAAAACAGTTTTATTAATATCACTTTTCTAATAAGAAAAGTAACATAATTACGATTTACCTCCCCCGAAGTTTCGTAAATAATTTATGGATGGCCCCTAAGATGTAACAAAAAAAAATAATTTATCTAATACATTTTCACCATTAAAATGAATTAAAACGAATATTACTAACGCACAGATACAGGGAAAACAATGAGTGCAAGGACCTTTCCCAAAAATAAACATAATTGAAATATTTTTATCCCTATGAATACAAAAATGTTTGGCTCATGTCCCTTTAAGAATCGTCAAATCTGGCAGTGTTACATTTGTGACTTTATTTTGAATTTAATCCACGAATAAATCGGATCACAATAAAAGTTTAGCCACAAAAGAGAAAACTATATCATTTTGGAATTGAATTAACAACAAAAACCCTAATTAGTTTAAAAACAAAGTCGAAAATGTAACGTTGCCAGATTTGATGGTTCTAAAAGGGACATGAGCCAAAAATTTGTGGAATTCATAGGGATAAAAATATTTCAGTTTTTTGGGAGAGGACCTTGCTCTCAATGTTTCCCTTGTATCTACGCCCTAGTAATTAAATGTTCGTTATAATTCATTTCAATGGTGAAAATAGGATTACTAGACGAATTAAAAAAAATTATTACACCTTAGGGGCCATCCATTTACGGAACTTTGGGGAGGTGAATCGTAATTTTGTTACTTTTCTTATTAGAAAAATTATATTAATATAGTTACTTTCTAAGAGAAGATGTAGAGATTTAAAAAACCACTATGAAAACGACATAAACTATAAAAACAACGGATTTTTGAAAATATCACTGTCCAATTTTTGGCAGTAATTTATAGCAAATAATTAATCCATTTTTTGTATTTTTTAGACAACAAGAACGACATTTTGGTCTTGATCAACAAGCACAAAATCGTTCAAAACGTTCCACTATCCAGCCAAACATTCCCTTAGATAAGAATAATATTAATGTTCAAATTCATAATATAACGATATTGGAAAATAACGATGAAGTCGAGTTATTATATTCGGTTCGTGTTGGAGGACAACCAGTCCCAGCAAAAACTGCTGCTGAAGATATGGCATTAGTTTCCGACGTAGAAGTTTTTGAAAAATTAGGCTTCGCAACGCGAACGAAAGCAGAACGTAACATATGAAATTCCAAAATTTATAAATATAAATAAAAATAACATTTTAGCGTACATTAAAGAGGAGACTAAATCATTGGTTCTGACGCAGTATGCGGAAAACACGTGGATTTACGTGAGTTCCGTTTTCATTGTGTTGTTTTTGCTACTTTTGTTGGTAACGTTGTTGTTGGGGATCCGAAAGAAGTCGTCAGGAAAATTGATTGAATCTCCTCGGGAATCTCGGGCAACTCAGCCAGTTTTACGGTCGCATCGGGAAGGTGAAACAAATCGTGGATTTATGGAAGATGCCGAGGTTCAAACCACCGGTGATGGCCAATATCGGCGTGGACATACAGTAACACCGGTTCAAATGGCCAAATCATTCGCACGACATATTCAACACAAAAATTGTTCTGAATCCGAAAGTGTTCATAGTTCCGAAACAGAAAGGTTTGCTTTTGCAATCGTTGTTCAGCAGTTTGACTAATTGTAAGGTTTGCAGTTCTCAAGATTCCTCTCCAACGACACGATTTCGCTGGTCAGACCGACGTGATGAATCCACAGTGTTTCAACCACTACAATCGGTTGATGATGTCGACTATAACGAAGTAATTGATGCAACTAATGTAGTTGCAATTCGAAAAGCAGACGCCCGAAGCACAAATTCTTATTTATCAATGCCATCTGTAAAGCATTTTCCACGGTATTTTCTTGTTATTTAATAAATAAACAATAGATATTAAAAAAAATTACTTTACTAGGGGCAGCATTCCTGAGCCATTATCCCGAGTTTTGCAGCCAGTAAGCATTCGACATCTTGATGAAGGACCAATAACTCCCACGGAAAGTCCAGAAAAGAATAAAAAGTCATTGATTCGACATGGGAGTATGCAAGAAGCTGAAGATCCAGGCGTAATTGGTCCGTTAGTTTGGAACCAGCATTGCCAAAGAGTTCAGAATATGCAAACCGTAATGGAAAAGGAAGCTGCTGAAGAAGTTCCAAATGTAGGTCGAATGAAAAAACGGTTTCAGGAGCTTCTTGACGACGCGTTTAGTTTGTTTGGAAGTGGATCGGTTAGTCCTGAAGAACTAAATTCACCGGTTCCGACTGTTCCAAAAAATGCAAATGTCACCGATATGCGCGCACGTTCGGCATTTCCACGCTTGTCGACTGACCGAAATGATAAATCTCGGGTACCCTCGATACTGCCACGTCCAAAAACTTCAGACCCACGTCGTGTAATTGATACTGGAATCGACGCTCCACGACGTGCTTGGGGAAGTGGAACCCACACACCATTGATTCGACCATTAAGTGCAGGACCATTTCACCGGCCTTCACTTGCTCCGCATATTTGCCCCGGAAGAATCCTACCCGAGGGAAAACTACCACCGAATGATCCTGCCGTTCCTGTTATCGTGGCAATTAAAAATGAACTAAAAAAATGCACAAATTCGAATAAACTTCCGGAACCTAGTCAATAAAACTCAAATACTTAATGGACGGATTAACATTTTATTTGCGTCCCTGTTCAAAGTTTGCGTTATAAACCGATTTTACATCTAAGAAATTTCATATATTGGGATTAAATTTAAAATAAAACCTCAAAAATTTCATAGATAAAATGTATATTTAGGTACTTGATAAAGTTTTATTTACATATAATACAAATATCATTACTTAAATTCAATTCAAATAATCGAACAATATGAAAACAGTAACAACAAACAAATTTAAAATATTTATATTTATTTTTTTTTATTTTAATAATATTTTTAGTAATATAATTACTATATTTATTTAATAATAATAATTATTATTATGTTATAAAATGGAGGGGGCGTATATTTATTGGGGGACTAAAGTGAATAGCTAATATAGCCATTAACCACTCATAAAGAAATAATAAAGGAAGAAAGATACCAAATAATTTTCACTTAAAAATTAAATTTTAATTATAATTATGATTTACTCTCTGATAAAATTGAAACAATGAATGATTGTACTGATTACGATGTGGATATTATGTTTTTTGGTAACAAATTTTTAAAGCATTTTTATTGTTAATTTGTGAAATATTTGATTTGTTTTAAATATTAATAAAATAGATTTGTTCAACATGAACTTCTATAAATTATATATACATATTATATATATAATTTGTTTTTTTTAAATTTTAAAACTATTGAATTATTTGATTACTAATAGAAAAATAATTTATATTCCCCTAACTATAAAAGAATTGAGCAACTTAGCGATTAATTTTTAATAAAACAAAAAAATCTAAGAAAATTAATGCTCATTCTGCGTGTAAATTGCCAAAGAAAAATTAATAAAATTACACAGCATTTTAGACGACAGCCTTTACTTTTTTAAAAATATTTTTTTCTTTTAAAAAATAGAGTACAAAAAATATTTTTATTTAAAATATTCATTAAAGATTTTGATTTAAATAAATTAATTATGTGCAATAGTTTTGGATTTGTTTTTTTATTAATTTTCTCGATCCGAGAAATTAGATTTTTTTTTCTTTAATGAATAAATTCAATCCATTGAGTATTTCAAATCGTTTTCTTTTTTCTCGATATATCAGATCTTTAAGGCACTTAGTTTCAATCACATTTATTTATTATTTTTTTATTTATTTTGTTTAAAAGTTCTCTATTTACATTTGAACACATATTTCTCATTCTTCGGTGGGCTCTTCAGTTGGATCGAATCGTTCGATCGTTGGCCCCCCATTGTCGTAGTGAACCACATTTAAAATTCAACTCTTTGGATTTAATTTGGGTTCTCCTGGAGCCCCGGATTTGAAATTGTTTAGACTTCCACGCCTAAAACTCGATCGACCACGTAATCATATCTAGGTGAATCGGTTAGGTCTTTGCTGTCGTTTTTCTCGACTTCTGCAGTGGTTTCACCAGCTAAATCATCCAATTCTTCCAGTTCGTGTTCACTGTGTTTTAACGTACTGCATTCAGATCGATTTTCATCGGACGGCAAAATCGGAATATTGGAATTCACTCGAGTGAAAAACGCCATTTTTTCTCTGAAAGTAAAAGTAAAATAAGTAAAATATGCAATTTCCCTGGAAGAAAAATGGAATGGAGGAATTGTTATTCTCAATAATTGTAACTTGCTTTTTATATTTTGCACATTGTCTATAAATTTAAATTAATAATTCTAATGTTCTAAGAAAAATAAAATAAAAAACAATTGTTCAAATGTACAATTGTAATTATGTTCTTTTGGTGTTATGTTAAGAGTATGCGAATAATTTATAGAAAACATAAAAGAAAGGAAATAACAGAAGATGAAAAATCCAATGATCCTATCATTCAATTTTTGCTATAATCCAAGGTTTCGGTTATAGCTATAGCTTCATACAAATAACCATTTATTATTTATTTATTTTTTGATTTAATTTAAACTTTATCTATCGTATTGACTGGTATTGACTATCGTACTAACACCCTTTTAATATTTTATTGTAATTAACTTGCAAATAAAACATTTTTTAGTTATGCCAAAGAAGTATACGTATATTCCCACGTGAGTACATAGGTACACAAACCGTTTTTTTCTCAGGTTACGGAAGAAGTAATTTCGCATAAGCCACTAAACACAATTATAATTCATTCTACCTAATCTATTCAAAAAACAGATATTATATTAAGATAATAAAGCGTGAATACATAAGAGTAAAATATGTCAAATTAGAAAGAAATGGGTACCACGAGATGTAAACTCTCGACTATTTGGAAAAAAGACAACGTATATCGAATGTATATCATGTATAGATTAACATTCGTGGGTAGTACCATAGAAGTATAGTATCATAGTCTTACGTTACTATTCTAGCATATTTCTATATCCAAAAATCAATGAGAACTAATGCCCAATAGGGCATTAGTCCCCTAAGGGGATCTCCATTACTTACATGAGACGATTAGGGGGAGGGGGTATCGAGAAAAATCTCACATAATCTCACGTGCGACAGAGGATGATCTCGCGGCAAATATCACATAACTTTTTTAAAATTATTCTTTTAAATAAATCTAATAATATCAAAGCAGGGATTTACTCATTTACATTGCAAGTACGCACTTTAAAAATCTCACGGGATATTAGGTAAGGGTAGAGCAAAACCTCACGGAATCTTACCAAAGGGAGGGCTGGTCGAAAAATAGCTAAAATTGTCTCACGTAATTGGATGCCTCCTAAATTTAAAATCCAAGCAAAATAGAATGACAGTTGCTATTCTTCTCATACAATAATGAAATACATGGACTGCTCAAAGGTCGCCATTTAGTGCCCACACACAGGAGCAATGATAATGACGTCATTAAGTGATTTTTATCGATTACACATAACGAGTATTAACGACAAATGTTAGATCATCAGTTGATGTTGCCCTACGTGCCTTTGAGAGTGTGATTAGAAAACATTGCTGAAGATCAGAAGAGTTGATTGCATCTCACTCATTTTATATGATATCATTATTTGTTATCATGAAGATTTCTAATGCTTATAAAGTTATTAGCAGTCGTTGTACTGCTAAATCTATGGAAAATTATATTTTATGAAAATATGAGACTTATATAAGAATATCCAACTGACTGCATTTCACAGTAAAAAAGAGGAGAGTGGTAGACCGACATGACGATCCAAACCGGAGGAGAGGAGTTTGAAAAGGGAACCATAAGATTTTCTACAAATCTTTAATATCTATACAACTACCTCATAAAAACTTATCATTTCAATAAATAAAAAGTGTGCAAAAACTTACTTAAAAGATATGATGTCTGGTTTTCCTTTTCCGGCTTTACTTTTTCGTAACTTATAGATTTCTTTTGATGTTTTCTTTAGCATTTTCTCAACTTTTTTCTCTTCAGGCGTTTTAACTTGTTTGCTATTTTCGGCTTGAGCGACCAAATTTTGGAACTGTTGATCTTCCAAAACCCAAGTGGCGATTTCGGTGTCGCCTTGTTCCTTAGCAGTTTCAAGTCGATGTTTCAGCTCACGAAGTCGAGCAAGTTCATCATTAAGGGTGTGTAGACGCGTATGTTGAGCTTGAAGATCCAGCTCCAAGTCTAACGAGGTTCGCGCTGTTACTGGCATGGGGTGAGTGTAGCCGGGTTCGTGTTTTGCAAGCATCGCCATGGAGGCAGAAGGCCGCCGCCATCGTAGCGATCGCCGCTCGAACGTATTTCTTTGAAACGGTCCCCCTCGTCGATACAATGGCATTGAACTATCACTATCGCTTCTATTTAACCTACATATATATCGATTTTTCGAAACAACGGCACTTGGGGAAAACGTTTGCGAACGTTTAATAAACATAGATCGTTCATTTAAACAGTTCGTGGAAGCATTCGTTAAACATCCCGCAATCAATTTCTGTTTGGATTGATCCGGGAAAAAGGCACATTCTGTATTCGTTTCTTTATCCATCGATTCAATATCATTATATTTACACTCTTCTTCATCTTCTTCAAGAATATCTTCTTCGATACTTCCAATATTTCTAAATTCTATATCAAGTTCGTCATCATTATCTTCACTATCATCCTCACTTTCATCATCTTCATAACAAATGAAAGACAATTCTTCTAGTTTTGTTGTTATGGCAGCTTCTAATCCGTCGTCTTGACTTCGCGTTAACGTCGATGTTTGTGATGATATTATTGTCGACTCGTCAGAACTTTCTTCTTTTACAGCTCCTTTTTCACGATAAACTGAAACGTCTGATTCTTGTTTATCGTGCGTCGAAGAAAACCGTCCGAGATCACTTGTACTGGGATCAGGTTGCATTAAACGAAAACTTAAAATGTTGTACCATTTTACAGAAACGGAATCAGAGGAGAAGTCCGCAAGACTCACTTGAGCGCAGCCCTAAAACAATTACTTATTAATAATTTGTCTTTAAGAATATAGTTACAAAATAACTTACGAGACAATCTTCAGGAAGTTCGTTTTGAATGATCCAAACATTAACTTGAAGGGTTTTGGTGAAAAGTTTATTAAACGGAATTTCAAGAGGGAAATTTTCGCCAAATGTTGGTTTGCGTAAATCTCGTACTGGTTTTGTGGCGAATGTTATTGTTGGACTGCTTGGTAATAAGGCAGCCTTTACGTATCTGTTGAAAAAAGGTACAATGAAAAAAAGTTTTAGAATTTTCTTGGAAATGCTTACACTTGACTGTTTTCGGGGACGAACAAGGCGTCGAGATTTCGCAATCGTTCAATTTCGACATTCAGCATAGCATCGTCAAGAGCGTAGCGTAGCTTAATTTGAATTTGGGCTGTTTCTAATTGCGAATCATCTGCAGGTCGGTGTAGTGAAAGTCGTTTTTTGTTGGATGCTTCAAAAACACCCGAATCGCCCGCAACTGATTCATCACTTACTGCTGCTGAAACGGACCTTGTGTTGGTTCCTGACGATGATGCCGTTCGAGAAAGGGAAGCGACTTTCAGTATTTCTTCCGAATCTATGATTAATGGAGGGGTTTCTGAAATTGGCGAGAGTGGCAAGTCGACTCCGTCATAGGAAAGTCGTGGTGGCCTTCCCAAGCCAGATCCTTGAGACATATTTCCATGGGTTGTATCTAATAAATGCATTAATGGCGTAGGTGGTACAGATCGTTGCTTTGCAAAGTTTACGTATTCCACATTGTCAGAACAGCCACGATCGTCTAAGAAATGCGAGTTTAAGAATTGCTGTCGACGTTGCATTTCAATTTGTTCGTAAGCTGGGGGAGGTGGTGGTTGCATCATACAAGAATTTTCGTACAATGGAGAAACTGGAGGTGAGACCGATGAAAGAGAACTGCGAGGTGATAACGAAACTTGGGACCGAATTTGCGGACTACTTAAATTACTCATATTTTCTCCTGAAGATGTGTTCAGCAGCCTTTCAACTCGTTTGTGTAAATCAACCATGTCAATGGGCTTGTCTAAGTTGATCGATCCGACACATTGCGGTCCTCCGTATATGTCGGTGAAACTAAGTCCGCTGCTTAGTGATCCTTTGCTGCTCGTCGTGGATAACGAGCCAAGACTGGAACTACTGCTTACTGACAATGTGCTGGCTGATAGTGTCTTTAATTCCGATTCTAACAACGTCATTAGTCGTAACGAATCTCTCAACTGTTGCAACAACAACTGCTTCTCTTCATGTAATCGTAACCGATCAGCAATTGCTCGATTGGACATTTCCAAGGCATTGTTCAAATCCTGTTCCAATCGTTTGCACTCGCGTTGAATATCACTCATTTCTTGTTTAGATCGCGTTCGCGGCGTTATACTTCTCAGCTCCCGTAAGAGTTGCTCTTTCTCTTGGAATAATAACAAGCGATCCTTATCCGATTCAACTTGACCCGGCTGAACCTTCTCTTCCAAATCAGCCAATTGTTGCTGAATTTGTTGAATTCGTTTTCGAGCCTCGTCATATTGCAACCGTTTCCGTGCCATTTCGGCCAACCGTGTGCCAATTGGAGGTAGTTCGCCGGATAAGTCGGTCTGCGATGCGGTACTGAGTTTTTCTTGCGGCAAGCTCAAGGTGGAGACATCCGAAGAACTTTCTGAAAGTTGTAGTCGGGTGAGATCGTCCTTTAATTTGGCTAGTGATTGCATAAGTTCAGCTTTTTCTTTTTCGCCTGAGGACAAAGATTTTTGAATGTTTTGCAACTCGGTCATAATTGCTTGGGCTTCCGTTATGTTGTAACATCCTCCTTCGTGAGTGTTCAACTTTTGCTCAACTCTATAAGGACAAAATGTAATTAGTTTTAATTGAAAAATAATAATGAAATTTAGTACTTACGAGGCTAATGTATCAACTCCACGTTGCGTACAGTTCATTTCAGTTCTAATTTGTTCAAGTTCATGTTTTAAACGTGAAACCCGATCTCGAGCTAATGCCACATCAGATTTGAGTAAATCAGGATCGTATTTCGTGCTGGTACTACTCGCTGACGAACAAACTAAAATTTGAATTAATTAATCTCTTTTTCTTCCACAAAGCCGTTTTGAAAGACTTACGACTTGTACGCGATGTCGCCAAAGTTGATAAGGCATTATTCAAATGATTGTATTCATCCTGCGCCAAGTTTAATCGCTGCTGTTTGATATCGTAGATCTCTTTTTTCGCCTGAAAACCAAAGAAAATATCATTTTTCTCCACTCATTTCTCCAAATTAATTATTATTAAATGTATTGGGGCGTTAAACGTACAATTCAAGAAACATAGATTTCCAGGTGTTCTTTTAGTCTAGAATTATTTTCAAACACAATTAATTTTTTTGTCAAGAGATAAAAAGATTTTTGAAATGAGATTGAATTTAACTTGTCTCGGATGGTACACGACGTGATGAACCAAGACAAAGACGAGACCATTTTCGAGAGATAGAATCGACAAAAAAAGGAATGATTTAAATGATTTTCTTTATAAGGAATTTTTAAATATGACCAAGTAATTTGGAAGAAACTAACGTAAACTAAACGCGGAGGTGAATTTAAATGGATTTATCGGCCGTTTGGAATGCCGATTTTTGAGGCAAACAGCGGCGATTTTTAAATTAGAAACTTGATTTACTTGATTACTTTCAGCTAAATTAACATATTTTAAAAGCATATTTTAGTAATTAGAATTATGAGACTAATTAGGTAAATATTATTTTCGGTAGATGGTCGGTCATGGTAAAATAACATATTAAAGTTTGTACTTTTGCGAAACAAAAGTTTCACAAGAGCAAAAGTTTTTGCAATTTTTTGATTAACTATCTAATTGTTTTGTAAAAAGTTAGTTACTTCTGTTAAACTCGCTAATTTTATTTCTGAGTATTACAAAAATATTTTGATACAATAAAAATCCAAATTTTCTTCTTCAACCTAGGTCATATTTTGTTATCTGTTGGGTATTATATAATAATAAAACTTTTATTAAGCTCAATCGACGCCAATCACTAATTCCTTTCATTCAATTTCGCCAAAACTGAAACTTCTTATTAAGGTAATTTTATGGCATATTTGCCAAAAATTTTTGGTAATAGATTTTTGAACTAAAATGCTGCTTAGTACTGAAATACTGGGAAACGAAGTTGGGCAGTTCTTCTGCCGAAACCAAAACTAAACCGAAACTTGCCGAAACCAAAAGTTTGGTTGCGTTCATTCTACCAGGATATCCAGTTTTTCTTCACCACAAAGTTTCGAGTTTTCCATACCAAAATTAGTGCCTTTTCTCTAACCTTCTTTATAAAAAACCTTCTTGACTCGAAACTTTGAGGAAGTTAATTTTGAGAAAAAAAAATTGAAATATAATCTAACAAAAAAACTAAATTCTATAGAATTATCCAACGTACAGATTCTTTACATAATATAATAACATAATATATAATGCAATGACATTTAAATCTTTTCCAATTTAAATCCTCATCAACTTCTGAAACTAAAAATATCGAGTTTTTTTACGGTCCCTGACTTTCCGGATTTCCCTGATAACTGGACACTTTAGAACGGGGTGTCAAACACGCGCCCTGCAAGCCGCATGCGGCCCAATCAATATATCCGAGGCAAAGTAAAAATAAAACAGAAATGAGAATTAGAAACAAAACCAGCATATAAAATTATAATATACTTTATTCATAAGTATCAGGACGTAAACAATAATTTAATTTTATGTATATGTTTATTACAATGTACTATTCAAAGTAAAAATATTTATTTATATGAACAATAATTTCTTCTCGACCCACCTAAAGTTAAGCATTGTTTATTTAGACCAAATTAGCTTAAGAGTTTGACACCCCTGCCTAGAATACTAGAAATTTAACTAGGGGTTTGCTGACCAAAAAGATGTTTCTTAAATAATAAGTGATTTATGAATTTAATTCTCCTTAAAGTACCTAGAATCATAATCGTAATTCAACGATATAAAATTACTGAATTTGATTTTCTAATCGTCGCTATAAAATGACAAAGACAGAGGAATGAAGCACGGCTCATAGCTCGTAACACGGAGTATAGATACCAGAAGTCAGAACGTAATGTAAAAAATTGGCATCAATTTGAGGTCCCGTACCGGCAGAGGCGCAACACTTCACAGAGTACGCATTTGAATCATTACGCAGGAAATGCTGTTATTATTAAAAACTGTAAACTCAAATCTACTGCACAATGGGAAATTTGTCAATATGGTGCTGCCACATGAGTGTTTAAAGTACTAACTTATGTTACCATAGTTACCTTACAGAAAGTACATAATTTCGAGTTAAGTTAGTACTGCAAACACACTAATAACGGCGCCACATTTTGACACATTTCCCTTCATGCATTGCAAGATTGAAATACCTTCTTAAAACCGTAGTGACTTTTGGTGCATTATGAATACTTGCGCTATAAGTGACAGAAAAGAGAACTATGATCTGGATTGGTTTTTGTGTACATGAATTTTGTGAAATAGCCTATACCGTTCGGACTCCTGGTATCTATACCTATGGCTTTACTAGTTGCGATAAAGTGAAATCGGATTTTATGTCTGAAAAGCCGCAAATTTCTAAAAAGCCGCATGCGACTCGTGAGTCTTCCCTACTGACTCCTGGTCTAAGCAATTCATAAAAAATTCTCAATGGGATTTCAAATAACACTGCTGAGAAAAAGCCTCTACCATTCACCTTGCCAGATATGAGTGATACTTCTTTGTTTTCAATATGTTATAGCGATAGCAACGAAATATTGTTCCATATATCTGTTTTTGCAGAAAATATTTAAATTTAGCTATATCAAATTTCTTTTAAAACAAATCGATACGAATAAATTATAGGATGGAGTGCAAATACTTCTAATATAACTACGTTATGTTCTACTTTTAACATGTTGATTTGAAGGGGTTGGAAACTTTTACCGTCGAAAATTTATATGCACTTGAAGCACCGTGTCGTAGAAATAATAGAATAATAGACACATGCCGGATTTTTTCTTTCTTAGGATGTTTTATTTATTTGTCCATACACCGATAGACAGACTGACAGACAGACGGACAGACAGACAGATAAATGGACATTTTTGTTGCTGAGCCAGCATACGAATTTCCGTTCTCACCACGTCATGTGAGCCGCATCGCAGCAACATTAAAGAGGAGTGAAAGAAATTTATCATCTTCATCTTCTGCATGACTTCTTCATTACATTTCATTTTCCTAAACGTAAATAATTATACGAGACCGCGTTCCCGTCTTATCATGTCTTATCGTCTTCAACAGAAACAGTAAATAATTAATGTAGAGGAAAAAATCAAAAGGCCTTAATTCCAGTCGTTTGGCGTCTAGCAGTTGATATGTTTGGATTCAGAAGAACGTCCTTGTCACTTAAATTGCAACTATTGCAAATATTTGAGCCGATATGCAAGAGAAAATAGAAGGAATGAACAAGACTTTATCGCAGCGTTGTTGATGGTTCATCATTTTTTATTTTATTCGAAAAAAATATACACTACTTATGTCTTATAGAAAAAAATAAGACAATGGTGAGAGTCTTTTTCACAAGTGTTTCCTGTATTTTGTTTTATAGTCCTTAATCTACTTGGAGCTTCAATAAAAAACGAATCTTATTTGGGAATTCTAATTTTCGTTTAATAGTAGTTTCAATGTCAAAAAATAATTTCAGTTTTGAAGTCACAAACGTTTTTTTATTCAGTAGCTATATTTTTCAGTATAAGCAAACAACTTTCTACATAGGTATAACAGGGTGACCAAAGAAATAATTTCAAAATTCCCTTTTATTTCCAGCCTTTTCAGGATATATTTTCCATGATTTGAAGCTATTATATTTATCCTAATGATAAAAGTTTGACCTATATGTATTAATGGAATATAGGTTCCAAAAATACTATTGGTTAAGAAATTTGTATAAATGTAATATCACTGGCCTTGTTATAAGGATAACTCCTATACTTCTCAAGCGATCTTGATCAAACTTAGAACACTTATTCTTCAGAAGATTATCTTGAACGAGTTAGAAGACGATCAAAATCGGTTTACTAGTTTAGAAATGGTTTACAATTTTTAAAACTCCCTCAAATTTTTTTAAATTCCCTGATGTTTCAAAATTGAATTAAATTACCTAATAATTCCAAATTTTCCAAGTCTGTAGTCATCTTTTACTATTACATAAAATAATTATTTAAAGAAATTATAACTTCTAAATTAAATTCGAGATAAATTGGATGAATATAAGAAATCTTAATTTCACAAGTTTTTTTTCATTGACTTAGCGAAATGTAACCAGGAATCTTACTGCCCAAAATATGAGTCAATTAGGAATGGAATTTAAAAGCTTTTCATAAAGCTTCAAAAGCAATATGTTTTTCATACCTCCTTTCCATCATATTAATATTTTTTTAGAATAGCGTTTAGAGAAAATGAGGAAGATTTTTTCGTTCTTTGAATAAAAAGGTAGATTGTACATACAAAATGTTCAATTCTGTTTCCTCCAATTTTACTTTTTTCTAATATGTATTATTTTTTTTAATTTTATTCATTTCGATCAAAAGACCTCGATGCAAATACGTAAATCCAATTACATAACTTGAAGTATACCATAATTATCCATGGTAATGATATATAGCAGTTAAATTAGAAAAAAAAAATACTAATTAAGAAATATAATAGGTTTTATTAAAAAAATTAATACATTGGAACATTAGGCCTGGAAAACCCGGAATTATCAGGGAATTTAATTTAATTTTGAAATATCAATGAGTTAAAAAAATATCAGGGAATTTTAAGAACTTTAAACCACTTCTAAATAAGAGAACCGATTATGCTCATCTTTAAACACATTCAAGGTAATCTTTCGAACAATAAGTGTATTAAATTTGATTAAGATTGGTTGAGAACTATAGGAGTTATCCTGATAGCAAGGCCAGTTATATAACATTTATACAAATTTCTTAACCAATGCTATTTTTGGAACCTATTACACTAGCTAATATATGTGATGGAAAAATTAGGTAAAAATTTCACCATTACGACAAATACATTAGTTTTAAACTATGGAAAAATATAAAAAATATCCTGGAAAACCTGAAATTATCAGAGAACTTTAAAATTATTTCTCTGTGATCTCTCTGTAATACATTTTACTATTTTTACTATAAAAAAATTTCAAGAAAAGTACCTTTACTCCTCTTCTATATGTAAGGAATTTGGGATTTACGTAACTCAGGGGTTACGTAACTTGGGATTTGCGCTTTTCTGATTTGCTAAAGTTGAAACTTCCTAGTTCACTCGATATATGTAATTTCATATACGCAATTTGAGTTGTTCATTAATCTGTTAGAATTTAGAGTATATCAGGGGTGATGAAATTTCTTTCAGAAAGAACCAAAATTATCTAAATCTGTAAAATTTTGGAGCCACATTTTGTTATATGATACGCAAGTAAATTGTAAATTAATGAATATGGAAAACTAATAAATTTAATTTCAATTAAACCAAGATAAAAGCTAAAATCATTGATTAAAATTTAAGGGTAGTTAAACTACTCAGAAATCTTCAATCTAGTAGGCGTAGAAAAAAAATCAAAGCTTCCTTAATCAACTTCATCTTCTCAACAATCTAACTTCATAAAGGTACATTGAAATTATTAGCTTAAAATTCTTCCAATCTCCAATTTAAAATAAAGAAAGAATGTATAATTAGCCTATTATATCGAATCTCTCTCTGTTCTTTTTTTTTGTTGTTCAAATTTAAATCTCCTGAAGTCTTTTTCAAACGTAGTTGAAATGCATTCCTATCTTAAAATCCTATCAAATTTTCTAATAGATTGAATATCTGAATATTTCATGAAACAAAAAAACCACACCAATTATCAGGGCCGCAATCAAAAATTAACACACATTTGAAAAATATAATTGTCACTCGTAATTTAGACAAAGATTAGATTTATGGAAGAATGGAAAGTAAATAAATACATTCTTCCACCAAATATTTCCTTCTTATCAGTAAGATAATGAAAATTTTTAGCCAGATTGGCTTAATGAATGAATTCCATTTACCTACTGATAAGAAAATCAGTTATTGATACTTTGGAAAATTGGGAAAATATATGTAATGAAAATTGAATAAAAAGCAAAATCTCAAAAAAAATCAAATTGGGATAAATGTTTCTAGATTTAATTAAGTATCAGATATTTTGGTATGCATTTAGATGATTTGAAGTGGAATGTTATGTATTAATGGGACGTAAAGAATTAAAACTTTATTCTTGGGTTCAATTTGTGGGTGAAAAGTCCTGGTATTAGATGGGGAAAGTGCGGCCCTGGCATTGACCATCTCTATATCTGTATGTTATTATTGTGGGGCGTTAGAAGGCCAGAGGCGTCTTTTGTAAGAAGGAGTGGGACCCTGGAGGATAGAATATATCGGGGTGGAGTGCGGTAGGAGGATGAAGCGGTCGAGGCCCCGGGGTCGAGACGTGCGTACACCGCACCGAACAACACCAGTAGCACTCCGGGGTTTTGTTATCTCTCTGATGATGATGATGATATTGATGACGACAAAAGAATGCGCGATCGACAATTTCCGCCGGCAATCGGGGATAAAACATTTGGTATGCGACCCCAAACGGAGCCATCCGACGGCCCGCTGTGTGTTGTCGCGCCATCTTTCTTCCACAGCCAACCATTTTTATAATTATAATAAATTTTATAAATCATCACACACAATTGGAATGCACAACATGCGGGAGAGAGACACCAAATGCGTATTGCTCTCAACACAACTGAGATGGAACCATCTCAATGAGATCATAAAAGCAGATCGTAGCAAAGTTAATCTCCAGAAAGGAAAATAGAAAGAAAATATGCCATTAACCACTGCCAAATTTTCCGAATACCTTTCTTGGCTTAGGTCGGCCAAAAATACAGAAAAATACTCAATTACCTTTGGCTTCGGTGTAAATAGAGAAAGATGCACACACATATCCTAAATATCTCATTATTATTTACAAAACATAGTTGAATTACAGCCAAATTCTTTCAGCCCAATGTTCGTTTGATCAAGTGTGACATTCGTCGTAAAGAATTTTAACTAACGATATTTATTTATTCAGTCCCGCGTATATACCTCTCTCTCTATTCATCATCAGCAATTCCATACTCTGAAAATTCTTCCAAAAAATGCGAAAAATTCGCCCAAAACTTCCATCTCTCGGCAGAAAAAAAATGACATTTTTTCCGTGCCCTAATTCAAATATATCATCTTCGAACGGATCATTAATCACTCGGAAAAAAATCCCAAAAATCTAACGGAAATCAAAAGACCGTACCAATACCACTAAGCATCGCAGTATTCGAATCGACAATTAAAAATCCAAATTTCGCCCGGAATCGCAACAATTAGCCGACATCGGCTTCGATTTGTTCACACTTACGGTTTGTATAATATGTAAATAGAAACGCATACAGACGACATACATAAAAATTTCAACGAATTTAGTAGACAAGTCGGAGCCAGAGAGTTCAGTTGGTAAAAAAAAATATATCACAGGAATTAAAAATAAAATTTGAACATAGGCCAAATACTTATGCGAGGTTGAAAATAGTCAAAATATTCACTACCAAATGTAAAGAAATGTATAAGGCCGGGAAAAAGTGTTCAAAGCGCAAAAAACCAGTGTCGCTGATCTCATTGCTCCTCTCAAATTTAATGGCATTCCTCCGGGAAATTCAGCCAAAAAAAGTGTGGAACATTCAATCCATTTTCACGTAAAATGATTCCAAACATATCGTACGTCATTCGTTTGAAATCGCAAGCAAAAAAAAGGTAGAAAATTTGCAAAAATTTCACCAGAAAATAACAAATAAACTACCAGAAAAACATTCCTTTGAAGTGAACAGAAATCGAGTTCTCAAAAAACATTTCAGTAAGTAAAAAACCCACCCAAGTTGAAGTAATTAATCCATTTTAGTTGATTTTTGATTCTTCTTTATGTCCAACTGTTTCTTTACGACCCAAAATGACTTAACATTCCTTTTTAATTTTTTTCTTCACACAAAAATAGAACTACAAGTATGCTAAACAAGAAAAACGAAAATTTATATTTCCCCTTCAAGTTCTTAGAAATCATTTTAAATTAGCAACTATTTCAAGCACCCTTGTACTAATGTCATCAATTTATTTAATCTTTATTTTAATGATCTTTGGAAACTAATGATCTATGGAAAACATTCCTCAAAATTTGTTGTCTATTATTTGAGTAGAAAAGTTATTAAAATAATTACATATCATGTTAGCCAGCGGAAGTTATCAATTTTTCAAAATATGGAAAAAATCTAAATTTTCAATTTTCCTTTTACAAATTTCCAACAAAGGTCAGCAAGGCCAAGCGAAATTATTTCAAAATACAAAAAAATATTTATGATAATTTACTTGCAAGAATAAAGATCAAATTTTTATATAATGGGTACCTTTTCTGTGATTACTAAACTAAAAGATAGTTACGAAAGAATTATTAAAAGGTACTCATAAAAATTTGATGTTTTGTCGCTTTTAATATAGGTAGTATAAAGCTTACAATAACGCTAATATGCACTTAAAGCAGTGTTTCTTAATATGGTCCGCGGACCCCAGGAATCCACAATCTCATGGATTTTTATGAAAAAGTATAGTTTTTTTTTTGTATTTGTAGTATTAAAATAAACTAATAAAAATTTCTTGCATATTTATTTTTTTTATAAAGGGGGGACTTAATTTCCTTAGGCTTTTATCCATGGACTTGATTCATTCCCTATATAACAAATAAAATACTCAACAATTATGATTTACAATTTTTATCCCTATAACACTGTTGCATACGAATATTTCCTCTACTTAATTTTTTACCCCCCACATTTCGTTTTCTATGCACCATTAAAATCAGTGGCGTAGCATGCGTTTTCACCACCCGAAGTCGACCGGCAATTCGCCGCTCCCTATTTTTATCATTAGTAAAAAAAGTTGGTAAAAAGTCAAGTACCTTTAAACTCTTTAATTATTTCAATTATCAATGTCGTTATGCCGCTCGAGTCTATGAGTTCCTAGTGCACCCAAAATTTATCTTTTGATGTGTTATGATGATATATTGTTTGATTGATATATTGCTATCAATTGTTAACAACGTGAACAATATACAACTTGTGTCGGTAAAGCAGAGATTGTTGATTTTTTTGAATGTTTTGAAGGTTTTGAACGACTTTCTATTGTTCAGTGTAGTTCAGTGCAATTCAATGTGTATCATTGAAAGTACTAGCAAAAATTCGCGAGAATTCACGATTTAAAACCCTAAATAAAAAGAATTTACCTAAAAATTAAGCGAGTTGAAATAAGAATTAAGCAGTTTTAGATTATATAGGATCAGAAGATAAGTATAACCCGATTAATAAGTAAATAAAATATCAAAGAGTTTAAATAAATTAATGTACACATACATTAACGTCTAAAGAGGTAGAGTATACATTAGCATGTATCTGATATAACTTAAAGGTTATGAAATAGTAGTGAGCTATTTAGTTGGAAATCTGCAAATAAAAATATTTTTCGAATTTAATATCGTCATTGTCGTCGTCCTGAAACGAAACTCAATTCATTCAAAAAGTCGCTTAATTTCGAAATTACAACATGACTTGGCTCTTAAGGCCGATATTTTCACTCATCGGTTAATAGACTATACCATTAAAATAGCTATTTAATAGATAAAAATTTATCTGATAGATAAATCCTATCCATCAATATTCTTAAGTAGTAAATACGCATTTTGCCACTACCCTTCAAATAACATTTTCTTTGGGAGATAAATGTTACTATCTAGAGGTGAAAATATCAGCCCTAGTCTCATTATGTTTCGATTCGAAACGAGAACAAGTAAATCTTGTCTCGTCTCGTCTGCACCAGTAATACCAACCTGGGGACTTTTCCCCTAAATTTAGAGGAAAAAAATCTGGCAACGGAAATTTTTTTAGGGTATTTTTTAGGGAGAAAATGAATCATTTTTCTAGTGAATTAAGATTCAAGAAAACAAAAATAAAACATATTTGAAAAGTTTAAATTCTAATAAAAATACTTTGTCGCCCTCTTTGCTTCGACTGTTAAACTTGGTTTTACTATTGTATATTTCATCTACTATAGTAATTATGTTATAAACAAAAGAATATCACTAAATGAAATTTTATAAATTGATTAACAATTTCATCCCGTCCAAATTTAGAGGATTTTAAAATAGGCTTGGGAAAAATAATCGACCGGTTGGTATCCCTGGTCTGCACCATTAGTTATGGAATAAACCGTAGTGGACTGAATCTGGGTACTCATCTACGTGTACTTATCTACAAAAGTATGCTAGTCCAAACTTCTGCTCTAAGGTCCTACACGATTTAAGAAAGAAACAGTGAATTTTTATTAAATTTCAATTTAACTATAAGATTTATACAGCGAAGAATCGATTGATATTTTTCTTAATTAATTGTAGAAATTAAACAAGTCCTTCCCTATCTGTAAGCTTAAATTTAGTGAGGAAAAGAGAGAACTTAATAAATAAAATGTAACGACGTTTAGAAAAATTAAAATAATTTAAAGTAAGTAGTGAATAGTGGTTTAATGAGCTAGTTTCTAGCTAATCACTGAATTATTGGTGAAGATTAAAATTGGAAAAAAATAAAATTCCATTGATAAAAATTGGACTTTTTTTGGAAAAAAGTCGTTTTAGAAAAATGAAACCTGTCAGTTAAATTTGTGAGATATTTTAATTAAAAGACCCAAATTTAGTGATATCCATTAAGCAAGCGAGGCGAGGGCAGTCTAAGAGCAGGGTCGGGTCAGGGTTTTTTTCAGTGAATTATTGGTAACAATTACAGAGTTAATTGGTCGTCCGATAATTATATTAACGACTCTCACCACACACTGAACGTATCTGAAAGTCGTCAATTTATCTGTGAAAACATTTTACATAAAATTGGAAAAACATGTTCATTTTGTAATAAACTTTTACTGCGTATAATTAACATTTTTCAAATATTTCCCTTCTTCGTTTACGTTTTTAATTAAAAAATAACTTGCAAATTAGCCCCTCTCGCTCTCGTGTTCATCGAGGCTTTAGTTTCACAAGCGAGACAGAGGCTAGCGATATATAAAAATGTTATATTACATATAAAATATATACGAATTCTTTAAATGGCTGGTATTCGGTTCATTCAAGCGTAAATTCGAAACTAAACCACAAAGTTGAATTTTTTTCTAGTCGTAAATATATATATTCATTCAAAATTTGGATTTTTCACGTTAAAATCGATAAAATTGAAACGGAGAAACAGTTCATAAATTCTTTTTTTTTTAATTCAATTCGCTTGAAATTGCTGTAATACTTTTCTCGAGGTTCAATTGAACAATGCATGTGTAAATTAAAATTGCATATTTTCATTTTAATAAAAAAAAATAATTGTAGCAATTTCAAAACGTTTCACTTTATGATTATCATTGAATGAAACTATGAAATCAGAAAAATCCCTTCGTTTTAAATCACGCAGTTATAAATACAATTGCATTTTTTTCTGAGTTATAAAATTATAATAAGAAAAAAAAATTATCAGGTGAATTTTAATCAAAAGCACGCATCGTATGAATGAAAATTTCAACGATTTTTTTTCAATAGATAGATTGTGTACAATTATTGGTTTCTAATCATCAAATAAGTTAACGCTTTTTAACATTTTTGATAAACATATCGAAACAAAAAATTAATAAGTTTATATATCTGTGTGATATAGTCAAATATTTTCATTTTAATCGCTCTAATTAGTATCTGTATAATTGATTACAATATCTTCTTGGAAAACTTCGGAAATAATTTTGATAAACTGTAAATATAGATTAATTTTCATTCTTTAACCTATTCGAAAAATGTCTTTATGGACTCCCGGAACAAAATTTATTTTTAATATTTTTCGATTTTTGAAAGCTAAAATAAACCCAAAGATTATAAAAGTCCTTTGATTTCCCGAATCTTCAAATATTTTCTCCGAAATTTGTATTTACCACTTAATAAATTGTAAAAATAAAATAATTTTAATACAACTAGAGAAAATATCTTGCATAATTGGCCAACTAAAGCTAACTTTTTTTAAAATAGTAAGCAACATTAGCGTAGCTACTGGGAAGCAACCCCCGATTTTGGGGGACTCCATTTAATTCCCTTATATATTGGTCGGTTTTTGAAATAAAAGAAACCTTTTTGTGATATTGTTTCAATGGCAGATCATTCTGCAGAAGGAATGAAATATCAAATTATTGCTATTCAGGACAAAGAAGCAAATCAATTAAACATGAAGACTCTAAGTGATTAATTTGTGGCAGGAAAATATAGATGAAAAATCATTAAAACATTTATACCCTTGGTTTCATTTAATATATTTATTTCAGTCGTTGCTCTTAAGTTAAAAAATAATTTTCCTTTGTACAAACTATTGAAGACAAAATTATTAGTATAGGCCCCGTTGTTTGAATTTTCTTATGGGCCTAAAAAATCGAATAACACCACTGGTAAGTAAATTAGATTTATATTTTCTTTAATTGCATTGATTCTATTTAAATACAAATATTTCAATTAAAAATTCTATTTCCAATAAAATAATTTGTTCAAGATAAAAAAAACACATTTTTCATTTGTATGACTAAAAATGTAACTATAATTAAAATTGAGAGTAGTTATATTAAAAAATCATCATACTGGCCAAGAAAACAGGTATTAAGAACTTTTCTAGAGACGATTTTCGGTATGTTGTAATCGTTAAAGTATAAACACGGTTAAAGTATACACAGCTAAGGTAATGTTAGTTAAACTATTCATTTTAATCATTATATCAACCCTTTTGAGTTTATGGTGCTTGGAGATTCGAATCACCAAGAAGATTTTGTTTTGGTATTGAATAATTCTACAATTGTTTTGAACAATTATTTTTTGTTATATTATAAAAAAAATCAAGTAAGTAATACACTGTTTAAAATCCAAAAAGATCGATTTAAAAAAGAATTTGAATATTCATCGAATATCTAAGCTTAAAAAGAACCAAAAATAAGAAAAAGTTATCATATACATAATATTATACTAGTTAGTGTATAAATTAACATTTATGGATATTTTAAAGGTATCTATACAACAGGGGATCACCAAACGTTTGTAATTATCGACCCCTATGATTTTTGAAAAATTTCATCGACAAATAAAACTATCATGAGAATAACTCTGTAGTGTTTACACATTTATTTGGAACTACGGTACCGAACACTTCATTATAGGACCCATAAGCCAAAAGCCCAGGGTTTGTGCCGTTGTTAGGTGATATGTGAATACTTTTTTCATCCAAATAAATATACATTTATTAAATTAAGCCAATTATAAAAGTTTTCAAAAATGTATTATTTACATATTGAGGACTTTTTAATTCAACTTTCAATAGTTTTAAATCAACCACTTTGACCAGAGAAAAAAGGGGGCATCTATTAATTACGTGAGGCGTTTAGGGGACAGGTGGTGTTGATCAAAATCTCACATGAAGGAGAGGATGGTATCAGCAAATGTATTTTTTTAAATTGTTTTTTTTTTAAATAAATCTAATATAATCGAAGCAGATCAACTCATTTATATTGCAAATATACATTTTGAAAAATCTCACGTGATATTAAGGGAGGGGGTCGATCTAAAACCTCACGAAATCTTATCAAAGGGGAGGGCGGGTTGAAAAATAGATAAAATTGTCTCACGTAACTAATGGATGCCCCAAAAACATATATAGAAGTTTAATTCTATATTAAAAATGTGAATGAAGTTTGGGCTAACATGTCGATAAATCCCAGGACTTCTGTTAGCCGACTGCCAGTTGTCGCTGTACAAAAGTACGTTTGACCAAGGCTAACAAAAATTACCAACATATTAGCCCAAACTTCCTTCACGTTTAAACACAGAATTGAACTTTTATATAAGTCCCTCTTCTTTGACTTATGGCAAACTATACAGAAAGATCTAAGTATTCAGTTTATCGTTTTCTACCTAGAAAAAGAGTACTACAAAGAGAAAAATACTATTGTCTACCAGAGAATAGTACGAATTCTAGACAAAAAGAAGCTTTTCGTTGGATTCTTTTCCTCCACATTAAGGTTCATATGTGGATCTAATAAGTAGTGGAAACCTATATTTTTGGTAAATTAAGTAATCATTACTATAAGCTGTGAAAAAACTCACTTCAAGCGCATCTTGAGCTGTCTGAAGATAGTCCCGGAGCATGGCTTCCTGGATGGCCCGCCATTCCAAGCGCGGGTCTTCCAACTGAGTGCACTCTGGACAAAAAGACAATATTCCAATGAAATTTCCATTCAATTAACATAGCAATTCAACAATAACTCGCGTAATTTACTTACGATTAACATGATTGATGTAATAGGCTCCAATTTGCGCATCATACGCCTCCTCCCAGCCCAAAGGTAATTCATTTCCTATACAATCCGCGAACGTTTGCGGTTTCGTGAATCTGAAACAAGAACAAACACCCGGTGAAAAAATTGCACGAAAATTATGTGAAACTGGAAAAAATCCACTATTGAATATATTTCAGTGATTTAATATAATTTGTGCTTTTATTGATGGCAGATAAGAGCGATTTATATTATACATGTTGCTCGGCTAGTGAATATGGCCTCGTCTTAAGATTTTTTCACAAACACAAACATACGCATTTATACGGATTAATGCATACATAAACACGAAAGGAATGCGGTGACGGTCATTTCAGGAAGGGGCTGAAGAGACGTGAGAGACGAGGTTTTGATCGCCTCATATAAATACATATAAATATACATAATATGCATATTGGTTTATAAGAGACCCAGTGGCGTTCGCCAGGTTTAAGTCTAAGGTGTGTACCAATTTAAGACAATAATTGAAAATGATTACATACATTAAAATATTTTAATTCAATAAAACAACATAAACTAAATGCTTTAAAACCCCTATTTACCAAACCGTCAAATTGCTAACTATATTTTTTAAATTTTACACATTCTTTCGTAATTCTTTTAGCTTTTAGCAGCTTTGACTGAACTGATTTTTTATAAACGAAAGAAAAATATTTTGAAAAAATAAATGGCTTTAAAGACTTCCGCTTCCTTGTTATTATATTTACAATTTTTCATATGCGATTTGTTAAATAAATAATTTCTTAATGGCAACGTTTCAATAATTTTCATGAAAAAATCTATTTCAAGAACATTAAATGACAAAAAAATAACTTTAAAAACAATTGCAGTACAATTTAAGACTATAAATGAATAAAACAATCATATATGAATTGAAATTAATTTTAAAAAAATATCTGTACGTAATTAAATTTATTAAAATAATTATTATTATGAAACTCTAATTATTTTTGTTATCTTCAAACTTTTATTAATAAACAACCGACTATCAATTTGAAACAATTGCTGAACCATAAATTTTAGTTCAAGAACTAAATGTTATATATTCCTATTATAGAAAATCTCTTAACATTTTAAATAATAAAAAATGGATCAAGAGTGTATCCATTTAAAAAAAATAATCTAGAAACATATATTTATATAGATTACTTTGTATTTGAAATGGCGGTCTTTTTGAATTTCTTTTTTGAACAAAATGTTACCAGAGAGATTTATTCATGTATTTTTATCTATTAAAAGTATGTAAAGTTAAATTCCAAATCGCTTACATAAAATAGATATGAAAACGACACGACTTTCTCAAATCGATTACAAAACAATGAAGGAATGTAATGGAATTAAATTTTTAATGGCGGCATAATTTTTTTTCTTTTCAAATACATTTCAATATTGTTTTCTGACACACAATTTTTCGAAAATGCGGGAGATTTGATTTGGAATTGTGTGTTGGAAAAGTAGATGAATGTTTTATGTAGACTGAAAGTTTTCAGAAAGAACAAACATTTAAAAATAAAACCACTAATAAACGCAAATGCAAACATTTCCTTTTTACTATGAGTGATTTTAAAGTTTTCATTTTATCTGAAGAAATTAAACTAAATAAATGTAATAGAAACATACTTCTGAATGGTAAAAAAAGGAAGTGTAATCATTTTAATATATTAAGTAATGGAAAAAGATTGAAATTATTGTGTCCCAAATGTCTAAATATACCTTTGATTCGGATACCTTTACGGAATGGACAAATGTTTTGAATGCAAGTGGATACTCATCACATAGTAGTTACGCAGAGATATGCGTATGCTACTTGATGATCACTGATAAAGTTGATTTGGCAATCGAAGTACGTATCTGGGGTAATACATCTTAAATACATTATGTTTGAACTTTGGTTTAAAATTCATGTTTAAAACTTTTGTAAATCACATTTCATAAATTAGTTTATACAGTATTATCTATTCCAAGTCAGCGAAATACTCTTATTTCAAAGAGTATATCTCTTCAAGAGAGTGAATAGAAAGAATAATTATAGGGACGGAGGTTATAACTTGAAAAATTTTGTATAAAAGAATATTTTATGCGGAAAAAAACAACAAAACAAAACTGTTGCAACTTATAATATTATCACATTCATTGATTTTTGTTAAATTCAACGCTAACATTGAACTAACATTTTTACTACAATTTCTCAGAATTTTTCAGGTGCCTCCATTGCTCATTATATCCATATTATTTGCTGATCCAAAATGTATATGAAAATTAGGATAAAGCTGATTTCAAACTTTTAATTTTTAGGGTTGTCGGAATTGGTCTTTGTGAGGAATTTTTGTTTCGCTGTCATTGAAATACATTTTTATCCCAATTTTTTAAGTAATGAAAAAATCTTATGAAAAATAACCGAAGAAACCCATGAACTTAGTGTTAATGTTTTAGGAAAGTTTGAAATTCAGTATCTTTTCGTCAATTTAAAATAAACGTATTTTTCAAATGTAATTGAATAAATTCAGAAATTATCAAAATAAGAGAAACCTTATAGCTAGTAAGGCGTTTCTTAATCTTTTACAGTCCATGGACCTCTAAAGAAAATAAAAGCATACTTCAAGGATCCCCTTGAAAAAAAAAGCCAAAAATTTCGATTCATTTATTTTAGTACTACAAACCCAACACAAAAAAAACTTTTGGTGGCATTTATTTATTACTGTTAAGTGGTCCATAAGTGAAAAATGCGAACCTCCGCAAATATCCGCGGATCGCAGGTTAAGAAACGCGACCCTAGCATGTACCAGGATCCAATGTGGAAAACAAGACGAAAAGCATCACTAAATTCTTCCGCAGTAATATGTTGGTAGAATTATGCAAATACAAAAATAAATAATTATCTATATTAAGGGTTGGATAATGTCATAAAACATTATTTATAAATTACGACAAATTCGTGGTACAATGTTTTATCGGTTTCCTACAAAGTATTGTTCTATTATTGTACAAAACTGGAATAGTTTTAAGTTATTTTTGAAAAAATATGCAATTTGATATTAAATAACCTCATTTATTTTGTAATTAACACAAATCACATCATTAAATATTGAAAAGTTGAAATAAATTAGTCGTTTATTTTATCAAGATTATCACTTCTTATGAAAATTTACAGTATTGTCTAATATTGTCATTTAATAACTGCAGGTTGATTCTTTTAAAATATTACATTAAATATTCGTATAGTATAAATCACTAAATATTAATTGATACTTTTATTTGACTTTGTCAAATAGACATTTTATCCCCAAAAAGATTATCAGTTACATTTTTAGGTAAATTCTTCAAATTAATATCAGTGGCGTAATGCATTTTTCTACCGTCCGGAGCAGATGCGTGAATTTTCACTACCCGAAGCCAATTTTCATCAGTAGTCAAGAAAATTAGTAAAAACTCAAATGTCTTTAAATGATTGAAAACTATTTTTAAGGAATTTTCAGTAAAGAACATCTACCATACAAATTTACTAACATACACGTGGTAATTCTTCTTTCAAAAAGTATTTCATAATATTGGAAAATTACTCCCAATTCCAAAAGATTTGTTTCCTTATTTTATAAGTTAATACACATTTTTTTTTTAAAAAAAAATAATTATTTTAGAATTTTTTAATCAAAATTTAGCTTTTTTTACTATTTTGGTTTCTAGAACCAAAGTTCAGTGTTTTATAATGTGATATTGTACAAAAATTGTATTTGCAGCTCTGAAATACATAAGTGCAGCTGATATTTTTCTTGATACTTTTCCCTTATTGGCAATTATCTTATTGTTCTCCTCGGAAATAATAAATTCAAACTGCATATCTTCTTTATAAATATAGCATCCAAAGTTTCTCGGTTTGTCTGTTGAGGGCTTTATCAATTAAAATCTACTGGTCCAACCGGGATTATTTTTTTTTTAAATTTGTAGTAAAATAATTCCCTTTGGCTTTAGTATACTTTTGGTTTCGAAAACAAACATTAGCGAAAGAAAACCCCAGAATTATCAATTGAAAATGATAGACTTGTATTTCTATTAGGCAAGCTAAAAATCTACGAATAATAAGTCACAAAATGGCAACAAAAACGACTTCACTCACTAAGGTTTAGTTTTTTAAACTTACAACCGTAGGGGGATGAAAATATGTATTAAAAAATGTTATTCTTTAACTTGATAACGCACAATTTTACAAAATTTTAACTTGGCAAATATCACATCGAATATATTTTTTTAATTAGTTATCTTGGATTCATGATTTTGTTTCATATTTATTTTTAATACTTAAACGATAAATAATATGAATATTTGTGTTATTATCTTGCAGTTCTAGTTTTATGCGGAGAACCAAATCATTTAAAAACTAGTTATATTAGTTTTTATTAAGTTTATTTCTGAAATTATCGTTTTTTTTTTAAATTTATAAACGGTGTGTGAGATATTTATTATTATATACTTTCATTTCATATTAACACTTTCAAGGGACTTGAAAAGAAAATTTTTGGGGTTGGCATAATATTAAATTTCGTTGACAAAATCACGAGTATCGACTAATATTGTGTTTAATAGTAAAAGATTGTTGAAAAAATATTGCCAAATTTTATTTGTTTTTGTATTAATTTTTTGAAAGTAGTTTTATAAAGATTTTTTTATCTATGTAGTTGTTGAAAAAGGTAGAAATATATTAAGTTTTCTTTTCCATTCGTAATTGGTTTCAATCTTTGTTGCATAATAAATGGACTTCTATTGTTAAGACCAAGCGAAAAGTGAATATTTTTGTGTAGTATTGAATTTTGAATCGATTTTTGGTTTCAGAAATGCACAAAGTGTAATAAAACAATTTGTATTTGAGACGTGAATTGGTTTGAATTGAGAGAAATGATGGTTAGAGGTCTGTTCATTTGTTTCTATCGATATATCAAAGTGAATTTAAGGCTATAGTGAGGCGTTCTTTGTATGTGTTGTTTCTCCTGCCAGCGCTTCTCTGTCCCAGGGGGACCGCATTCCAGAAAGGGCCACAAAGGGACCTTGATGATGGCGCGAGCTTCGTCCGCGCGCTCACATTCCACAGATGTTGAGGTCCGGTCGATCTTTAGACCCAAGTTGGCTCATATATTGTGTGTATACCTACACACAACGCGGATGGATTTCTTTTCTTTTTATATGGGTTCTCGAATAACAACATCGAAAAAATTCAACCATCACCACACCACCGCCATCACGTCCACGCCACCTTCTAAAGGTCGTTTTTACGTTCGTACGTTCATTCGATCCAACGTTTTGTGTACAATGCTCTCTAGACGAAACTCGAACAAAAACATAGTCAAAGAAGAAGAAGAAGAAAAAAAACACAAAACAAAACCAACCACAACCATCATTTCATCTCATAGAGGGTTCATCACGAAGATACAAACCCACATCTGGTCCAAAAAACGAAAAGAATAAAAACCCATATCAGCCATCTCTCTCCACTCTTCCAATCTCAAATTTCCTCATCGCACATTAATTACAAAAATTTTTACCCAAAAGCTATTTGTCAAAACTATTACGTGATGATCGCATATTTTTCAACTTTTTCTTCCTGTCTATATATATATCTACCTATATATATATATATATTTTTGAACTCAAAAAAGGATTTGTAACCTTGCATTTTTTTTCCTTTTGGGCTAGGAAATAAATCAAGGTCTTCCTGGATTTGGACGACGAGATGAATTCGTAGGGGGTCATGGATTTGGCTTTGTGTTAGTCAAGTGTGTCATGACAAGGGACACAAAGGGATTTTTTTCGTCTGATGGAAGGAATGTTCATCTTTTATGACATAGAAAGTGTGTGTGAGGAATTTTTCGAATTCCATCGCTCTTCTTACAATTCGGGCCATATGGATCTGGAGAATGTCCCAAATGAGATTTTGAGATACTGGTGACAAAGCCATTTAATTTTTATTAAGACCCAAAAAAAAGAAGAAATACAGAAGCTTCTTTTCTCGTCTCATCGACACGAGGAATTTAGGTCATAAATCACACATTTTATGCATACGCTATATGAAATTTATTAATATAGATTTTCGAGACCGACGTTTTATTTACGAGTCAAGGAATTTTGATGGGCGTTCATTATTTTGGTTCCGTCATAAAGGAATTTGTAAGGTTATGGTTTTTATTGTGAGGTTATGATTCTTGATCTTTTGTTTTTGAAGCGAAACAACCGAATTTGTTGTTTCTTTTTTTTTAACGGGAGGGGGGCACTTTTTAAGCAGTTATTGGGGAATTTTCGTTATATGAAATTTCATTTTGAATGGAGAGAAGTTAAAGACCGTAGGGAATTTGTGTGCAACACAATGTTTTATGCTGACGTAAATGTTAAGTTATTTATGAGGCCTGCGGTAAAATTCGCTAGAATTTGAAGACGAAGCACTAACATTACTGACGTATTATAAAAGTGTATGTGTGGAAAATAATTTTATATTTGAAATATTCCAAATATATTTCGAATCGTTTCACGGAGTTCGAATGTTCTAGCGAAATGTAACATGTCTTTTTAAAACAACGATTATTTTACGTTCAAGTAAAATAAACAGAAAATTTATCATTTTTTTCTTTTATACATTTATTTATAACTATATGACTAGGTATTTCAATATATTACATTTATAATTGAAATGAAGTTACTTATTTTGAATAACAAAAAAAAAATAACTTAGACCAAAGTTTAACCTGATTTTCATACAAAATATATCCTTATTTTTTATATTTTTCGTTCATCAGAATGAGTAATGACCTAAAACAATTTTGGTAGCATATCCTTAAAATTCAAAAGATCCTTTAAAGAAACAAAATAAAAGGCCTTTAAAAAAATAAAATTTGAATTTTCTTGGTCAGCAAACACAAGGTTACCATCTGAAGAAATATTTTTCACAACTATGGAATAGGTACCGACTCAAATCATAGGGTTGCGTACTAAGATTTATCCATAGAGGTGAAATATAGAGTGCTAATGTTGTATATAATCAATGTTTTCTTAATGACCCAACCAATCACCTAAAATTTCAGAATTCTATCTATCTAAATTGATCATGCGCATAGTGACGAAAAGATTTTCGACCAAGTTCGTTGAAGTGAAATTACAGTTAAAGAAAGACAAGATTTCCGAATCAATTTCGAGGTCCAAAAAAGTTAAACATGAGTCCTCTATACTACATCTCTGTGGATTTAACTCGAAAGCAAATTTAGTCGATTGAAATTCTTTTTCTAGAATACAGTGTTGGGGATCTCAAAAAAGAAGCCGTCGTAAATTAAAACGTAGCTCTGGAATCAAAGACAAAAATCCCTAGATTTATCTTTTTATACCTTTTTTTCACTTTAAAAAGGGGAAGACAGAGATCACAGCTCTGTCAAGTAATTGGTATTGGTATTTGGAGATTTTTTCCCAGCAAAATCGTTTAATATTTTTTGGGAATCTTTTGAAATGTCATTGGTTGGAGTTTTTTTACTGCAACTACTAAACTTTATTGGTATATCCGTCAAACAATGCCCAATATTTTAGGCATATTTATTTTTTAACGGTCAAAGTAGTGAAAACTAATATATTAAAAATATCTTCTGTGAATCTCAAGCTAGTATGTGGAATTGGAGATATTTTATATGTGAACTACGAAATTATGATACATTTCCCAAGTAGCCTGCAATATCATTTGGGTTGGCCACCTTTGATCTACACTACTCTTGTTGCGAGCTATGAGCCCTGTTCCTTCTTTCACCTTCGTCATTTTATAGCGATTACAGTAAAAATTTAAATCCAACCATTTAGTTCTAATTCTAGGATTAATAATTTTTAAGTTGCTAATATAGAAAAAACTATTCCATATATACAAAATAAACCTAAATAAACCTTGTTTTAATGATTTAAAAGGAATATATCGTATCAAGTTAATGGCTAGTTTTGGATTGAGAAAGAAAACCAAGTTTCTTTTGTGAAAAATTATTTTATTAAACTTGAATTCGGACAAATTAGAAGTCTAAGTTACTGACGTTGAAAATAGGGTTCAAATTTCGACTCAGCAAATATATAATTTACTCAATATTCGTTATTATTGGTATCACCTAATACCACACACATCTATGAATGAAATTACCGATTATGTTGATAGTTTATATGAAACTTTTTATCACCATATGCTTTTCAAAAAAATAATTTTTAAATTATACATTAACTAAGGTAAGTCAATTTATTTCAATGATCTTTTTTTTTTTTGTTTCTGTTTAAGTTTCTCAGTTGAAATTCTTTTTTCTTAACGTAAACACTTCCAAATTACCTCCAACACAATTTTCGTTAGTTTTCACCGTTTTTAATCACCCGAAGTCTTTAATACAATATTCCGACAAAAAAATTTCGAGTTTCGTTCTCACACATCATTTTTTCTATTTAATTTATATTTATTATTTGAATGCCTCAGAAATTACATGAAATATTATGTTTGTTAATTTCCAGCTTTTGACTATCGGAAATTAACACTTTCATATATTATCTACATATATATTAATGTATACACCAAAATATATATATATGTATACGTTTGCGGTCCAAACTAAGAGATTATTAGTTCAAATTCGACGCTGGCATTCCAATTTTTTATTTATCTGCGCTATGAAATGCCTCAAAAATTGCATTAAAAATAATTTATTACACACGAATCAAGTGTTGATCATATAATTTTCTTTAATTAATGAATCAACTATTCGTTTTCTTTCTATTTAATATTATAGTCCTATTTATATACCTATATACATATTATATTTGAGTATCTTTTTACGATTCGACCGCACCTTAAATCGAAATTTAAATTTAACATATTTCAACGAAAAAAGTATGATTAACTTTATATAAATTAAGATAGATATGCGATTTTTTTTTGTATATCTTAACACGACTTGAAGAGTGTATATGGATCCATTTAAGACACCTGTTGTACAAGTCGTACATTTATAGATCTCGTATAATTATATTCATTATAACCAAGCTAAGTGGCAACTAATTTTCGAAAGAGAGGATTATACAAATGTGAAATTGATACAATATATTTATTTGGCATTTTTGGATTGTATTATAATTTTCGCTTTAAAATATGCCTTAAATGAAAAAACTTAACGATTTTTAATCCTATTATGATTAGTGTTCTATAAGGATATAAATGTAAATCAAAGAACATACTAAAACCCAAAGTAAATTATTCATCTCTTCTAGTTTCCATCGTTTTAAATGATTCTTGATTTCTCGTAGGAACTTAGACTTAATGATTTTTAAAAATTTTATCAACGTTTTGTTTAGTACAATTAAACTTCTCATGGTATATTTAAAGACAAATCTATTTAAAACAACTTTTGTCCTCAAAAATAGTGGACAGTAATAAGTAATGCATTGGCATTGGTATGAAGACTACATAATAAAATTTAGAATAGGCTTAGTTGCTATTTTTCCCACTAACAGCAGTAATTTCAAAAATACATTTGACGTATTATTATTGGTTATTCACTTTTTTATTGTGAAATAAAAGCTGTCAAAAGATAGCATTCCATCTTTCATACTTTAATATAACGTAAATTCATTATTATTTAATTTTTTCCATTGTTACTGACGAGGTATTTAAAAAAACCTATTTTCGAAAACTAATTTTTATCTATAAAACTATTAACTTCTGAATTTAATTATATGAAAATGTTTTAGCGCTTATATTTAAACTCAGTGTTACACTGACACTAGAGCATTCTGCGCCGTCCAATCATTTTGAAAATAAAAATTATAACCATTAGGAAACTAATTTTTGATTAAAACTTTTTTTTAGATTTGATGAGAAGCTTATTCTTGAAGGAGTATTTTTTCCAAGATACAAACGACTAACAAGTTATCAATTTGTGGGCAAATAAGACTTGGTAAAATTTTAACTTGAACAGTTATAATTTGCAATGGTCGGGTTAACCGAATAATGAATAATTTAAGAACATTATAAACACTATGCAACAGTAATTTTTCCTAGAAAAACTTAAATTCGAGGCGATACTTAGTTGTTTGGTATAAGCTTGGATCAGGAACAATCAGGAATTTTCAGAACTGAAGAGAACTATTTCGAATGGGTACGTATTATTCACTCGAATGCAATTTGTATGTAAACTTTGACATGCCAGAAATGAAAAAGTGACGGTTATTTTCAAATATATATTTATATTATAATATGTAAAATTAAATTTTTGTCTCAAGTCCAATTTAGCACACCCACAATCTGGCAACGTTGCATTTTCGACTTTGTTTTTAATTTAATTCGCGATATTTTTGTTAATTCAATTCTAATATGGTATAATCTCTCTTTTGTGGCTAAATTTTCGTTATGGACCGATTTAATCACGAATTAAATTAAAAACAAAATCGATAGTGCAATGTTGCCAGATTGTGGGTGTGCTAAAATGGACTTGAGCCTTCAATTTTTTAAGGGAAAAACACTTGTGAAAAACTGTGATGTATTATTATTAATGAAAGGAAACTCCAAAACATTTGCGAAATGAAAAATAAACTTAGGTAATATTTATTGCCGCATTATTGAACTGTTTAATTTTTATGTTCTGTTACAATTTGTTTTTTGCATTCTTTTGTTTTAGATTTGTTTTTTACACTGATTAACGGATTAATATTAGTTTGAATATATGTCAAAGTTTACGTACAAATTGCATTCGAGTGAACAATACGTACAGGAATAATATCGAAACCATTCGAAATGGTTCTCTTCAATTCTGAAAATCTCGATGTTCCTGATCCAAGCTTATACCATTGTTTTTTCTTAAATCGCAAAAATTTGGTAAAGAGTTTTTTATTTTTCAATTCGCCCGGGTTCTAGAAGAGATATATAGTGTTGTACGAAATTCCATATTTGTAACTTTGATATATACATTCACAATTCGCGGAAGTCAACCAGCTAATTCGTTTTGTACTGCCGTCAATCATTACAATCCTTAATGATCACTACCAATTGTTTATATTTCTTCATTACTTTTTTCGATCAGCACGAAAACTTTCGAACGTAAAATTAGTCATTTGGATTCATTTTTCATCAATCGCTTTGAAAGAGTCATAATACATTGATACAAAGCAACCCATGCCTACATTTTAACACCTTCTGGAGGGCGAATGTCTCCTGATCACCATTTGGTATTTATGTGTAGTTCTCTGATACTTTGATATTAAATCAGTGTTCAAACTACAAAATTAACCCTTGTTATTTGTACTATTTACGTAAGTACAATGTTAGTTAAATGATTATTGCAACAAAAGTAAAAAAATGGGACTCAATTAGTTCTTTTAACGTAAAATAAAGATTAATATACGAAATTAATCTATTTTATTATATTTTTTTTAAATTGAGAAAAATTATAAAGTAAGTACAAGAGATTTTCCAAAAAAATTATAAATAATCCATCCCCATTCGAACCAAAAGCATTTGTTTTTATTTGCCAAATGAAAAAATTAAATAATCCTTAAAAATTAATAGTCTAAAAAATTGCCTTTTAACTTTAAAAGTTTGTTGGTACAGGTTTTCGAAGAAAGAATTCCTCGAATTTTGAAATCTATGAATCCACTATGTGCGCATAAGATGTATGTATATTGGGTTTATTACATATATGTTAATTGTACTCAAATTACCTTAAGATAAGAATAAAAAATGAATTATTTTTATTAATTCGGATCGGATTACACGAAAACGTAATATTGAAATTCAAATGTGATTTCAGCGATTTCAAGGCTTTAATATTTTAAATTGAAATATAGCATGCATAAATGACGACATTTTTCATTCATTTTTCTTATAAAAATAATATAAAAAAAAGGTGTGTGCACTTTCCTATATATATATACATACAATTTTTTATTGATTTTATAAAATAATTTCAAGAACAATTGTGTATATGAATGTAAAATGTATTTAAATGTTGACACTGTCTCACTTCCACATTCACATATAACCGATGCCTATCTCCGTTCGTGTGGATATGTAAAAAAAATTTCTCCCATTCACGAATGAAATTTTTACACAAATTAATTTATTCAGCAAACATATTCTCGACTGATCATGAATATAAATGGAAATTCAAATAAAAATACATTTTGCATATATCCTAGAGTTAGTTCATAAATTTAATCAACTTTTTACATAATCCTCGACAACTGTGGGCCTCTCAGGGCAACAAAATGCGGACGAACGCACCAATATGCCAATGCATTCACAAAACGATCAACTTTCAAATCGCAATCTTTCAAACCAACTGCAATTTTCAGCCGGGAAAAATTCAAATTTCATGTCCAGTTATCGAAATCAATGATTGTAAAACTATGCGTTTAGTATTCCAATTCAAATTTTACTTCTTTTTTCAAATAAATTTTATGGAGGATTCATTTAAATTTACATCATTAGAACGCAAACATAAATAGAATCTTCTTTTCTGTTACAACACCTCTAAAATAGTATAGATTTATAGTTTCCTAGCTTTCGCCAACAACTTCGTCTACGTGAAAAACTAATGAGTCCTACTAAATAATTAAATAACTCATACTTCAAAATTGTATGTCTTAATCTTATAGAAAAAAAATAAAAATAATAAATAAAATAAATAAATAAACAAAAAAAAAGTTTTATGATGTCCCACACGATTATGTAAACACGTTTTCTGAGATAAAAAAGACGTACAAAGGGACAAAAATTTTACAAATAGTTAATCAAGAACAATGATCTTTTGAAACGAATATATATCCAAAAATTAGGTCAAAAATTAAATATTCTTGAAGGAAATCAAATACTCTACAAAAAAGGTATCTTAATGTTTCTAGATAAATGTACTTCTCTTAAAGTAACTATACATGGGTATATTACAAATGTAAGTTACATAAATTCCAAATGGTTGTAATTTATGCTTCTTAAACAATGAAAAAGTCTACATTTTGATCCTCATTATGTAATACCGATCAGGGCCAAATTTACTTTAGTGGAAGATTACGAGTAGAAATTTTGTGAGAGTAGTATTCGGTCCAAAAATTACTTCACAAAATATTGTAATTTTTATAAGGGTCTTTTTGTAGTATCCATTGACTAAATCCCACACTGAGGCCAATTGTTACGTCATAAATTTTCCAAAATGGTTTCGATTGAATAAAATGCCGTTTTCAAGAGATTTTTTTCCTATTGAAAAATCCAAAACAATCTCCATATTCACATATTTTTTTATACTGTAACATTAAAATTGGATTTTTATCTCTTCTTGGTATCAATTATTTAAAAATGAAAAGCTGATTAGTATATAATTATATGAAGAGAATATAAAAAATGGAATTCCAAAGCCAGAATTGATTTAGCAACTTTTGAATTCGATCATACCATGTTATTGAATTCTTTTTGATAATTAAGAGTCAGAGGTTAGCGGTACGATCTTGCTCTGACATTCCAGTTTGTTTTTTTCTTCGAAAATAATTACATAACTAATATGTTATTAACATAAAATCTATATCAAGGCAAAAAATTAAACGTTCCACATTTTTCTTATCTCACATTCGTTCCATTCGAACGACTAAAGTCCTTCTTAATAGTGGACCATATTTTTTTTCTTCTTCAATTTTTCTCCCAGAAATTATCTAACATATAAAGACCGTCATTTACACCACAAGCAATACCACGAAAAAGTAAAGCACGCAACCAAATCAAAGTTCTGGGAATTGGTTTTTCGTTTTGGGAAAAACGGAATTCAATGAAATATGAAGGCATGGACAAAATTCCTCAGTCCTCGCCTCTGCTTGTGTCGTGTACGTATGCCTCATGTAATTTAGTCAATTTATTTTCTTAGAATCGATGCTGATGAAGATTAAAGAAGACGAAAAAAATTATTTTTCTCTTATGTAACCATTACATAGAAAAGTCCAACATCGTTTTGTAGACATTTTTTGTAATTATCCAAATATTGATTTTCCTCGAGAGTCTTAATCAGAAAAATGGCATTAGGTTTCTTATGTGTTTTGGAGGCTTCATCGAGAGAATAAAAGTGTTTAAGTATTTTGGGTCTTTTTTTGCTTTTGGTCTATAAGTGGAAAGGTATATATTTTTATCGCTGACATAAGTTTGAATTTTTATGACTAGTAGAATAAATATTAAGTATATATGTATATATATCCACACACACGTCTTCCTCACTTACATCCAAAACCATAATAAACCGGTATTTAAACTTTGAATTTAAAATCAACCAATATTTAAATGCAAAACATGCGAAAAGAAGAGGCAAATAGACATCGTTTGGAGTTAAAGAGAAACAAAAACAAACTTCTAGATAGCATGTGTTTTATTTTTTTTTCGATTTTTTTTATAGCAATGTCCTTTTAAAACTCGTAGAAAAAAATGTAAATTCAACATTCCAATCATCATATTCGTCGGATTTCGATCAAATTTCGCTCAAAGACGTTCTCTAATTGATCAATGATCTATTTGATCTATATACAAATAGTAAAATGGCCGACAACCACACCTCCAATAGATCCAAATATGGTCATGTATTTTCTTTTTTGCCTTCTCGTCTCAATTCTAACATTTTCCACAACATTTTTCCCATAATGTTAAAAATATTGTTGGAAACGCTTGTCATTCCTGACGTTTTTTTTTTCTTTAGGTGCCCAGAAATCGCTCTCTTTTTCCACCGATGCAATGGACATTGGTTTGTCTCGCTTCACGTGTAGGTACAAGTAAATAAATGGACGTATTATCATCATATTATATCGGCTGGTAAATAATTCCCAAGTCGTCGATTTTATAAAATTATTTACTCTCTCATAGAAGCGCATTCCGAGGAGTATTCAGTGCCCATTTATCCATTTCACTTCGTCTCCACAGTACAAGTGAATTCATACACAAATATAACGTACAAGAAGTAGTCATTACACCATTGAGAGCAACAGCAAATAAAAATAATTCATTTAAATTTATGCGCGCGAAAATTTTTTTCTTTAATTGAATTTATCACAGAATAAATAAAATGATTATTTCCAAGCATTTCTGTGCCCATCTTTTACGCACACATATTGTGGTAAAACAAATTTTTTCAATGGAACTTTTCATATAAACTCCCATACCCAGAAACATTATTTTTTTTTTTAAAATCCGACAAATTTTACAAGAAAATAAATCCAATTTTATTTTTAGCTCTCCACAACTTCACTAAACTATTAGATAAGCAGTTTTAATTAGTCAATTATAAATCTACAGTTCTTTCAAAAAAGCCTTAGAAGTCAATTCAAAGGTTGATCTGGGCAATGCCTACGTGATTTGTAAGCAATATACATAACAGCAAAATTTTTTTCGAAAATAATCATTGATTTCCAATACAAAACACTATCTACTTGTTAATAGAGGAGAACATTTAAACCAAGCATAGAAGGGGAAATTCGAGTTTCAAGTATTTAGTTTAGCATTATTTTCTCTACATCTTATTCTTCCTCAAGAAGAAATTATCTCTTCTTTTGTCTCTTTGTTTCAGGTGCGGATTCAGCGCTTTGTTTAAAGAGGGGCAACTATAAATGGTTTTCGATGGTTTCAAAAATATGGTACACGTAAAATAAAATAATTTATTTTTGCTTAAATCAAGAGGAAAGAATTGCGTCAATTGTACTAGATAATTGTCTTTTGTATGCACACCTGCTTTGTTTAATATATCCTCATTTTTTTTCATTAAGTAAATATTTTCTTATTGTTACAAATTTGCATAGAAGTCAGGGTGTGAGATAATCAATACATCAACTATGAAAATCTTTCGATGTATAAGGGTTTGATTATCCATACAACCCCTCATTGAAAACTAAAACGTTTCAGTGCAAGTAATTCAAAATAAAAATAGAATATAAGGAAAAGTGAAAACGTTTCTATTGTGCAAGAAATCCGATCTGAAGTAAAAGAAGTACGAGTTTCTTAGTAATGCGAGTTGTAAGAACAAATCAGATGCACCTTTATTTTGACTCAATCATACAAAGTCGTAATTATTATTTGTAACTAGTAGCTACCCGTGACATGTACACAACCAACTGAACTTAATAGTAGAAATTGGCAATTGATTAAAATCGAAATGACAGTTGAAACACATAACAACAATCACTTAGTTAAAATTTGAGACAATAATTAATTATATTTGATTTTCACTCACACATATGTTTATAGTCTTTGTTCTTTGTCGACAAGCATATCGACACGTTTGGCTGATATTATATTGATTGCCTTCATTTAAAATTCTAATAATTTTAAAAAATCGACCAGCATTATCCGTTTAAAGTTTCTCACTAACAGTTTGCGAAAAACTTCATACTGTAGTCACTTCCGTCATCTAAATTAATAAATCGCGTTTATATTTTTTTCATAGCTCCGCTAAAGACGTATAACTTCAAAAATACCTTACATTTATTGTAATAATTTGGTTTTAAAACTATAGTAAAAAAAAACAATTCTTATGGTTAGATACTAAGTTGGTAATATCACTTTACTAGTTCAATTCTTATTCTTGAGAGTTTTCGGTATAAGCTTGGATCAGGAACGTCGAAATTTGAGAACTGTTTTCGAATGGTTTCGATATTATTCCTGTACGTATTGTTCACTCGAATGCAATTTGTACGTAAATTTTGACATGTCAGAAATGAAGTAGCGACTGTTATTTTCAAATATGTATTTATATTGTATTATATAAAATCTGTAAAATTAAATTTTCTAAATAAAGTTTACTTTAGCTCAAGTCCATTTCAGCACACCCACAATCTGGCAACGTTGCATTTTCGACTTTGTTTTAATTTAATTCGCGATTAAATCGGTCCATAATAAAAATTTACCCACAAAAGAAAGAATTATACCATATTAGAATTGAATTAACAAAAATATCGCAAATTAAATTAAAAACAAAATCGAAAATGCAATGTTGGCAGATTGTGGGTGTGCTAAAATGGACTTGAGACGAAAATTTAATTTTACATATTATAATATAAATACATATTTGAAAATAACGTCACTTCTTCATTTCTGGCATGTCAAAGTTTACGTACAAATTGCATTCGAGTGAACAATACGTACCCGTTCGGAATAGTTCTCTTCAGTTCGGAATATCTCGACGTTCCTGATCCAAGCGTATACCGAGTTTTCTGTAAGGTGGTTTCCTATTGAAAGAGGAAAGAAAATAATTTTTGGATCAAAAATTTTTGAAGTCATAGTTATGAAGAAGATTATATGGCTTTCGAGAGAGTTTCTAATTATTTTATCAAAGCAGGTTTAGAACTTAGCCAACAGTTAATTTCAATTCAATCAAAGGATGCTGTGATCATAGGCTACGTGATTAATCAATAAGTGGAAGTAAAAATAGGCAAGAGGGATATTTAAAGATTTTAATAAAGCGTGGTTATCATTTATTTTTTTTTGAATATCTTAGTTGTTTTTTTGCTGTATAAGTAGAAGTGGTTTTGTTGTTGATTTTTTTGTTTGTTTTGTTTTTGTATTTTTTTATTTAATTATCTGAGAGATTCATGCCTTTGAGTACTTGAAGGTACTAAGTATGTGCTCGTTGCGTTCGTTCATGCCCATTCGGACTGTAATGGTGCTTCTGCTGCTGCCAAAGAGAGCCTGGAACCTGTTTCATTTAGCCGCAAGGTTCAATCAGAAATTCAAAAAGGCTGCTGCTCGATGTTAGCTGGTGCTGGTTCGATATATCGAATCGCTCATAGCACACTATTATTTCATTCCATTCGCGTCGATTCTGAGAGGTTATGTACTCGCTGATGATGTTTTTCTATTTTTGCCCTCTTCTTTTCGATTTATTCCGCAATTCGAGAAGAGATGCGAACACTTTTCGTTTCGTTATCTTCGTCAATATCATCATCAGCGTGGTGGCTTTCGCGAAGAACGCAGACTTACGACAATTCTTCCGAGTGAGGCAAAGGCTCGATGGCGTGGATTTACTCGCCGAGGTCTCTGCCTCCTCATTAAAGTTCACAAAAATTCCTTCTTCAATCGATCAATTGATGATGTTTATGGTAAATACTCCCGGGTATACACATAAGTACTGCCTCCATCTCTTCTTACTCTATACCAAATTAATTCTTGTACTCTTTTCTTTATAATTTTTATTATTATTATTATTATTACGTGTGCTGCTACGGTATATTATGCATTCTTGGTCGCCTTGGCGCCAGATTACTAGTTGCACCCAGAAGATGTAAATGAAGAAAAACGTAAAATATTTTTTGTCTTTATTTTACAATAATAAATTGGTTTTGATATTGATATCGAAATCTCTTATGAAATTCAATCCATTGACGGAGTTTAAACGAGTTTTTCGGATTAAAAAAAATGATTTTTTAACTAAGTAGGTTTTAATGGAGAAATTAAAATTTCAACTGCACGACGCAACGCGGAATTCTGTCACTGACGTGGAGAATTATGAAATATGCAAACTTGATTTGCGCAAACCTATCACTAGATTCAACTAAGAGAGTGTAAAATAGTTTTTTCTCACAACGTTTAAGTAATATTCCAAATAATTTATCGATATTTTGAAATTCACCTGGAATCTAAGTTCTGCTTATATACCGGGTAGAACTTCAAAAGCAATTGGACAAACCTAGTTTTTTTACAGTACTTAAAAAAATATCTAGTGGCTAATGTCAGTTTAGCATCGTAATAATTCCAAATTCTTTTTCGATAGAAGAAAGAAATCAAAAAAAGAAAAACCTAAAAAAATATTTTATATGGTGTTTTCAGCCTACTGCAGAATGGGTGATAAGTGGCCAGGGTTATTAACTGTCCCGGATTGACAGGAATTGTCCCAAAATTGAAATCGCTGTCCCGAAAAAGTAAAAATATAACGTTAAATTAGTTATTAAAAGTAGATTATAAGATTTTCTTCTATTATTATTATTATTATTATGTAATACATCTATGTATAAATATATTATATACCGATGTGTGTTTGTAATTTCGTTTCTATAATAGTTAAAGTAAACAAAAAAATATGTTTAAAAAAATAAATGTTTGAGCTATTTGTATCAGAAAAAGTTGACAACCTTATAAATGGTTGATCCGAAACATTTTTAAGGGGACATCCATTAATAACGTAAGACAATTTTAGCTATTTTTCGACCCGCTATCCCCTTGGTTTTGCTCGACCCGCTCCCTTAATATCAAGTGAGATTATTTAAAATGCGTAGGTACTTGTAATATAAATGAGTTAATCTATGCTTCGATTTCATTAAATTTATTTCAAAGAACAATTTTAAAAAATTACATGATATTTACCGAAACTATCCTCTCCTCCATGTGATATTGTGTGAGTTTTCGCTCGACACCCTTCCTCCGTAAACGACTCACGTAATTAATGACTATCCCTTAATATTTCTTAGTTTAGGGATTTTTATTAACCCTAGAGTCTTTAACCTATTGGAGGCCCTGGGCATATTAGAATAATAGGGCCCCTATGACTATGACAAAACACTATTTTGTTAGAATAGACAAAGAAAGTAGATAAACATGATTAAATATTTATTTTTATTAACAATCTAGTAAGTTAATATTGTAGTCAGTAATTTAGGTTCGATTTCTTCGAATTATATAAGTTTTTTGGTAATAAATATTGGTTATTCCTTGGTGATCTGACAGGAACTAGGGACTTTGTATTTGATCTGAGGGGGTCCTATCGATCGCGGGGCCCTGGGCACTTACCCAAAATACCCACTAGGAAAGAGGGATGTTATTCATCCATATTTTACTTTGTAAATATCCTATACAAATGATATGCGAATAAGTTAATGTATCGAATTATGAAGTATTTTCCAGAAGAGACGGTACCATATTTTTTCAAGAGATTGAGGAGCACAGTGGTGTAGTGTGCATTTTTGGTGCCATGGGCCAACTGGAAATTTGCCGCCTCCTTTTTCATTATTAATTAAACAAATTAGTAAAATGTCAAATACGTTTAAATTCTTTAAAAATGTACTCGTACTTCGCTTGTTTTTCTCAAAGCAAAATCTTTTATGAAATTATCAGCGTTAATATGCCGCCTAATTTTCATGTCCCCCCCAGTATCTACCACCCTACGTTACTTAGGGGAGGGGACTTTTTTCCAAGAAGAAATAAATTTCTTTTGGAGTTACAATTTTTCATAGGAGAACCAAATAAACGATCATCCGACATGATAGGTTCCAAATCTAGATAAAGTGTGTTTACAAGTTTTATTTCACAGGTTCGAAGTTTATTTGAATTATAAATTTAAAAAATGGATTTCCAGGATAACTGCATCTTCTTGCCTATATGTACCAGTGCCCGAAGTATAGATTGTATATAATCCACAATTTAACAAAGGAATTCGTAAAATGTACTCCGAAGAGAAGAACTATTCTGTAGGAGTAGATTTCATTGACTTCCTCCCCAACTAAAACTCAAAAGTCAGCTTTTTGGTTTAATAGAGGTTAATAAAATCGAGATTCCTTTTTAATTAATTGAATTAATTTCAAAGAGTACTATTAGAAATTGAAGCTGATTTGATTCAATTAATAACTTGTTAAGTATTTTAATTGATATTTTAATCTATTTTTATTGTAATTTTGATTGATTGCTTTATGGAGGCAATATGAATGAGTCGATTCATTGTTGCATTCAAGATCAAATTAATTAAGTGCAATAGATCGATTGTAAGCGTTAGGCAGCATAGTTTTAAATCTGGTGTGTAAGTGCATAGTTGTGCGATGCACTTAACCGATAATAAGCAATTATTTTTCGAAAATTTACAAATATGATTATAATTGACAAATAATGAAGCCTTGCGTACATACATAAAACGCGATAATAAAATGCCGTTTATCTATAAATTTTATCAGCGTTGGAATGCGATACGATAACATAAAACGCGTCCTCTTATCATACAACAAATACAGCTCATGCAATTGTACATAAAACGAAGAGTTGTGTGTCGTATTTTTAGAGATAAAATTATTTTTATGGGCGCGTATGTATAAATAATGGCATTGCAAAAAGCGAAATTCTTGCATACGCCCAAAAAGCCTATTTTAACGACCGCATTATTTCCTCTAATGATAACGAGTGAATAATCGGGAAAAAATGTCAATTGCTCCAAATGGGAAACGTAACGAGCCACTTCTTGCTTCTCTTAATTAGTCATTAGCATCGCGTCTGATATGTGAAATATAAAAATGCTTATCGATTTTATCAGTGAACTGAAAAAAAAAAAAATAATTTCCTGTGTCTATAGGCATACTAGTGTGAGCATCGTTGTGATATTCAATCTCTCTTTTTCTCGCGACTGAAGATTTATGTATGAGATTTTTCTCGTTTTTGAAAAAAGGAAATAGATTTTTTAATCTATCATCGATCACGCCAAGAGAAAACTAATATCAACATTTATAATTTCAAAGTTTCAAAGCAAAAAAAAAACGAAGTGAAAAAATCAAGGCATGAAAAAAGAACTCTCTCTGATAAATGATCTACTAAAAGCATAATTTAATCGAAGGACATCTGATCCATTTTATGGCACCATATTTGAAAAAATCAAATTTATCATTTTCACTCTCACTCTGTCGTTTATCGTTTGGTTTGGAAAAATGTCGAGGTCGAAATTACACGCGAAAATAAGAATCATTTTTTTTTTCAAATTTTATCTGCATACCTTTTTTATCAGCATATATAATAGAATAAAAAAATCCCAAAAATTAGTTTATCTATTAACGATTAAATAAAAATAAAAAATAAAATGATTGATTCAAACAAAAAAATCAACCGTGATGTATTTTAAATTTAGCTAACTAATCTATTGATTAGATATACAGTACTACCTACTTCTAATTAATGAGGTATTCCTTATTTTGGTCTTTTTCTAATATGATCTCATCACCAAATATATGTTCATAAGAAATTAAAATAAAATAAAAACATGCGCCAACCAGAAATTGAAAAATTTTAAGCAAATTACATTAAGTTTTTCGTTTCTTATTTGATTGCTTGAAAAAAATTAGAGGAAAATTTGTTAATGTAAGAAGTTCTGGTCCATGACTAATGAAATTAAAGCGTCTTGGAATAGCGAAAAACGTCTTCGGTAGCAAGAAAATCTCTTGATTAAAAATTAGACTTAAACGAACTACTAACTTATCATATTAGATAATATATTATACTTTGATATTATTCATAAATCATATCCATTTTTAACGTAGCAATATAGATTCGCAGGATTATGGATAAAATACTAAGTACGATATTATTATATTAAACAATATATGTTCAATGGATTAGAAACATAAACTTTCAGAAAACAAGAAAATCAAGTATCTAGAGAGCTTTGAAAATTGGTGTAGGTAAAGAAGCATCCAAGAAAAAAGGAAGAATTGGAAAATTGAAACTGGAGAAATAAACTATCACAATTTGAAATATTGTATAGGAAATAATGATTTCTGGGCGTAATTCAATTATGTAGAAACCCGAAAAAAAAATCATATATTTAGTAGCCAAATATAGTTTGAAATAAATATACTGTACTTCGCAATTTCAACTTTTTACATAATTTTTCAAGAAACAAAAACGAAAATCACTTCACTTTGAAATAATTGTAATAGATAGAAGAATTTTTCATAAAATTACATAAGGGAACCAAAACAACAACAAAATATTCCAAATATTTCACCTTTTCAATAGAATACAAATGAGCAAATTCAAAAAAAAAGTAATTTGCCAACTCTACATTCTAACCTAGATATTTTAAAAAGGAACGAATTTTGCAACACGATATTTAATAATTAAAAAGATCGTGTTAAATATTTCACCAAATAAAATTCATACTGAATGTGGCATATTGAACACAAAATTAAACCATAGTTGCTGAGAATCTAAAAGAAATTGATGAAAAATTTAATTGAAATTAAAAAAAATTACTTGATATCGATATGGCCTCATCAATATTTGAATTTTCTAAATCAATCATTTGAATAAATAATTCATGTTTTATTTGTTTAACCTTCATTTGATGCGATAAGATATTTTTTTAAATCGCGTACTTTATCAAAATATTTACGGAACTGATTGTTTGATCGATAAAATGTAATTTAAGTTTTCTAAGTTCTATCGATATTTTTAGAAATTTGATTTAGTAATCCATTAGTAGTTGATTTAAATTTCAATCAATTTTCAACAACAGCCGCGATTCAATTGTTTCTATTCTATTTCACCACAATTCGGAACAATTCCTACAGTTATGTAAATTCAGGCGCAATGTTTAAAAACCACGTTCATTGTTTAAAAGCATGACAAATTTTTAATTTCTTAAATATTTAAATTATTTGTTTTTTTTTTTTCATTTGAAATATTGAACTTAATTGTTTTGTATGACATGAACGTATGTTTATCGAAATATTTATGTAAATTTTCGATTGCAAATTCGAAGCTATTGGCAATGATTGTTAAAATTTCAAATTAAACACTGTATTAAATAAAAAGCGTGGGTAATTTAAATGGCTTCAAAGCACTATGTTTAAGATAATTTGATTTTTTTCCTAGTAATATATAATGAGGTGAGTTTGAAATAATTTCAGTAACATTCAAATGGAGTTTTTTCTTCTTAAAATAGATTTTTTGTCGTGAACGTGGTGGCCGCGATGGCTAGCAGCCGCATTGCCGTCTTCGACGAAGACGTTTTGTTCTCATCTTTGCTGATTACAATTTACAAGCGTTTTAAATGAATGTCTGGCGCCACATCATCATCACTGGCCATACAAACTACATTTACATAGAAAATATCACATCGTTTACGAATCGTATTTATAAAAAATCAAAAAATTCTAATTAAAAATTTCATAAATGTCTTTCGGTTTTTTTTCTTCTCGGCCGTTTCGGTTTGGTTTGGCTCAGTTTCGAAATGATATTTGAATGAAGAAACACCTCAGGCTTTTGGGACCGTAAATTGAGGTGATGATGACTTCCAAATAAAGACTTCATCGACTTTTTTGGTTATTTTTTTTTTTTATTTTCGAGCAGAATGATTTCGGAAATTTCAATGTTGATTTGGTAAAAATTTATTAAAATTGTTCCAAACTACGTCATTTGATGACCCAAGATTCAAGTAAAAGGTAATTTAGACGTAAAATTTTCATGTTTTAAGGTTAATCATTACTCTATTAACATTTTTTATACTGCTTTGTTGTACCGCAATGCCTATTTCGGTAGCAATTGAATTTTTCAACGCGTTTTGGGTCTCTTCGACATTGATCGATCTTCCCAAATTGCCTTTTGAACATTGATACATTTTTTTATTTAACTGTATCGAATATTACGTACAAATTTCCATGAAACAAGTATCAAATTTTAATTACCACCCATAAAAAAAGCTTTTGAATTTTCTTTGAATCAGAGACTTCTAAACACCCAACCATTATACTAAATCTTTTCTATGAAAACATCAACAAGTACTGCAATGAAGTTAGGCTAATAGGTTGAGTTGCGGCATTTTCCTGAATTCGATTGCGGTCCCGAAAGTTTCTCATATAAATTAATCGTCACGTCGAAACAACAACATCAACAACAGGGAAAAAAACTATGCAAGGAATGCGTATCTGTTTTATATTTAGCTCTCTCTGTCCCGTCAAGGTCATCGAATACAAAAATGCGTTTAATTTAATTATAAACACCCGTCACATCTGCTTCCAGTTGTTACATTTTATTGAAGAATCTGCCGGTAGTTGAGACCACTCGATTTTAGTATCGAATTCGAGGAAATCTCGATAGTCCATCACTTTGAAAAATACATCAAATCAATTTCGTCGATTTTATCATATTCACCAACGATTTAAAGGCTCATGTCCCTTTTAGCGACGTCAATATTTGGCAACGTCTCATTTTCTACTTTGTTTTTTATTAAATTCACGATTTTTTTGTTGATTCAATTCTACTATCAAAATTGTCTTTTTTGTTGCTAAATTCACTATGGTCCGATTTATTCGCGAATTAAATGAAAAACAAAGTAGAAAATGCAACGTTGCCAGATATTTACGTGCTAAAAGGGACATGAACCGATTTAAGTCTGTAGGAAACAAACACCACAGGAATATAACATCAATTGAAGAAAAAAAAACAAGTGAAACCACGTTGAAGTCTTAAACCAAATGTTGAAATCGTTTTGGAATTTTAATTTTTGGTTTTGTATAGATTTGAACAAATTATTTTCTAAATATTTATTTTTAAGGGATGCACCGTTGCATTTTTCGAGTAGAAATATTTACAACATCTGTTTTTAATTTGAAATGGAAATTCTTTTCGGATTGTTCTTTCCCGTTATATTTATACTCCAAAAAAAAAATAAGAATTTGAGGATCTGTGCGTGATTGAACAGATTATATCAATCCATCTACCGTTGTGTATATTTTTTCAGGTTTGAAACCGGGATGATCACACGCAATTCCATCGTAAATTTTATTAAAAACAATTTTCTAAAAATACATTTCGAACTTCCCATCGATTGAACTGTTGGATAAAAATTGGTAACATTTGTAATCATTCAACGTATGCATGGAATTTAAAAATGAATGCAATAAACTTTCACTTAAAAGGGAGGCCTCTTTCGAATTGATTACATCACCAAAATTCCTTTTTTATGTTCCAAATATGTGCGATAAATATTTTTCAAATATAATTAGTCAAAGAACCGCCGTTTTTGTAGGTAGGTGTTTAATGAAATTTAAATCGCAGATCTAATTAATTCTAATAAATTACATACGTAGATACATGTAAATATTTTCATGTTGACGAATGAATTTTCAAGGAAATGTAATTATTAAGGTATTTTTTAATTTTATCCCTCACCTCATTTCGCTGTTGATCGATAGAATGCGGAATATCAAACTTTTATTCTTCAAAAATTTAATTTATCAATTTCACTAAAAAAAAACCATTCAAACACTATGTAGGTATGCATACCTCGTTTGGTCAAAAATTTCATTCAATCTCACAAGTCATACGTAGAGAATATAATATTTATCGTTTTCTAATTATGCAATATAATTTTCATAAATTGGTTCTGAAATCTTACGGATAATGTTGAAAATTCGTCAACTAATAAGGCAAAAATTTACATTGTTTGTGAATACCTTAAACGTAAGGAGTGAAACTAGAAACCAAAATTTATGGCTTAAAATTTTTTGGTAATTATGAAAGTAAAACATTTTAGTTGTAAGAATTTATAATAGAGGAACGAACTAAGAATTTTAAATTTAACTTACAAATAAATGAACAAAAAAAATAATAATACTATTAATTTTTACTCTAACATATACCTCTCTATAGTTTCCATAATAAGCTCCTAAGTGACTAATTTCATTAAAAATTTCGTATGTAAATCGATTATTAATTTTTGCAGTTATAGAAAATTTAGACTACTGGTGGCCGAATGGTTAAGTTGGCCGCTTGAAAACTAGTAGATGTTGGATTTTAAATTTAATTTATGCAATTAACTAAAACAGAATTTCCATTGAGTTCATGATTTTGTATTAAGAACAAAGTTAAATCTTTGATGAATAAAAATGGTTCTTCTTGATAAACAAAATGTAGCTGTGACTCTTAGGGTCGGTATTTTTATATCTAGCTAGTAACATTCATCTTCCAGATAAAATTTAATCTAGATGATAGAGAAAACATTCGTATTTTCACTTAAGAGTAGTGATATGTGTAGAATAAATATATAGAATTTATATAACAGATAACTTTTCATCTATTAAATAGCTACCTTAAGGATACGATCTATCTACCCATAAGTGAAAATGCAGGTCTTTAAACTTTCAAGATCATTTTTCCCAATTTTTTTTTCTTACTGACCATTTCAACAAACCAACGTGATTACATTTATTTAATTTTTATCAATATATCCCTTAAGGTATAAACTATATTTTAAGAAAAATTCCAATACATTTTAATGGCTATATACCAATATACCGTCACTTTATACTAATCCTGATTCATTTCTTCTGCAATTGAAACGTTTTATTCTTAAATTCACGCAATAAATTAATGCTATACAACCAAAGAAAAATCATTAAAATCTAGAGACTCCTGTAAATGATGTCACAAGTTGATGTACCAAGTAAAAAAATGTATGTATTTTACTGTCGGTCTTAAATTAGAACCATCATTAAATAAATAATCGCAGTTTTAAAAAAAATCTCGTTTTCTGTTAGTTCCAGAGGAAAAGTAGACATTTCCAAATTTGTAAATCGAGGAATTCTCCATAAAAAATACTTCTAACATTTTTCCATTCGTCTTATCGTTTTGATGATAAAACGTAAATTAAAGCGAGTTCAATAAAAGAAGACATAGCACGACTATTAATTATGAATTAACTATGGAATTTAAGGACATTAGCACAAATTTAGGAATCGAATTAGCATTTAACATTGGTTAGTGTCGTTAAAAGAATTAACAATTTATTCAAAAGTGAAATATAGTACTAAAAGCCTCATCATTTAATTGGCGGCGTTATTTTTACCACCTTTAAAAGGGCATAATGGTTTTTTGCAAATGTCTCGTTATCTATCGGTTTTAGAAGAATACTTGTTATTACCAAATTTGTACGTCAGAAAAATCTCAATTGGATGTCTAAAGGTTCGCAAAACAAAAATTGATAATATATTACCTTAAATGTGAAATATTTCAAATAATTAAGTTTTATATGGGAAGTGAGGCAAGTCCTTGAAATACAAAAGGAGTCTTACTGTCGAAATTAATGCTCTCTGGCGTAGAATTATCAAATTAAGTGAACAAAATAAATTTTATGTCTACTTGTGGACGAGTGGTCAAAGTGGCCGCTCTGTGACAAGTGGGGCCATTGAAATGTATGACTAGAGTGAACATGCCCAATTTTAAATTTAAATTGTCCCCTCAATTTGCCAAATGCTCGTAGTCCTTCCACAGCATATTCTCTCGCTTCTCCTGTCTCCAAGTCGGTATATGGAGCTGAGTGGATAGTTTTAACGAAGACCACAAGAGAGCGCTGATTTAAAAAAAAACAAGTAAGAAAGTGGGCCTGATTTCCAGATTGCATTCATTATATTTTTAACAGATTTATGGTCAGATTCATTATAGTCATATAGCTCAGTGGTGGATACTAGATTCAAACCTCGAATGAGTAAATTTTTTATTATTTCTTAGTTTACGGAGAGTTATTAACCCTAGAGTCGCGAAAGATCTTGGCAGCCATACAGCGATAGTACGTCACCATTATTTTTTCTTTTCTCCTTTTCTTTCGTTTTCTAAACTAATTTTGAATAAACCGTGAACGTAAAATATTGCTATTTAAGTATATTGGAGTTCTTAAAATTAACAGGTGGTATATAACATTTTCCAAATTATATAAGAATAGAGTGGGAAAAATTATTACTGCTTTTTATAATTTAACAATGATGCATCATACACAAAATCTACAAGCATATTTTTAAGAAATAAAATGCTCTACAAAAAAGTGTTATCAATTTATGGTAAATTTAATTGTTGAAAAAAAATAATAATTTTAGCTGCGATTTTATCCTAAACATTATAATATACGAAGGGTAAACAATTTTAAGCCCTCAAAATTATAATTTAAGAGTTGACGTTGAAATTTACATCATTCACCGAATGTTAACTCTAGATTAGTCAAAACAAAACACAAATATATATACCTAAGTATATCCTAACGAGGTATATCTCCTAACCTTTTCTTTATTCTAAACAATACGAGTTGACTACTAAAATTTGAACTTACTAAAAAAACGGTAAGATTCCTTTTTTGTAGAGCGTAATTCTCTGCAAAATTATGTTTTTCGATTTTTTTTTCTGTATAGCAAATCGTTGATTATCTGCTATTAAAATCAGAAAAAGCGACAACTTATTTCCCCACATTACTTTTATAGAAAATAAAAAAAGTGCAATATGCGGAATATTTAAATGCTACTCTTAGAGCTTAATTTTTACAGGCGTTTTATATTTAAATGAAACTGAAACTTGTTAAGGAAAAAATTTAAAAAAAGTTTGGTTTTTGATATACAGATATATCATAGGTACTCCAGATGTACTCGTATATAAATATATAATTGTAATAGGAGTGCTCAGATATATATTATCAGGATTTGGGGTTGTATTAGACTAATTTGCGTCTCAATATATGTAAAAAAAATATTTGATTTTAAGTAGTAGGGTTCCAGGCGAAACCTTTCTGTGCAGTCCTAAGCAATAGAAAGATAAGGTATGCGGGTGTGCGGAGATGTCAGTTTTACGCGAAAAAATAACAAGTAAGGTAAAATTAGAGGTTACTAATGCAACCCTAATCCAGCCCCCAGATATAAGATCATTTTATTCACAGGTCCAAAAAAATAATCAGGAATATCATTAAGAAAATTTATTTGTTAATTTAATAATCCCTACCGAAAAGTTTATACTTTTGTTGGTGATAAAGTTCCAAAGTTTAAACTGTTTTTTGGAAAGTTTTCTTTTGCTAATTGTTACGTAGAAATATTTGATTAATTTATGGTTTCAACTAAAGTTATTTTTGGACAAAATTTGCTCTATTTTCGTGCTTGTTTTCCTCATTCCACAGCGCTTGTAATCGGTCGGAATTCCGTGTCATATCTTTTAAGCGTTTTGAAATATCTTCAGTTTATGTCACGACTGACAATGAACTATTATGAAAAATACTACGAATCGCATTCCATTTTTAAATTCCACAAGTATTACGTCATTGCGGTTTCTTAATTTTCATTAAGCACATGTGCATTTTTCTACGGATTGACGTCAAAGAGTCATCTAACACTACCATATTATTGATTCAGTGTTCGGTTTCACAGGTTATCATATCTGAAAAATATTTCGCCTCATGCCTCTGGATATATGTACTACTCATATTTAATTAAACTCATTCCATATTGGAACTATTAATTTTTAAACCCCGCAGCAGTCATTGTCAATCCCGGCCAGAAAAAAAAACGGTCGATGAAAGTTTTTGCGGGAATTTCAAAATTTAATTAGCACTTAGACATTTGTACTTCTCTCTATGAAATTAACTGGAAACTTCCACACGTAAAACCAAAGAAAAGCACTTAATTACATCCAATCGAAAAATTTGAACTAGAATATATAATTTTGGCCTTCGATATTAGAAAAAAATGTCTTTTATGACCAAGCATTGAATATTAGCCCGTTCTTGAACCACTGATTAGCTGACACTGACTTCTGAATATTTAACTATGTGTATTTAATAGAACAAAAGGAATTCAAGGCCATTTTATTATGATTATTATTATTCATCGAGAGAGGTACATTGTAATAAGCATTTTATCTATTATGTTATAATATTGTAGGTAATTACTGATGAGAGAGTAAAAAAATATGTCATGCTACTGATTATTTAACTTTTTTTTGTTCAATACCTATATAAATATTTAAATAATTCGTCAAAAATTGATTTTTCAAATATCCGCGCTAAGTAGAGCGATAAAAACGTAAGTAATGAGTTTAGCAGCTTAACATTTTTTTGTTTCTTATAAATTAAAACAGCTGAACTAATTAGTTTATCTTCTTAAAATTTATAAGCACCTTTTCTAATCTATACAAATTCCTAATGCTTTTAGTATATTAAAATTCCAAAAGCTTACCCCATGCTTCTCCTCACGAAACTTCAAAAATGTCATTCATTTCCTCCTCGTCACATTCTTTGTAACATTAATTAGTTCAAACTTTTAATTTGAAATTATGGTTTAAAACTTGAAAATCTAACAATTTGAAAAAAAAAATGGTAAATATTTGACTTTGGGTTTAGGGTTCATCTAATTTACATTTTCCCACTTCAAATATTTGTGTTTTAAATCAGTGTTTTCATCAGTTTTTCCAAGGTAAAGAGCTATAAAATTGAATAAATCAATGATATTTCATTTCGAAAAAATAAAATACCAATACCAACCATACCGAATTTAGAAACGAAGTTATAAGAATTTGAATAGATTACGCAGATCAATCAATTACCGAAATTACAATTATCGAAAATTACCAAAAAATATCAGGCACTAACTTTTGGATTATTAGAAAATGAAAGTTTTCGATCAATTTTTCATAATTATTTTTGAGAATATCGGTTCTAAATAAGTATTTTTATGGTCGAATTCGTAAGAAATAATAGCTTAGTTATTATAAGTCCCTAGTAACTACCCGTGAAATATTCACAGCTAACACTGATATAACTGACAATTGACAGTAGAATGATATCGAAATGACAGTTGAAACAAATGACAACAATGAGTTTCGAACGCCAGCGGTTCGGTAAGCCAGTCTCGCGAGTTCGGTGGGCTCTTAATGGTTTTGTTTATTTTTTACACTTATGTTTACATAGAGACCTAAGTTATAAGTTTGAAAAAATCATTTTTTTTTTTTTTTTTTTTTTTTGGGGAATACCCATATGAAACTAATAGGGGTCAGTACCTCTAACGAGGTTAAGAACCACTGGACTAGAGAATTTGATCAATTTTGCTTTAAAATTGTAAAATTCAATAAAAAAAAGGTTGTGATTTTTCATCTATACTTTGGTAAAATCAATTATTCTACGATCAGGTTCTTTACGTAGTTATGTTCTTTCCAATATATTGTCAGAATTCTGAGAATATATTCTCACTGGTGAAAATATATTAGGTAGATATATTATCTATTAGATAGACCTTTACGAATTAAAAAAATAATAGAAGTGTCTGAACGTATCTATCCAGGAACTATCACTAAATTCACGGGGGGAGGAATACAATGTCCTTATGAACACGTACTGTCTCTATATAAGTACAGGCACTTCTAATCTAGTTATGTAGAAATTAGAAATTTCCAGAATTTTTATGACCTCACTGAGCCAATGAAATTCCCTGACTTTCCAGATTTCCCTAACCAATGGACACTCTGGAAGTATATAGCAAATTGTATGTGTCTGAATTCAAGGAAGTAATGTGGTAGCCACATCAAATTGTTTTATATGAAAACAGTGATTTTAATATGAAATTAAGCAGGTGATTTTAAAAAGGATTCATGTTTTTCTTTTTAATTTCTAAGGTAATTAATGAATCCATTTCGGTACACTTGAATTGAATGCTTCAAATTGTTAAAATATTTCTATTTTTTCTCACATATTAAGTAAGCATATCTATAAGTAATGAAAATTAATTCATGGTAATTTTAAAAATCGATTCTAATTCCAAGGCTAGCTAGATCTAGTTTTGTAAAATGGGAAAAAATAACAAATTGGTTCTAATAAAGTTCATGTATTATAATATTTTTTTTTTGTATTTGGTGAGTGGGATTCAAAATTGACTGTTCTTTTCAATTTTTCAGTTTTTTTTTGGGGGAAAAGCTTCAATTGGTCGCATGAGTGGGTAAGGGGGTAAGAGGGGGAACTGGCCGATTATTGGAAACTGAAAAATGTGAACAGGTGAAATGAATGAAGAAAATGATTGGAACGGCCACGAAAGTTGGAACTTGGCCTCTCAACCCATGTGTGAAATATACGAACGACTCTCTACTCGTATCATAATAATAGTGGAGCTCTATAAAGTGCTATGGACAGAAATCCACATTCCAAACATTACTTGGCTAAGCCTACACGAATATTTTTCAAGTAAGGTGACTGCTAATAATTTGAGGCGAATGCGAGCGAACGTACCAGAGTTATCTAATCGTTTCGAATGTACATACATACATAAGAGAGCTCCACTTGCCTCGGTTCGGTTTTAATTAAAATTGCCCACGATTTCGATGTGTTTGCTCTCGTATAACTAGGAATGTCATGTCTCTCCACATACTGTACACATATATATATATATATATATATGTATATATATGTATAAATATATATATATATATATATATATATATATATATATATATACGAGAGCGTTACAAATATTTTTAAACGTAACGAGTAAATAATGCCAATTTTTCAATCAGTTTATTATTTTAGCCTTGACTACATACCAACACGTTAGGTGCAACGTATCTAAAAGCATTATTTAACTCAATTTAAATAGTTCAGGTGAAACTTGAAGTTAAACCGAATGCAATTAAAGTCTACACTCAAATCACAGATGTATCGTTCAGCTTTGCACATATGATACAATTCTGCTTACGATTTAAGCCACACCATCATCATCGCCTTTTAATTTTCTAATCCAAATAATTGGAGAGATTGTAATGAGAAGTAGACACAAGTTGCGGTACAACCAAAAAAAAAAGCATTTGGTTTTAATAAAGAAAACAAATAACAACAAAAGCATGTGGAATACTTTCACATATTCGGCTCGGCAGCTCAAGTTAGAAGACAAACTATCAAATTTCACCGAAACAATTTGATACAAATTGAGTTAAAATAAAATGAAAAAAAAACTCTCTAAAAATGAAACAGTATACAGTAATTAGTCACATTTGTAAACTGAAAAAGTTATTACAGTTAATACAAATTTTCTTTCCTTTTTTTTAATCAGGATATCCATTTTTACCACCCGAATTCCCTGACTTCCCAGACAAAAATTCACCCATTTTCCGAGATTTTATAAAAAAAAATCTCGACTAAAAACTTTGATAAATTTTGTTTTAAAAGATTCTCTGTATAAATAAGACGGTAGGTTGATTTGCGCGCGCATTGCGCCAAAACTACTGGTTAGTTTTTCATCAATTTTTTCCTGTGATTCTTGAGTTTAGATGTTCGGCAATTATTAAAAATAAAAACTTTTCAGATATTTTAATTAAATAACGAATTATAAAGTTATTATATACGATATTCGTATACCACAAGACCGGATGTTAATAGATTTAAAAATTATCCTGACTATTGTAAATGTTGTAAAGATGTGATAGTATCACGCTAATGAAGTCGAAGATACCAGCTAGTTGGGACAAAATCAAACAACGTTACCATTTTTCATCGATATTAGCGAAATGTAATACAAACAAAAACTTACAAAGGAAAAGAAGAATTCTACTGAACTTATTCTAAGTACAGATTGTTTCTTTACATAATACACTTGTTTGCGATTATATCTTCATCTTTATCAATGAAAAATGTCTAAAAAAGTCCGGTTCCTAACTTTTATTCTAAACAAATAACATTCATTGAATTTCCCTGACTTTCCAGATTCCCTTAACCGGTTTCTCTAACAATCTACAACCATACTTTTTGGATAAGGTTGGAAGAAAAAAAAGTTAGTTATTTACAATTTTAATTAGTTTGAAAAGATTTCTAGTCAGGTTTGAAAAATCGCAATTCCTTAATATGAAACTATTCATAAGTTAAATCACAAGTTACACGGTAGAAGGATATTTCAAAATTGTGAAAAAAATGTACAACAGGGGATATCATTTTTAAACAATACAGTAGACCCGCGGTTGATTTATAGGAAAACGCGTTGTACAAGCATTTTCGTATAAAGCGCTTGTATGAATTCATATAACGCGTTATAAACCAATGATTCACGTTGAATTTTTTCTCGTTAAAAGGGGTTTAAATCCAATATTATAGCAAAACTACACGAAATATTTGCAGTTTATTAAAATCAAACCAAAAACCTTTTAAATAAAAAAATTATAAATACAGATATATAACGTAGAACATCTCCGTGTTATATGGGGGAAAACACGTGTTATATAAGAGAAACATGAGATCGCGTAATATTAAAACGCGTTATAATGGTACCGTCTTATAGGGGGGATACCATGAGGATTACTCTACTTTGTTAGATAGTTTTCTTGTCATGTAAATCATTGATATTATGTCAATTTTTGTCATTAAGTCAATTGAAAAAATTATTAATACCTTTTTTTAAATAGCATGGATATCTAAGATGGAAATGATTTCATCCCTAGCTACTTTAACCAATGATTAGTATAAATCTTTGGACAGGAACTCAAATTTGAATTATATTATAAGCCACAACTACCTTAGTAAGTAAAGTCAATTGGCAAGGGGGAGGGTATCAATGAAAATATGATGAAAAATATGCCCAATGGAAATAAAAGCTTTGCAAATCATTTGACGTAATTTATGGATGACTTCCTACCAATGTACATTACTAAAAAACAAGGAAAAGGATTGTTTGTTATATACGTTAGGCCAAAAAAAAAATCCAAAAATCCCAGAAGAAATAATGTCTCTTAAAGTTAAGAAATAAAAAAAAATAGAATTATTATTAATGTTTAACGCTAAAAAAATTAAATATGCAGATAATGTTTATACCCACACTTTTTGAAACTATATTTCTGAGTTATAGATTATTTTTTCTTATGCCCACCGACTAAAAACCGAATTTTAATTTGCTTTTGGAAAGAAAATGTTTGCTCTATTAAATAATCGATGAATTAGTATTAATTTATGTGATTTTATAGCCCTTTTGTTTCCCAAATTTATCTGTTTTATGGTCGCTTTTTATATATTGGTATATTTTTATAAATTTCCTTATCTTATATATATGTATATATGACTATAGTAATAGATATTTCAAATTAGTTTTAGGGAATACTAAAATGAAATGAAAAAATAATTGCTTTAAAAGTATAAACTATAGAATGTATAGCTATTCTTTTTCTTGGAAAAGGGAAATAAGAGATTAAATGTTAAATAGGAACTCCCATTTCTTTCTGAAATGATTAAATGTTGGTCCTACGAACTAATTTTAGAAAATATATTTTTTTTAAATTGTTAAGTAAAATTTGTTTATCATAATGATTTCTGTATGAGACAACGTAAAAATTTGTAATTGAAAATAAATTTCAATCATAAAATCGAAAAGTAATTCAAATTTTACTATTGTAGGTAGGTAATATATTCTACAAAATCATTAACTAGTTTTTGGTACGAATCTTGAACATTTTTGCTTAAATTTTATCTGTAATAAACTCTGAATAATTAAAAATTGAAGAGACTAAAATAAATTAAACTGAATTTTGAATTAGCCTGAGTTTAATGGAAGTATACCATTTTTAAATGGCTCTCATGGCCTTCTATAAAGCAGTTTCTATCCTTGACATTCTTTTTTTATTGGTTGTTTACTGTCGCTTTTTAACTACTAAGGTCTTTAGCGACTCTAGAGTTTATAAAAGTTCGTAAACAGAAAATTTACCCATTACGAGATTTGATCCTAATACCTACAGGTTTTGGAGCAATTACGTTGACCACTCGGCCATCAGTAGGTTTATTGACATTCTTTATAAAGTGCTTAAAACTATAAGCATTTTAAGGATTATTAACAATCGTCTTTTTGCTTTTATGTTTCCCTGATCTATAGTTCCGTATTGCCTTATGGTTTAGTTTTATTTCAGGGAAGGATATCATAATTGCTGTCTCTTTTTTTGAAAGGAAAACAGAGGTCATTTGAGAATTTTGTCTTCCATGTTGAAGTCAAAAATATTCAAAAGATATCCAGTGCTTTAAGGAACTGAAAAAGTAAAGGATAAAGTAAATTTTGGTCCAATTTTTATTAGCTGGGAATTTATTGAGTTGTTACCTGTTTAGTATACTTTTTATTTGGGATAATTGAAGAGTTACTGTTTCGTTTTTAGAGGGTATTGGAAATAGTGCTCACCTGTCTCTCGGATCGATCCACGTCGTTTTCTTGTTGTTGTGATCGATAAAGTACACTTTTCCATCGTAGTCTTGTCCGTAGTCCCATCCCTCGGGTAAAGGTATCTCACCATTTCTTCTCCTTGGCATAGTTCAAACATTCAAGAGCAAATCCAATGCTTTTCACATAACTTTAAATAATGTGTTTATGGTGCATTTGTGATCAAGTGCAATGATGACATTTTGGAGAAGGTTTTTGAGTTTGGCGCGTTCGAGCGTTTCAGTTGATGGATTTTTCGCGTATTTAGAGCAACGATACGGTGACGACGGCGATTTGTGACGTCAATTTTAAAATCATGCTAGGCCAAACACACCAGAAGAACACACATACACTGAGAAATTTTGATACATATGTATATAGAGAAGAATTACACTTGGGTAACAGCAGCAGCAGTAGCACACACAAGAACACAGAGGAGCACCACGACGATGATGATGCTGCTGCTGCTGACGATGATGATGAGGTGAAATGAAGAAATTGAGCGGACAAATCGTTAGTGTTAGTTTCAATTAATTTCAGCGAAATTCATGGAAATTCTAAATCCCGTTGTTCGGTATTCCATGCACCAATGATAAACACATGCGTTTTAAATGCATTTAAATGCATCCACTGCATAATACCACACCAATGTTTAAAATGTCGTTTTTTACAAAAATATTTATATTCCCAGAAAGAAAAAACGTCTTCAGCACTGAAAAACGAATGTAGCGAAGCACAGCTTTTCGACTCGAACTTCGAAAGGTAGTAACGCGTGTGATGGAGGTGAGCAATGAAGTGGACACTTGATTGATCCCGAAAGTAAAAATCGTAAATTTTGATTTAGGATTTTTTGTGAACGTGAATCCGTTCGTTTTTCGTACGCAAAGTCAGCAACCTGCCACCAACTGAACTCTGTAAGTAACTGCTTCTCAAACATTGAGTTCGAGAGCGCAACACCACGGACGGGGACAGCTCAACCCACATTCCATTCCTCATACGTTTGTCAGCAAGCGACACTTAGTTTAAATATTTTCTGCCGTTTCGTATGGCGCTCACAATGCAACTACGGCGACTACTTTCTACACGGCCCCACTCCACATAAATATAATAATATCGCTATCGCTTGTATTTCTTCACAAACACTTTTGGAAAAAAACAAATTAGATTCGTTTGAATTGTAGTCACCATTCTCGACGCCAGCTGGCGCTAGGTGCCCGCCGAACAATTAAGTTTCTATTGTTGCTCTATTAAAGTACGTTGCCTTCATTATCTTTGCTAAACATTCAAATACCTCTGTCAAATTAGCACTTGACACATCCGACTTAGATTAAATGAAAATTTAAAGTATTTTCTGAATAAACGTCTGTTTATGAATAATTCTTGTCCTTTAAGTTCTTACAAAAATCTAAGCGACCTATGATGGTCATTTTTATAGATTTTATAGATAGAATAATAAATAAATAATCCCTTGAAAATCGTCCCTCACTATGTCCCAAACTGAAGATTAGCACATTTTTGAACTTTTAAATCAATTATTTTTTCAAAATAAATATTTGCGAATTTGACTAATCGATTTCCCAAAATCTTTACAGTTTGAAATAAAAAGTAAAAAACTCGTTTTCAAATATATTTTAATGTGTCCCATAAAAGAAAATCATTCCTTCACATCTTTACTATCTACTAACTTACTTTTTTAACAGTCGATATATGAACGCAATCAAGGGCGGATTCAGGATTTTCTTCTAGGGGAGGGCACAATATCATCTTTCATTTGCAAGTGCGTGAAAGATATCACGAAGAAAATTCGCAATTCCAGCCAGAAATAGACTAGAGTTTTACTAATGTTCTTTCTGTTATTTTATACATATATTTTCACAACTTTAATAATTTGATTTGCTTCTAAGTATGTACTATTATGGAATCTCCACAGTACACAAAAATACCCTGGGAAGGACACGTGCCCCCGTGCCCCCCCCCAATCCTTTACATGTAGAGTATCTGTCCAAAAAATAAAATAAAAAATATGAAAATTATTTCAAGATTACATTTTTAGTCGTCATTCCCTCACATTGAAAAAATAGAGGTATTATATCTTAATAATAATGGCCCAATCAAACAGGTTGTCAGATACAATAAACTTACACAAAAAATCAGAAGTAATACAAGTTTATGTACCAAAATTTTTTAAATTATACTTCGTTTCGTCATTCCCTCATTTTAAACTGAAACGAGGGAATGACGATATACGAGGTAATGGCTTTTAAACTATCTCGAACTTGGCTTTTTTTTTTATTTCGCTTCTTTAATCCTTAATTTTACCACATTTTTTCTTCTTTAAAGATGAGAAAATTATTCATCGTATCTAGGGTTTGAGAATACCTGGTCTTTTTCGTCTCGGCGAATCTGAGACGAGTCAATGATTATATTTCGGATCCGCGTCCGGGTCTAATCCATCTTTTTTTCTCGCAATTTTAACAATAGCACGAAAGGATTTTTCGTGTTCACGCTGATTAAAAGCAAGAGATTTGGTAAATGTTATGGTAAATAAATTAATTTTTAACCGACTTCAACGCCTAACGTAAATATATTATTCTATACTTTTTTATTATGGTTAACTACCAAATAAATTTGACATTACTTTTTGAAAATATTGCGTTAGAATTTGCAAACATAATTTATAATAAAATGCATGTATAAATGTACTAGCAAAAATAAACTCAACGAAATTAATTATTTTATTTTTGCTTTAAAAATAAAACTAATGTACTCAATTAATTGTCCGATAATCTTGAACAAATTCTTGTACAGAAGTTCGATGGTACAGAAAATGTTCGTTCGGAATTTGTTGATGTTGGTTTTATCGTCATTAACGCTTGATATATTTTTTCTAAATAGATAATTCTTTTTTTAGTTTTTGAAAACAATACAAATTCTTTTTCAAGATCAGCAAACTTATCTTCGCAACTTGGCAAAATTGAACAATTCGCACTTTCTAATATTGTATATAGTTCTTCTTCCAGTGTTAATGTGCGTTTCCTGTAGTATTTTTGTAATTTTCAGTTGAATGTCCCTGTTCATAATGTGTGTTTTGCTGTTCTTCATCCCATCAAATAACCTCTTCAGTAAATCGGTTTTAAAAGTTTGTATTTTCTTTGAAGACATAGTACCATTTGCAAGAGAATCTAATTGTTTTTCTAATTTTTGATTTTTACGGCTATTTATTCGAGTGTACATCGTCATTAATAACTCTCTACTTAAATTACCATTAGATTTTTTTAATTTTCTTAACATAAAATCAATTGCTAATCGAGCAAGATAAGCATTGTCTCTGCTAAGAGCTTCAACAGTTAATTTAATAGACTTTAGCGTATTGTTCCAGACTTCAAAACCCAGGACTCGTTGAGTCTTAGATCGGGTATCGAACGAAAATTCACAGCCTTACGTTGATAAAACGAAATGACAGTTGAAACCAATGACAACCATCGGTTAGCTCAAAATTGAGATAATAATTATTATATCTGTATTACAATCACATGTATGTGTTTACATTCTTTGTTCTCTGTCTTTGCCGCCATACATACATTTACTTATTATATTGACATTAAAAGTAAAAATTTTGTTTAAAACTGTATCATATTTTAGTTCAGTATCACAAACTATTAATAATTGATGCACTATTTCAGGCACTACCGAAATATGTAGTGAATTAAAAACAATTTTTTTAATTACGACAAATAAGTTTAACTTCTTACGGACGTACATTAGTGCATAAATCTTTTTTTTAATAACGTGCAAATTGTTATAAATAGTGCATAAAATAAACAATTATAATAGTAAAATATTATTATATCAAAATCAAATATAGGTAATGCGAATTATGCAACTTCAAATAAAATTAAAACTTAAAATTATATTTACGCGATATATTAAAAAATATAAAACTGGTGAAAGTAATTAAGAATGAATTCAATGAATTTAACAAAATAATTTTTAAATATAGCCGCTTTATTCATAAATAATAATAATTCCGAACGATTCCGATAAGTACTAGCAGTACTGGACTATAAGTAAACGACGCAAACGTCAGCTGCGTCAGCTTTATAAAATAATATTTGTAAATACTCATTAAACTATTTAAATAAGAAACAATATCACTATTATAACTTTTATCATTATTTGAAAATTTTATTTTAATAATATAGGAGTTATACAAAAACTGAAGTAATTTAAATAAAGATAAAAATCTCCAAAGTCTTCTTGCCCATCTGTCAGATACAAACTGTCAAATGACGTTGTAGAAAAATAGTCCAACGAGGAATTTCATCACTTCCCTTCAACGTGTTATTGTCTTTATTGTGATTCTTCAGTGAAAATTCAGAAATTTTAAAATGGACACATCGGACAGTGAAGCTTTTGAAAGTGCCGATGAAGATTTTGAAGTTCAATCTAATAAATCGTCAGATTCCTATTCGGAAGAAGTGCAATCAATAGTAGATAAAGTTAGCGAAACTAAAATATCCGAAACTCCAAAAGAAGAAGTAACAACGTTGGAATCCATCGAGGTTGAGTTAAAGTGTGATTTTGATACAGAACTTAAAAAACATTGTTACGAGACACATAAAGTGGTAAAAAAGGGACAATGCGAATTTAGGTCATCGACTTCTGAAGAAAAGTTGGATAGTAATTTAAATGTTTCTTTAAAAACATCGGATGCTAATAAAAACGACGTGGAAGAAAAAAGTATTTCTACTAGTGAAGCCACAGATACTGAAGAGTGTGGATGGGGTGATGATATCGAATGGACGCCAATTGAAGATTCTGAAAAAGAAGTTGATAATTTTAAAAAACAAATTGAAAATACGGGATGGGACGATTTTGATGCCTGGGAACCAGTAGAAGATAATCTATCAAAAAATACATCAATTCACACCGATTCAATGAAATCATCGTCTGAAAAAGCAGAAGAAGAAAACATTAAACCAGTTTTAGAGCGATTAACAAATCAATCAGAAAAATCATCATCTTGGGGTGGTTGGGGAGCTTGGGATGTTACCAAATTGATATCAACTGCATCAGGGAGTGTACAATCATTTACTAACCACGTATCTCAAGGACTCACCACTGTTCTGGAAAGTGGAATTGGGGTTCCCAGTCCTGAAGAATTTGCCCTTGCTCAAAAACTAGAACGAGAAAGAAGTATCCCCAAAGACTTACCTCAAGACGCATCAGATGGACCTATAGAAAAACCTGAATCACAATTAGGATTTGGACTTGGAGATTTACTTACTGGAGTAACAAAACTAGTTGAAACTACTGGAAGTAAAGTTGTAACTACTGGTCTTGACACATTAGAAGTAATTGGAAAGAAAACCATGGAAGTACTCCAAGAAGGTGATCCAGGTTTAATAAAAAAACGAGCTTTACTCCGACTAGAACCAGAAAAACCGTCACTATCACAAGTTTTACGAGAAGCTAAAAATAAAGCTGAAATGGAAGACGATAGTTATTACAAAGGGCATGAGGAAGAACCGAAAAAAGTACACTATGAAACATTATTTGATGATCATCAAGGCTTGGTTCATTTAGAAGCGCTGGAAATGCTGTCGAAACAATGCGATATTCAACTGACAACAATTATAGAAAATAGTCATGGAAAAACTTTAGAAGATATTCAAGAAACGATACTTCAAGTAAAAGAGCTTTGTGAACTTCCTGACGAAGAAGATGAAGATCAATGTGATGTTACTGATCTTAAAAGTAAATTAAGTACAGCAATTGAGGAATTAAAAACTCCCATTTCCTTCGATAAGCTGTATGGTATTTGGGAAGAAGCTGAGGCTGAAATAAAAACGGGGTCAAAAAACGATACGGAAACTCATCAATATGCAATCGAAACATTGGCTCAATTAACGGCTGCTGCTGTAGAACAATTTCATAAATGTGCCGAATTGCTACTAGTAAAGCAAAGACGGAGTACTGCCGATGAAGCTGATAGTTTAGTACAGTAAGAATCCCAAATAGTACATTTATTTATGTTTTTTTAAATGTTTTTCTTTTATAGAATCACATCAGCTTTAACATCATATATCGGAATCGTAGCTGATAAATTTTCAGAAAAATTAAACAATTTAGCTTCCACTTCCAACAATCCAGATATAAATAAGCTCATAACAAATGTATTTTTTGAGGTATGTTTATCATAATAAGCTTTTGAAAATTTCAACTAAACAACATTTTTCCAGGCTACACAAAGCAGTTCTTATATTCAAGACGCATTCCAGCTTTTTATTCCAATACTTCAAGTTGGCGCCATTTGAATCATTTTTTTTAAAACTAAACATAATATATTATTGTAAATAATAATGGAAATGTTAAAAATCGTATTTATAAAAAGTTATATATATTTGAAGATATTTGTAAAAATGTTACGTAATGTATATACATTTTTAAACTTGAGAAAAAAAAATACAGAATGATAATAATTTAGTGCTTTCCTCGTTTGTTTCCCGTAGGAGGTTTTTGAAGTTGAAAATTATCTGAAGTTGGTGTATTTGATTGATTTAATCCAGCAAACAGGGAAGTGTTTGTTAAATTTATTGATGCGTTGTATGATGGAGGTTGAGCTGGCTTAGAAACAGAACCCCAATCTAAAAAAAAGAAACATTTTAAATTAGTCCCAGTTTAAACAAACATTTCCATTGAATAATTGTCTTTGATATTCTAAGAAAATGTGAAAACAAAAAAAATGGTTCCGTGGTACATTATACGGTATACACTTTCACAAGAATAATTTTAAGTAATCCTAAAACCTAAAACAATTTCCTAAGTAAACCTAAGTCCCTAAAACTGGATAATTTTAGCTATGAACATATTAGAACGATAGTTCAATTCATAGAAACAGTTAAAAATAGTGCTATTAGAGCACGGTGCTACCTAAAGATCAAAAAATGTAGAAAGATACATAATAATTTAATAACGTTTAAGCATC